>CM020515.1:5279988-5592488 GCA_009823395.1 Thamnaconus septentrionalis
CCGTCTTGCCTCTCCGCTTCAGACCTCTGGTTCCCCGGCAGCTGTTTCCATGGTGAAAAGGGGTGGGGTGAAGTGGTGGTGGGGGATCTGTGGGTGGAGACGGCGGCCATTTCGCACACATTCACTCCTCCTCCCTCCCTCCCTCCATGTCTTCACTCGTTCATTCGCCCTGGGAGGGAGAACGGAGGTGTGTGTGTGTGTGTGTGCGCGAGCCGGCTGCCTCCTCCTGCAGCTCCACTCTTCACCCCGCAAACTGTAACCCTGCACCCCCGCTTTTTTTTTTTTTTTTTTTCATAGGATCTGGGTCACGCCAGGAGTGACTCAACTTTTCAGGGAAGCAGCATGAGGATGAAAGATTCAGACGGACTGGAGGAGGTGGCTGCAGCAGATAGAGGGGAGGTGGTGGTGGTGGAGGTGGAGGGCACCAGCAGCAGGGGGAGATTAGCTGGAGGGGTGGTGTCTGTTTGTTTTGCCGTGTCGGGAGCTCCTCTGGGATCCACAGCCTGGAGGAGAGGGGGGGGGGGTGGGGGTGGAGGTGGCAGCTCCGAGAGGTTCTCTTGAGGTTCCGTCATTTACTTTACCACCCCAAATAGTGTTCATGTGTGTTTATGCGAGTGTGTGTGTGTGTGTGTGTGCGCCCTCCTTCTGTACCAGAGTAAATGTTTCAGCACAAAGGCTCTATTCATCTGACAGAGGCGGGGGCAGTGGAGCGGGGGGGGGAGGGCGGGGGCGGCGTTTCATGCAGCTACGCGTGTGGACGTGGGACGGCCGGCAGGGCCGCTGTGGTCAGAGGCTGGCCGCCGCCCAAACACGAAAAGCACACGGCGAACACATGAGAAGCGATTTTTCCAAAAGCTGGAGAAAAGCCGGGACGCCGACGCTGAGCGAAAAAGGCATATTTAGCCCGTTCGACCTCTGAGAACCCTCGCTGCAAGTCTCGGGACGCTCGTGAGGGTTTCACTCTTCTGCTGCAAATCTGCTCTCAGCTCTATGCCCGACACAAAGTCAGAGAATAAAGAGTCAAAAGCGACACGCAAATAGCAGCAAGTTCAGCGAAGTGGCTTTAAATCAGCACACAAAGGGTGGAGCGCTAACTACAACTAATAAGTGTAGTTTTATTGAAAAGTATTCATCTCCCACTGGTCAGTTTGACCCTGAAACACCTGTAGTCCGTCTTTATTGCAATGTCTTCCCAGTAATATGTGAAAGTTATTAGCCTGAACAATGTTGCTCCTCTAGATTAACCGTAGTTTAAGATATTGTGAGTCTCGGAAGTATCGCAATGACGTCGTTCAGTTTCATAGACACAAAGAAAGGACACAAAGAGACATTCCAAATTCCCAGTTTAATTGGTTGTTGGATTTCAGGTGAACCAATGGCACGATAGATAGAGATTAATCCACAATATCCAAAAAAATTATACAAAATAATAATAATACAAAAAGAAGTTCCAGTTATACAAAGCAAAGATGTGGACTTTTCTTCTTCTTCTTTTTCTTCTTTTTCTTACTTTCCTACTGCCCAAAAACTCAAGAGTAAGGCACAGTCATTACCACATGTTTACCCTTCCACATCCGTTTGTCTGAGCCTCGGTCTCGGTTACCTCGGAGCCGCTGTCTCTCAGAGACACGGCTGCCTCTCAGAGACACGGCTGCCTCTTTCTTTCTTTTTTTTGCACTGGAGACTTTTTCTTTTCTTTTCTTTTTTTCTTTTCTTTTTTTTTTTTTTTAACCCTTTTGTGCCAAAAACTGTCCAAACCTCATAGAGAAAGAACGAGAGACTTGCTGAGTAATGAGTGATGCACGGTTTGACTGGGCTACAGCGTCCACAGGAATGCTTCAATTGGACTGTGACAGAGGGTCGGCTAGTCCGATCATTTTCGTAGTGCCAGTAAAAACAAACAAACAAACAAAAAGTGAAATATCTGTGACAATAATGCTGCTTTATGTGTGAATTGAGATGACAGACTGCGAGAAGGCAGGAGGGCAGAGAGACTCAAACGGGGCCGGAACTAACGGGTGCAATGCGCTACATGACTGCATGAGACGATTCAGTAAATCAAATTTAAAGACCGATTCCTTTAAAAAAAACAAAACAAAAAAACAAACGGCAAAAACCCTTTTCACCGTCATCGCTGACAAATCCGGAAAGGAATTTAAAAGCAAAAGGAGACTAAGCGGCTACTTGGAAACAAACGGAGGTTGAGAATATGAAGGGCACTGCTCGCGAACCTTGCTTAGACCGGAGGAAAAGGACGGAGACGTGGCGTGGAAGCCGCCGCCTGCCGCGACCAGACTGCGTGTGTGTGTGTGTGTGTGTGTGTGTGTGTTGAGATGCTCGGCTGGAATGTTAACCTCGTTAAGGTGTGGTGAGATGGTAGCACCAGATTCCAGTTTGGTTACGTGTCTGTGAGATGAAAGTCGCTCTCAGTTGCGTGAAATCCAGTAACGGTCCAGTTTTTTTTCTCTCTTTTTTAATTTTTTTATTCACCTTGAAGGAAATGGAAAGGAATGGGGTCGTAAAGGCTGAGGTGTGAGTTTGGTTGAGCCGTTGCAGTAGCAGCTGCCATTGAAAGGCCTGTTCACCGTCTCGCTCTGGCTGTGCAACCCCGCCCGCCCGACATATTCGCCATGGTAATAATGTCTGTGCCTTGGACGCGGAAAGAAAGAAACCAAATCCCAAAGAAAACGCTGTTTTTAACGAGTTACCTTTGTTGCAGTAAGACAGGTGAGCGCGTGGAGTGCACGCCGTTAGAAATTCATTTTTTTTCTTTATACTATTCTCAGAACAATAGGCTGAATTTGTGGGAAGTGGGTGGGGGTTGGAGGGGATGCGGAGGGGGCTGGGGGGTAGTGAGTGTTTGCTTCCTACATCCTGTTTTGGAGCAGGAAACCCCCCCCGCGCGGATGGACAGACGGACGACGACGACGACACACAGAAATATTGGATTTACATTAGAATATCTTACATTTGAGATGAAGAGCAGTGTTTGTGCGAAACCCATCCGAAAAAAAGAAAGAAAAAAAAAAAATTCTTCGATATTTTTCCAAAAATCACATCCGCTCCAGTTACACGTGACGCGACAGTCGCCACACAGAGCCGGCAACACGTCAAAAAGAACAAAAAACAAAACAGGGACACCAGGCGCCTGGAATCTGTTTCAAAGTGACTCGCACAATCGCACAAGGAAAAAAAAAAAAAAAAAAACCGACACAAAACCAGATCCTCTTTTCATCCGGCCGACAGGAAGCAGCTCGTGGATGGATCTGTTTTTGGGGCGGATTAGATCAGGTGGAAACGCATCCGGCAGACCAGGTTTAGATCGCCATAAATACTGCCACAGCGTGCTGCTCGCACACACACACACACACACACTATACACACACACACATACACACACACACACACAAGAGATGAGTAGAAAGATGGGGTGAGGGGGGGGGGGTCTGCTCTGGAAGATGGGGTGTGGCGGCTTACACGCAAGGCAAAATGGGAGTGGGGCGGGGGAGTAGTGGCAGGTCGGAGCAGCAAGATCTGACGGAAGCCGGCAAGACGGGGAGAGGGGTAAAAAAAAAAAAAAAGTGCACGGCCCCAATGGGTAACTATGGCAACATGTGAAGGTCGGCACCACAGAGCAGAAGGGGTTGTGGGGAGTGGGGAGGAGGAGGAGGAGGAGCAGGAAGAGGAAGGAAGGAAGGAAGGAAGGAAGCAACGTGTTCCGCTCGTCCCCCTCTGCTTCCTGCCCTCTCTGTGCAGTTCATCAACACATCAGAAGTAAAGGGGGGGGGATGGAGGGGAGGTGGAGCGGGGGTGGGGGGGGGGGGGGGGCGTAGGTCAGACGGGGCCGCTCAGTACTCCCACAGCGTGGCCGTCTCCAGGTTGTCGGCGTTGGCCTTCAGCACGCCGGCGTGGTCGCCGCGCAGGTACTTGCCGTCGGCCGCGTGGCGGATGGCCACCTTGTTGTAGTCGCAGAACTCCAGCAGGAAGTCGACGGGCGCGTCGCTGCTGCTCACCACCGACTGCTCGCTGCCCACCATCCAGTACTTGCCGGTGGAGTCTGCAGGGGGAGGCGAGCGGGGAGACGGAAACATTCACTTTGTAAAATGTTTCTTTCTGCTTTGGGTTTACAGCGACAACAGTCATCAACGCCAGCCCGTCAAAGATTCGCTGACTGAACTCAAAACTTCAGTCAAGCATTTCCACTTGAAAGTACCACCCTGTAATTCCGACCGACTGCACTGCATGCGATACGCATAAAGAATAGATAAACCTAGGACGAGCCCGTTCTAACTTTAGCGTGGCCTCATCACGAATGCAAGCGCATTTGTTGCGAGAACAGCTAACCCAGGTGTGGGCAAACAACGGCCCGGGGGCCCATATGCGGCCCGTTAAGATGTTTAATCCGGCCCGCCGAACCCAAAGAAAAGGCAATTTTAAGAGATTCCTCAACAAAGTTTTAATAAGTCCACCAAAACTAAACTCTGAGCCTAAACTCTTGTCCAATAAACTGCACACCAACGAGACGACAACGGAACAAACTATTGAACTATTAAATTATTAAACAATCGAAGATGTTGGCGCAGCTGCTTTTACATTTTGAATTGCCGATGGTTCGGCAACTAAATCTTTATATTCTCCTTCGGCCGTCGTGGGTTCGCAGTGGTGTTAAGTTCGGTCTTAGAGGTTCTAAGTGCTTTATCCAATCACAGGAGGGGAAGGAAAGTTTAGGCCAGCACAGAAGAGCCTTGCGGGCCCGGACGGCCCGCCACTGAGTGAGTGTTACGTTATTTAATTACAAACTAAAGACAGCTGTAATCAGTTACATTACTTGGAAAAAATGTGTAATTAAATTACACTTACTTGAGGAATTTTAATTACATCTGGTCAAATTTTTTTTTGACAAAAAAAAAGGCTTTAATGTTTAGGTTTCCCCTCCACAGACAATACTATTCAGTCTGATACTATTCGGATGCCTCTGACTTCAAACATTGGAGGCTTGAGGTTTCCCTCCGACTCGCCCGCCAGTTGAACTGCCTCTCTCTGGAGGGCAGTCTGAGCCATTTCAAAGTAAATGCAATGCAAATGTAATTGTCCTCCAATGCAAAGAACGTTGGCCTGCCGTCGAGATGTTGTCGACCTCAAGACGCATCTCACATGT
This sequence comes from Thamnaconus septentrionalis, assembly GCA_009823395.1. Taxonomy (NCBI): domain Eukaryota; kingdom Metazoa; phylum Chordata; class Actinopteri; order Tetraodontiformes; family Monacanthidae; genus Thamnaconus; species Thamnaconus septentrionalis. The sequence continues at coordinate 5,285,147 of CM020515.1, forward strand.
GTTTTGAGTCCTGCCGGAAGCTCAACACTGTTGGGTCTAAACAGTTGAGACGCTGAATCAAAAATGCTGATTAAAAATTTGGAGATGTAATCAAATGTAATCGCTTGCATTACTTTGACAAAGTAATTGAAAATGTTAGGCTGCCGTTACATTTTCAATAGGCTAACTTGTCATTGTAACCAATTACATTTGCAAAGTAATCTTCCCAAGACTGCTTGTGATGTCACAGAGCGTGGCCACACCCCCCAGCCAGGCGTTCAATCCACCCAAAACCCACTTACAACCACCTTGTTTTTGTCTAAATACGGAAGGTCAAACGTAGCATTAGTTTAAGCTTTTTTTTTTTTTTAGGAGGGCTACAAACAGAGGGCTAAGCATGAAACAATTATGGTTTTACTTTGGGATAATTAATTATGCAAGTATGCCGCTCCAGGATATGAGCATGGATACAATGTAGGACCATTAAATAAATTGGGAAGAGAACAAAAGCTTTGGCTTAAATATTTTTTTGTGTGCGTCTGGATTACATATTGAGAAGGCGGAGTTAATTATCCACAGCAAATCCCTCTTTTTGGCACAAAACGGCCTCCATAAGTGCCTAAATCCATCATGCAAATCCGTTAAAGAGAAAACGATTTAATCCCCCTTGCGCTGCCACGCCGCCGGCGCTTGCACACGTGCGACTTTCCCCATTCAAAAGGCGCTAATTGCTAATCACTTTAGCGGCTTGAGCTGACCTTGCAGGCTGTAGGCGCCGTCCCTGAACTCCATGGTGAAGTAGTCGTAGGTGGAGCGGTTGGAGTCCAGGGTGCCCGTCACCTTCCTGCAGCCGATGAAGCCGTGCTCCCCGCGCAGCACGATGATTGGACGGTTGATGAGCTTCATGATGAACTCCTCCGTCTCGCCTGGACACAAGACGGGCGTTAAAACCTCAACTCGGACTCGGTTTGGTTTCAAAAAACATATAAAATGACTCTTTTAAGCCCAATAGTCTCTTAATTCATTTATACTCACTCAGTTATCTAACCTGGGCATGTTTAGATGCACACAGAGCTGATATTCTCGGAGGAATTGAGGGACTCGCACTCCTTTGAAAGCAGTCATTATAACAATAGAATGTTCATTTTTTAAAACCAATTAAGTGAAATTTGATAATTTTTCACGGCACACCTGACATTATCTCCCGGTACACTAGTGGTCGGAAAACACTGCATTAGAAAACCAACCCTGCTGTTGCTGCTCACTGTCTAACGTCAGACTGCTGAGTTTCCACATGTCATTAAATATATATGTGAGAAACTGGCTTCAAACGGGCCTCCGCAATGATTGCCAGGGTAATTTTACGCAGCCAGCTCGTCGGAAAAAGCAGCACAGAGTGCAAAAAAAAAAAAAACCCTCGGCTCTGATCGCAGCCGACACGGAGCGGCGGCTGCGCGTTGCAAGTCTGTGCGCTACCCGTAATGTGGCTGAGCTGGCGACTTTAGAGGGAGCAGCTTGACATCTGGCGAGAGACGTCTGGTTTTGTCTCGTCGCGTTCCAGGAGGTTTAGCGACGATTAGCGCTATCAGCGTGTTGTGTCGCACCCGCTCAACCGAGGACGGCTCCGTCAGTTCAGAGGTGGGAAGCAACAAAGTACAAATACTTTGTGACTCTACTCATCTAGACTCCTGAGGTTATCCGTACTTAACTTGAGTTTCAGGCTTGTATTCAGGCTTTACTTAAGCACATTTCAGAACTTTTACTTTTGCCTGAGTAAAGGAGCAGAATCAGCACTTTACAGTACTGTATTTTTACACATGTATCCATACTTTTATTTAAGTACAGAATGTGAATACTTTTGCCTCCCCTGCAGTTATTTCTCCAGCAAAACAAATATGTGTCAAGGATTTGCACTTTTTTCCATGCTTTCAATTTTGATTTACACACTTAGTAATAATAATTATAATATGTTAACAAGTTAAGTTGCAGCTGAAGTAGTGGGAGTCCTTTTACGCCAATTCATTAATGTGAAAAAGTATTACGTTTCTTAATACAGCTTAACAAAATTGAAGCAATTTAATGTTTCTTCTGTCGCTCAATTGAAGCGAGATTTATGGTGAATCGTCAGTGTTCTGCAGTACATCTCCTCCTGGCTGACAGTCCACTCCTCTGTTTAAGGTGCAGCTCTCACTTAAAACGCCGTGATTCTCTTTTCCCAGACACTGTTTATCAAACAGAGTGGGACTACCGCTGGAGAGCAGTGGCTTCAACGGCAGGAATGTATTCGCTCATCGCCTGATAAACGATCGTGGCTGGGAAGCAGCTGACGCGGCTCCTTTCGAGCGACTTGCGCTGCACACTCAGGGCTTCTTCCTCCTCCTCCTCCTCCTCCTCTTCTTCTTCTTCTTCCCCTCGTGTCTCCAGTCAGCAGCGATAAACAGCGATAAAACATGCAGCGCAGACGCGGGGGCGAAGGGCTGAATCGACGAGTGCCACCGACCTGCAGTGTCGATGGTTGCCGCCAGCTGCCCGTTCTTCTTGGCGGCGACGTATTTCCCATTGGCCGCCCGGAGAGTCAGCCTCTTCCCACGCCATTCAATGTCGAAGTAGCAATTAGCCGACCTGCGAGCGAGGGAGACACACGGGGGAGGGGGGGGGGGAAAGTCACATACCCGGTAGCGCTTGTGCGAGTGTCAAGTGCGAACACGGAGACTCATTTGGCTCTGCTGTTGCCCAGAGACTTGGAAGCAGCTGCCTCATCCAGGACCTGAGGGGGGGGGTTTATTAGGGACTGAGCCCCAGCGATAAGAGCAGCTCTGGAACCAGAGCAGGTCTACTGCCAGAGCAAAAGACCCAACTGTATTTGTAATGTTTATTATTAACAATTTTTGCATTGACCTCCATTTGACGTCCTGAACATCTCAGCAATTGTTGCATGCAGGCCAGAACTGGTGAATAATTTCATAAAATGAAGAGAAAATGGCAACATTCTTCTCTCTAGCGCCCCCTATAAACACCCAAAAAACGCACAAATGGCCTTTGTGGCCACTAGGAAGGTCGTAGAGACATGGGACAAAAACCCAAGCGTTTCTCTCTTCAAGACCTACATTTCTTACCCTCTGTTTTTTTGCCCATGACAGACAGAAAGTGAACTGTTTCCATTTGTTTTTCCAATTTAAAAAAAAAAAATCATCAAAAATCTTTATTGACAGAGAAAGTGCAGGGTTCGTAATACATAAGTTGTTTTGTTTTTTTTGTGTGCACTTCCATGACATGTCATAAAAATAAGATCACACTGTGCAAACAAACCCAAGCGTCTGTGCAATCTCACAGGGTGTGGTAATATCGGTATATAATCTTACACTGTGCGAACTTCCCCCAGCCTTCTCTTACATAGTATCCCACCACCTGCTCATACATTCAGCCAACAAACCTCAGAGATTGTTTGGTAATTGGACACTTGGACTTTGGGTGGATTGGGGGTGGGGCTGGGAGGGGGTGGTAGGGGATCTCCGCTGGTAGTTTTTGCTTTGGTTGAATCAAACTTTCAGTTTACCTTTGGCCCAGGTTGGTATCAGTCTTTCTAAAAAGAAACTATTCCCAAACTTAGAGTTAGAATAGATGTAATGGAATATTACGGAATATTCTTGTTTCGAAAGCTACACCAGTCTCGTCCTCGAACCGCGAGAGGTCCGAGCGGAAGAGAACCTTTTTTTTGTTTTAAGCCGCAGAGCGTGCCAAATCTCAAGAATGCGCCTGGACAGGAATTCGATGGACTTCCTGCTGGACGCTCTGCAAAGTGTCAACGACCGTCTGTGCTCATTTTAATCCGCAGTGGTGGTGGTGGTGGGGGGGGTTGCTGTCAGGCCGCCAAGATAGCACGATAGCACGCTAGCCAGCAGAACAGGCCGCGCATCTGCGGCTCCCAACTCTCACAGGCGCCATTTTCCCAGCGCGCAGCGGCTCCATTTGTTGCCCCCCGTGGGAGTCAGAGGCATTTAATCCTACATCTGCTCTGGCTGGGGGGGGGGGTGGGGCCTCAGTGGAATCATCCCCGAGCACAGGGGCCAGAGGTCAACAACCCGTGTCTCCATGGCAGGACAGAACCCCTCAGTATTAAAGAGGAGCCACCTCCCTGCAGGTTGAGGTCGCAAGCTAACGCACTTCATCTTCTAAATACATGGCACCGCCGCGGAATGAGATCAAGTCACCCTATACCTCCCACTTCATCATCCATCACCCAGTGTGTGTGTGTGTGTGTGAGTGTGTCGGTGCACACACACACTCAAGTTAGTGAGTCAACAGGCAGATTGGAACAGATGTGGTAGATGACCATGAATCAGCTGCTTGTGTCAGTAAAAAAAAGAAAAGAATAAGTGTGTGTGTGTGTGTGTGTGTGCGTGCGTACTTTGTGGAGGCGGTGCACTGCAGCCCTCCGTTCGCAGTCAGGGTCCAGTATTTCCCGGCGGCCGTGCGGAAGGCGCACTTCCTGTTTTCGCGGCAGATCTCCACCTGGAAGACTTCCTGGTCGCCCTCCTCGTCCTGATTGGCTGAGAGGTCCATACCTGGGGCGGGGCGAGACGACAGAGCGGATGGATGAATGGATGGATGGATGGATGGATGGATGAAAAAAAATCTAGACTAGTGGGTCGAATCTCTCGGTTCAGCGGTTTAATGCGCGGTTATACACACAGAAATATTGCAAAAAAAAGGCACAAAATGACCATCATTACGTTCCCCACACACACACACACACACACACACACACACACACACACACACACACACACACACACACACACACACACACACACACACACACACACACACACTTCTGGTCAGGATCAGACAAAAGCTAAAAGAGCAACATCAGACGGTTTGGATTAGCAAAGGATTTCGCACAGCAGCGGCGTGCACACACACACACACACGCACGCACGCACGCCCACACACACATCTGTCACAGTCCAGTCATTTGACTTCAAAGGATTTACCCATCGGGGCGGATGCTCACCAAACACAGACTGAATCCCAGCAAACGGCCTTTATTTCTACCGTCATCCACCAGCGCCAAATGCTAATGTTGCGTTTCTCTCTCCCTCTCTCACACACACTCTCTCACACACACACACACACACACACACACACACACACACACACACACACACACACACACACACACACACACACACACACACACACACACAGCGCTAGTGTCCACGCCCGACCTCATTAAAGAAAATTACACAAACAACAAAAAAAACAAACAAAAACGAGGCAAACAAACGTCAGCGAACTGTAGCATGAGGGCGCACGCAACCCCTCCAGCGCGCCACATGTATGTCAGGGAGGAACAATGCGGGCCATTGTGTGCGATGAGCTCACGGCGAGGACGGACGGACGGACGGACACCGACTGTGTGTCTAGCGTGATGGACCCTTGTGCAAATGTGAGACGCGTCTGAGAAAACAAACCGCCGCTCTCATGCGTTCACCCACCCGCCCCGTCATCCGTCTCCACGGCTCATGAGTGCCCCCCCCCCCGCCCACCAGCTTCTTCTCAACCCCCCCCCATTCTGACAACTGGCTCCACACACACTAATTTAGAGGGAGGGTTTGACCTTAAAACCAACCAGCACAGCTCGAAAAGACGTGAAGAACTCACAGATTTATGAGCTCGCATCATCCCAACATCCATCTTGCCGAGATCTGACAGAAAAGCGCTTTGTTGAACGGTTCCACAGCTAATTGGCTTCCTCTTAAGTCACGACAACTAAACATGAAACCCTCAAAAAGAATGAAGAAACTTAAAGAGCAGTGAAGTTTCATGATGAGAGAAAAATAACATTCTGATGAATTTCATTCGGCTGATGTTTGGGTCGGAACTGCAGCGCCATCAACTACTTGCTGCCTTCCTAAACCAATCAACTTCCCTTTAGCTCTCTGATTCCTCGTCCTTGTTTCAAACTCAGTCTACCTCAGGATCCTTCAAACCAAATGGAACAGATCTGGAAAAATGTTCCGTGTTCGGCTCTCTTCATTCTGCTATGACACAATTCCCGGCTGTCCAAGTGTTTCATAAGGTGTTTGCCGTTTCAAAAAAAAAAAAAAAAAAAATGAATAGATAGAGCGGAATGACTCCTGACTCCCTCCCAACCTCCCCCATCCCTCCCCCACCAGTGGCAGTGTGAGCCAACTGGGGAACTTTGGCCTGTGCGACTAGATTGAGTTTCTGCAGAAATATGCGGACACACACACACACACACACACACACACACACACACACAGAGGATGCCGAGAGAGAGAATATAACTGACCGTAATGGGAACCACATGGTGTGCGCACGCGCGTGTGTGTGTGTGTGTGTGTGTAGGGCAGGAGAGGGTAAAGAGAAAGAAGAGAAATGAAAGTGTAGCTGTGAGCCGTTGGAAGGAGAACATTAAAAGGGAGGGGGTGTGGCAGTGGGGGTGGTTTAGGGTCAGAACTTTCCTGGCCAAACGGGATCATCACCATCGGTCTCGTTAGCCAACGCCGCTCTCACCCTCTAAGCCGCCTCCGGCTCGTCCAACGCAAACGCCGGCGCGTACAGTAGCGCGAGGGGGAGACGTTCTTGCTTCTGCAGCTGGAAGGGGGAGGAACCCAGGGGAAAAAAAAACAACAACCATCTGTTCCGAACCCGTCACGAAGTCGGTGATTCACCGACGGAGCCCACAAAGTAGCGAAAAGCCGATGACGCGGCGAAAAGAAATTCCTGTTTAAAACTAACGTTCTGGAGACTTTAACACTGCAGTACATTTAGAGCCCCATGTTACACAGACGCAGTGCTTTTTGAAGTACGAAACACACACACACACACACCATGAAAACACAAGCTAGCAGAGACAAAGCCTTCAGCCCCAGGCCTGTGGTGGCTGGGCCCTGACCCAGAGAGTCCAGTGTGTGTGTGTGTGTGTGTGTGTGTGTGTGTGTGTGGCTATTGCGATAATCCCATGACTCCTGGGATGCAACCTCTTTTCCATCACACCATTTCTTAGAATGTTCTTCATCAGTGGGGACGGTTCTCCCTGTATCACCCCCCCCCCATTCACAGTAACTCCACTGGTTAACATTGAGACATTATTGAGACACTGGCCAGGTTACAATTACAGCAGATATGCACAGAAATGTGTTTTTTCACGTACCGACAGCTTCATTTCTATTGGGACAAACGCGTGGAAGGTGTTGGTTCACTGGATACGTAGCTTCAGACCTGCCCAACCTTTGACATATGTGATGCGACTGCACATCGCGCCCCCAGGGGGCCAGTAAGTGAAACACAACCTTGCTGTGGGATATGGTTTGTTTTGCAATACCACTGAAAACACCATTTTTTTACCAGGGAGCCAGTAGGTGTAACACAACCTTGCTGTGGGATATGGTTTGTTTTGCAATACCACTGAAAACACCATTTTCAATTATCACAGATGCAAATGGCGAAATTTGTTTATTAGCGACTTGTATGGTTTTCGTGGTGCTTACTGGCTTCCTGGTTGTCTTTCGCTTGGTCAAGTCAAAAATCCGATGTGGCAAAAGTATTCACATTCTGGACATACTTAAATATTTGTTTGCAATTAATGAAACAATACATTCACTGCTACTTGCGTGCTTGCACATTTCATAGCATTTTTTCCTCACTACTAAAACTGTTCAACTTTTATCTTGAACAGCGCAGTTCAAAAAAAAAAACTCCACTTCAAGCGACAACTACAGATACTCCGGTTAGCTACAGATACCTGAAAAATGTGCTTAAGCACAGTAACAAAAGTATTGGTTACTTCCCACATCTGTTGAAAATCCATCCACTGTGTAGCTCTACCTGACCGGACCCCACCCCCTGCAAGCCTTCAACCACAACACGTGCAACGTGGGACATCACATGACCTTAGATCACGGCCTCGACTCAAGGCTGCAACAATAACAGCAGCCAGTGTTGCTTATTCTGTTTTCTCTGTGTGTGTGTGTGTGTTTGAATCCACGTGGCTGCGCGATGCAGAGTTTAATGATGGAGTGAAGAGCGTCTGGACGTCCACACGCACACACACACACACACACACACACGCAGTCACTTCAGTTTTGCCGCACTAAATGTGGCGACCGCACGCATACAAACACACAAACCACACACACACACACACACACACACACACACACAGGCGAACACACACACTATCTTTGGGCCCACGCCGCCCACCCCCCATTCAGGCCCATTTTGTTTGTTGGCCACTGCAGGAGAGGCCTGCTGCGAGCGCACGCCTTTGTGTGCGATAAGAGTTCGTGACTGAGTGTGTGTGTGTGTGTGTGTGTGTGTGTGTCTCTATTGTTCTGGAGACCCGAGCGTGGAGGCAACCAGCTGGGGCACAAACAAGGAGCCGGATCCTCCGGCTTTGTTCTGATCCAAACGCACAGTGACTGCAACACGCACAACTCTAATGCCAACGTTTATCACGCCAAACGCATTAAAATGAACAACAACCCAAAAAAACCGACACACACACACACGCACACAAAAACCCAAATCCAGGTCAGACATGTGACACAGAGCTGTGCCCGGGGATGACCCATATTTCTGATTGCATTGATTCAAAGCCTGGTTGGTCTGTTGGAAAATAAAAAGGGTCTGAATTCAGCTGGAGGAGGCACTGGTGAGAAGACACACCCAGACAGCGGCAAGAGACTAACCTATAATAAAGTAGATGACATTACGGAAAGAGGTTATTTTGCCATGTGCGCGCACACACACACACACACACAGAGTCTAAAAACAAACGCACAGCGAAGGTCTACAAACACTTAAAAAGGTCCAGTCAACACAACCAAGGATGCATCAATTGACTCCTGAACTGATGCATCCTTGGTTGCCAGCCATCAGTGCCTATGCAGGGTGAAATAAGCCCCTTTCACCCTGTAGGGATTAGCACACCACCAGCCAAGGTCAGAAGTATGTGTGTGTGTGTGTGTGTGTGTGTGTGTTGGGTCTCATTTCCTGCCAGTGGGGAGTGTTGGTGGGTAATGTGATAAAGAGTGGCAGGGTCTTTGAATCAAGGCCAGACACAACAGGAGCTTCAGCCTCTGTCTCCTTTCACCACGTGCACTCTTGCCCGGACTTAAAGTGCCCAAGAGTTTATCTGGGGCTCCGACGTGACGACCGCCCTTCAACACGTCTGGGAATGCGAACGTGAAATCCGGGATGCCAACATGCAGCTCGTATGGGCAAGCGGATGGGTGTCAACTCTCACCGGCTCTCTAGTTTTTGAACGAGCATCTTGATGTCAAAGATCTCAGATTCTCCAAGATGTCCTTCTGGTTGAAGGAGGTATTCATTGTGAAAGCAGCAATGTGTTTGGAATTTGGGTAATAAGATCAGTGGTTCCAGATTGATGCAGCAGTCACATCTCTGGTATTTGTGAGATTAGCTCGGCAAATTGTCTGGTGCCAGCGCCGGCTGGCCTGTGCCCTTTAGAAGACCCACCTTCCAGGAGATGTTTGCACGAGTCGTCGAGTTTGTTGGGAAAGCCAGTTCAAAGTTTTTCTTTTGTCATTTTTGTCACCATTTGCTGACAAAAGAAATGGTTGCTCTCACAACCCACCGTGAAATTGCAAATTGTTGTCTCTCTACGTCGCCTGGCAGAAGGGACAGATAATGATCCTTTGTGGTAAAATATACAACGGTCGCCTTTGTTGCCTTGCTTCCCATTGAGTCCCGTTCGCCGAAACCTTCAGCATTTTTTGGATCTTGTTACTGGCGACTGGACCAGTTGGTAAACTAACTTCAATTGCTGTGTAATTGTTTCCACCCTCCGTTCTGTCTCAGTTACACCTTCCGATCTGAACAGCTTCCAATGAGTCCTACTTTCAAGTCAAAAGCAAACAACTTTGTCATCAAGGCTTATAATTTCACTATTTACATAAGGCTGGCTATTTACAACCCCTACTTTAGGGGTTTCACAAAAAAAAAAAAAAAAAGAGATAATTTGTCAAAATTAAGGGTTGATCACCAAGTAAAATCTGACGTAAAACACATTTAGCTGAGTGGGTGTGTCGCCAAGTTTGAATTGACCACATCACAGCGACAAGTTGGAAAGCAGGATGGATGCATCCACGCTAGCTGTCAGTGTCGCTAGCCAAAACCAGGAAGGACAATATATAATAGTGAGTGCATGACCTTGACAACAACAGAACATGACTGCTGGTATGTGTCGCAATACACTATTGGTCCAACCCATTGCCATGAAAACATGATTAAGTGGCCAATAAAGAGTGTTGATGTCAATATGTTTCTACAAGGCTGGGAGGCTTTGATGGACTGTGAGCTGGAACTCAACAGTTTTCTTTTGTTCCTTTGTGCACAGGCGCCATTAATAAACGTCCAGCCAATTAGAAACGCGTAAAAAACAAAAAAAACCCAACTTCGGAATTCCCGACCATCAGCTCACATCCTGACTTCCTCCTTCGGACGCAAAAAGGAAAACCATTAGTTACAGAAGCTGGTCGGCGGTGAGTGGTCCCAACAGTGGCCAACAGGATATGATCGGGCCTCTCATCCATTTAGCTTTCAAACCGGGCTTCAGTACGTCCTCGCGCTCGCGGCGGAGCTTCAGGGCAGCGAGGCCACTTAAGAGGCCATCGAGCTCCAGCCTTGGCTGATGGATAATTGGGCCTCAGTCCATACAAAGGGTCGTTAAACGGTCCCCGAGAATCTGCGACCATCTCCTTCAAGAGGGATGTGGAAAGCCCACGTTAAGATGCGGGGACACGCTTAGGGTCAGTTAATGGCAGTAATGCTCGCTGGTAGCGCAAATTAGAGACAAGAGGAAGTAAAACGAACCCCCCTCCCCCGTCATGTGACAAGGCTCTGTTCTAATCCTAATGGGATTATTGACAGGACGCGTTCAAAGTTGAAAAATGGGATCCCGCTTGACGGCATAATGGAGCAGGCACACGCGAGGGCGTCGTCAGAACACTCCCTTTTATGTTTTCATTCAATTTGGAGCGTCTCGGGCGGATGGTGTCGGCCGGAGCCGCTTCCATTTCACTTACAACACGGCTGTTTACGCCGTCGCTTTAGCTCAGCCATGTGTGTTTCATCAACAGCTGCGCTGATGACACGTGGGAATGCGGACGGATTTAGAGGCGAACGCGCGAAACGAAAACGCCGCAGGCGGACGGCGTGCCTCAAATCTGCGAGTAAACGGGTCCCTCAAGTCTCCGACTGGCAAAGAGTTACGCTAAACTAGGTGCACTTCCTCCAACAGACGGCTAAGAGGCCCTGGAAAGCCCTGACTCAATTTACCGACTTTGATCTGCGCCACAAAGCGAGTAACAGATTCGCCAGTTGGGATTGGACAAAAGCGGCTTTTTGGGCGACTGACCTACTTGGGTTCCGCTTAAACCGGAGTCTCCGCGCTGCTAATGAAAACCAGCGAGCGCGGGCCCGGCGTCTTTCGCTCAGGTCCTGCCAGGCGTAAAGCAGCTGCTGGGGTTTTCGTGAAAAACATGTGGAGCTGGTTTAATTCCACTCTCCGGTCTGATCAATCCGAAAATCACAACCCAGGCCGAGAGCTGAACAGATCTTTGGTCCAGTTTGGTTGACCAGGATGGAAAACATCCACCGTTCCCACTTACTGAGCGAGAACCTCTTTCTTTTCTTTTTTTTTTACATATATCCAAATACCGCTTTGTGAGCTTTTTCCTCACTTGAAACTCAACTTTCTACACTGCAGTGTGCAGACAGACGCCAGCCCAATAGTTCGATGGCCAAAGGGGGGCCTGAGTCAGGAAGTCCAGCTCCAGTTACAACACCAAGGTCTTGACAGGAAAATCTGTTGCTTCATTGGAAGGACGACGCATGCAAATGCCTGTACTTTGTGCAGGGCTACACAACGCGTGACCGGGCGGCCGCTGCTGCTGGAGAATTTCGCACTAAACAGTGGCTAAAGGACTGCAGCCAGAGTTCAGCCATTACTTTGACGGATGGTGAAATGCGATGAGGGTTCAACCTCATTCAACCTCATTCAACAGTTTAACGCCGTCCGAGGAAATCCTGCGCAGGATGATGAATTTCAGCGAAATGGCCATTTCCTGACGCAACACCACTAATCTCTAATCTGGCAAAATGTCTCACAGGCACAATTTTTTTTTTTTTTTTTTACCTGGGGATTATTAATGTAATATCCCTGCACTCTGGTTGCCCCAGACGCGATCATCCAATCCAAAAAAAAAAAAAAAAAAAGCATCCACTTGAGCGATCTACCAGCGGCGGGGAGCCCATTTCCAAAATCCAAACCCTACTTTAAAAAAACGGCTTCCATTTTGTGTCCGACGCCGAGCGTCGCCTGTGGGCCGGAGAGAGAGGTGACGCGGGGAGAGAACGAGAACTCGAGAAAGACACAACAAACAGCCCTGGATGGAGGGCAAGGAGACAAAAGGGAGAGTCGGGTCGTCGTTTTCTGAAACGACGGAGCGAAAAACCGCACGGCTGCTCCGACCGCACTATAAATATAGATTCAAAGACCATCAATTTAGCGTGTTCCTATCATTCATTACACCAGGCGGACTCACGGGATCAAGTCTCGGGCGTCTCAGCCACTCTTTTGGTCGGCCGACTCGGAGGATTCGTATTCGCACCATTTGACATTTTCACTCCTCTGAGAGGCCAAAGATTCACCTCAACGTCCACGGATGACGTTGGTTGGTTGGTTGGTTGGTTGGTTGGTTGGGTGGTGGGGTTGGCGGGTGTCACTGCCGGCGGCGGCCGGCGGCGGCCCCTTCGCGAGGGTGCGGGGGGAGGGGAAGAGGTGAAGAGAGGAGTCTGAGGGGAGGAAATGGACGGCCTGGAAAGGGGAAGATGAGGTGGAGGAGGAAGAAGGCGAGGCAGGGAGAGGGAACAGGGCCGCGAGGCTCTGCCAGGAAACGTCCTCATTGTCGCCTCCCGCTTCCCGTGACTGTCCACTGCGGTGTGAAAACACTGATAAAGAGGGTGTCGGCGCTGAAGGCCGGCGGGGGGGCGCCATAAATCACTGTACATTAGGAGGCAGTAATCGATGACACTCAACTAGCGAAAAAGGCGTCTGTTAAAAATAAACCCAACTGTTAGGACCCGGTGGAAGCTGCACCGTCGTCTCCTCTTCCTCCTCCTCTTCCTCCTCCTCCTCCCCTCTTCATCCTCACATCGCTTTTGTGCCAAGACGCCGCTTTGCATCTGAATGTCGGCACACGCGGGGCACCGTGTCGCATGCGTGCTAAAGGGGGTGGGGGTGGGGGGGTACGGGGGCCTGGCTTTGTGTTTTCTCTTTTACATTTGCAGCAGTTGTGCGTGCATGCGTGTGTGTGTGTGTAGACAAAAAGGTGATTATTGGCTGTCGTTTTTCCGTCCGGCGGCCCTTATTGAGACAAAGACAGAAGAGGTCCTCTGGCGTACGCAGTATGGGAAGGAGTGTGTGTAAATCATGAAACACACACACACACACACACACACACACAGAACAGAAGCCTGTGTCTATATGCATGTAGGCCATGTGCATGTCCCACATCACTGTAGGGGTGTGTGTGTGTGTGTGTGTGTGTGTGTGTGTGTGTGTGTGTGTGTCTGCAGGGGTGATGCAGCCTGACATTCCATCACTTTAACCCTTCCAGCTCAAATGAGACTCTCTCTCTCTCTCACACACACACACACACACACACACACACACACACACACACACACACACACACACACACACACACACACACACACGCGCGGCGGGGCCACCACACCCACACACCCACCTTGCCGGGTGGAGACGTTCCTCTCGTTGGCGGCGGTGAGCACGACCTGCGGGTGGCTCTGCTCCAGCACGAACAGCTCGTCCTTGCCCACGCGGCTGTTCTTGCCGGACTTCATGGTGCCGGAGGGCCCGGACGGCGCCAGGTACCTGCCGCTGCAGTCCCTGAAGATCACCTTGCCGGAGCGGAACTCCAGCGTGTAGCCCGTGCTGCGGTCCGTGGCGGCGGCCAGCGTGCCGTCGTTGCACAGGAAGCGGTTGTCGGCCGTCTGCAGGTGGTAGCGCTGCTCGCTGAACACCAGCGTCATGGTGGAGTCCACCCCCCACGGCACGTCCCGGTCGATGGCGATCTCGTCCACCTTGCCGCTCAGGTGCGCGTAGCGCTTGCGCGTCACGCTGTAGACGTTGACCTGCGGGTGCATGGCGATGTGCACGCTCCACTTCTCCGCCACCGAGGCGGTCTGCGCGAAGCAGATGATGCGGTCCTCGGTGCCGCCCAGGTAGCGCTCGTGCGGCTCCGACTGCAGCGACCAGCGGCCGTCGTCGTGCGCCGTGACGACGAAGCGGCAGTCCGGCCCGGGGCTCTCGCAGTTGCCGGTGACGTTGCCGTCCTTGTCGGCGGCGATGTAGCGGCCCAGGTGCGAGCGCAGGCAGAAGACGTTGCTGTTGGCCTCGTCGCCGCTCTGCTCCAGCGTCCAGATCTGCTTCTTCTTCATGCTCGTCGCCGACGCGTTGATCTTGAAGCCGAACGCCTCCGCCGTCAGGTATTTGTTGCCGCAGTTGATGAGGCCGAACTGGATCTGCAGCATGTCGCTGGTTCCGTTGGACGCGCCGTTGGTCGTCATCGTGGCTCGGCTCGGTTCGGGTTTGGGCTTCTGCGGGTGAGCGAGTGAGCGAGTGAGTGCGCGAGGGAGGATGGGGCTCGTGGGATGCTGCGCTCGCCTCGCGTGCTTCTCTTTGTTTGGGGGCGAGCGTGTGCGTGCGTGTGTGTGTGTGTGCGCGCGCGCGTGTGTGGCTGAGAGTCTGGGAGCGCGCGCCAACCACCGGGTTCCTCGGTGCTTCTCTTGCCTTGCCTGTGTTCTCTGCACAGCAGCGCGAGCCCGCCGCCACAGCTGCAGCCTATATAAGCATCGGTGACGTCACGCGACAGGCCACGCCCATTCGAAGAGGTTTTTTGTTTTTTTTCCCCTTCAAATCTCGGAGTTGGGACTCCGTCCGTGTGATGTTGCGCCGATTCATTTCATTAGAACTCGTCCCTCCTGCCATCGTCGCAAAAGGACCGAGATGATGCTGAAGTCACAGCTGCATCACTGTACAAACACTCAGTCCAGTCCAGCAGTCAATCACAGACTCCCAAGTCAGACACATCTCAGATTGTCCCCAAAGTCCCGGAAAAACATCCGCAACAATTCATTTATACCCGTTGCCATGAACATTTTAAACACGAGAGCTTAATATTATTGTCTACTTATTGTCTATTTATTGTCATTTTAGAGTTTTAAAATTACAGTATTTCAATCTTATACTTATGCCCCCCCCCCCCCACAGAAATCGATGTGTCTCTGGTTTTATGTGGGCCACGTCAAAGACCATTTTCTGTCACGACAGATAATAAAGTTCATAGTACAATTCTGATTCTGATTGTTTTCCTCACAAAAATCTAAATAAAAAGGACGAAAGTTTTCCCTAAAAGGCATCCAACTGGAAAGCAAGGATTTCAGAAAGAGTGCACATTTAAAATGATTTTAATTTAGAGAAAAAAAATCCACACAATTCCAAATCGAAATTCAAATCCCGCATTAAAAAACACTGCATGTTTAAGCATCTTATAGTGTTAGAATAACATTTTTAAAAAAGCACAATTGTAGGTTCAAGTAAATTGTGTATTATTCCATTGAGACAAATTTAACTTCATCCATTCAGTCGGTCTTTTCCCTTATTGATGTTTTTGATCATTTTAAAACAACTTTTAAATGGAAATAAAAGGAAATTGAAATGTACAAGTTTACGTGTAACAGGTAAAGGTCAAAAATTTGAAATGAGAGTGACAGCACAATAAAAGAGTCTGTATCTCTGTCTGTCTTCAAAAAGAGGTTGGAGCAAAACTTGCCATTAAATGCCAAATTTTATTTAGAATCAGAATCAGAATCAGAATAGCCTTTATTGTTTATTCAGTTACTGCTAAAAAAAAAACAACAAAAAAAAAAACAGCTGAGGATTGAAATTAGAAAACTGTTCTCTTGAATGTATGTGAGTAGGTATCAATCAACTAATTAATCAATCAGCAACCAATGGCGTCTCAAAGTGCTTTGTACAATGAGAGGAAAACCAGCTGGGCCCCCTGGAGCTGGCGAGGTGGTGGCAGTGGTGGCAGTGGTGGCCACGTATGACTTTCTCATGTAGCAATATCTGATGTGCTAGCTCTCTCTGCATCTCGGGAATCTGGTGGAGGTCTTAGTGTATCGGTTGGGTTGAATTTAGTACCAATAAGGAACTGTTTTCTATGGGTTTTTTTTTTAACGTCTTTTAAATTGTATCCGCAGAGATACTGTCAACCAAACGTCCGTGGAACCAAATTTGTAAAGTAGCCGAAAGAAAAGCAACACAAAAAGCGACACGGGGGAGACCTCGGTAACCGCCTTCAGCCCGTTCACCTCCCTGCTGTATCCCGAGGTCTTTATCAGGCTTCTTCTGGTCAGATGGACTCAGCATTCAAATAGTGTGGTGGGCCGGGCACACAGAGCTCTATTCATGGGCCCCAGCACGCACATCAGAGGGCAGGAAAAAGGCCTGAGTCGGTAAACAAAGAGACCAAACAGATCACGCTGGCATCTCCTCACCAGCATTGGCCGCGACTACACACAACACCGGGGTCACATCGGCAGCAGCTGCACAACTCGGACCCTCGGCGCCCCGAAAAAAACACACACACACACACATACACACACACAGCGGCGATTGAAGGGAGCTCGGCCCTCTGGGCTCTCGAGCGCCGGCGGTCCTGCGACGCTGATACGATTTCACCGCAGGGGGTCCGGCAGTTTGTTGTTGTTGTTGTTTTTTCCCCTGCTTTCTTCTGCCGAGGTTTGAACGCACAAGCAGTCATTTCTGGCAGATAAATCGGTGTCGCAACCCGTGTGTTCCTGCACGCCGCTCCCTTTGGCTCCGCGTGAGAGTGCAAGTAATCGGAGCCCGACGTGTAATCTAATGTAGAGTAATCTCTCCCTTCTCTCCCCTCCTCCCCGCCCGCTGAAATCCAATCCCGGGCCAAAACATCTTCAAACAAATCCAGCGTCGATGCAATTTCACTTCCAGTGTCGCGCCGTAATGAAATCCGCAGGCCTCAGCTGACGCGTCCGGAGCGAATTTTCGCTTTCCCGTTGGCTTCGAGCGGCGTGACGATGCAAAGCTGAACGCTGACACGCGCACGCGTCGTCAACGCCCTCCTCATCGACTCTCACTGCCCTCGCCGCGCTATTTTGTTTCCCACGGCACCTTGGCTGCGCCGTCCATCCATTCCTTTTCTCTCACCGCTTACTCCGCTCTCTGTGTTTAGCACAGGATGCTGGTTACGCCCTGGACGGGTTGCCAGGTCGTTGTCCGTTTCCTTTTGCTTCATGCCCCGTAAAAGACAAACTGTCATAAGCTGCCTGTGGTTGCTCATATGAGATGATGTGAGGCGTAAATTTCCTCTTGATT
Organism: Thamnaconus septentrionalis; assembly: GCA_009823395.1. Classification (NCBI taxonomy): domain Eukaryota; kingdom Metazoa; phylum Chordata; class Actinopteri; order Tetraodontiformes; family Monacanthidae; genus Thamnaconus; species Thamnaconus septentrionalis. The sequence goes on from CM020515.1 coordinate 5,302,623, forward strand.
GAGAGAAAAATAGATCGATAGATTACGGTGGCTGACGAGGGCCAAACGCAATGCAACTGCCTATTCACAAACACAATTCTAAACAAGGTACAAAAAGAGGATCTTGGTGCCAACGAGAAAAACGCGCTTGCAAGGCATAAAAACATGCACTTAATCAAATGTGCAACGGAAGCGCTCCAAACCTGCAGGGGGCGCTCTTAGCGGCACAGCTCAATGGAGAGACGCACAGGTAGACCGAGGACGGCTGACTGACGGTGTTTCAATGTGCGCTAATGTGACGTTTATCCGAGTATATTTCACGCCAGTTTCTAGGAGAAACTTTGTAGTTCTTTTGCGATAAACTGGCACCTTGTCCATGACGTAACCCCACCCTGGCCCCAAAGACTGCTGGGATAGGCTGAAGCACCCCCCCCTCATTATTAATATTTGCTCATTTTATTTGCAATATATGAAAGTACAACATCTGGACAGAGGTTGATTGCCTGTTAATGGAAGTTGTGCGGGTTGTCGCGTCCATTCACACCAACCTCTCCGTCCGCCAAAGCTTCACCCAGTTCTCACTGAGACACTGAGACAGTATTAAGGCGCCGGCAACTCACTCAAGCAGCTTGTTGGCACCCTAGTGTGAAAACAGCAGGGAGCGGCCGTGGTGCCTGATGGCTGCCCGTCCCGGCTGCACGTTGAGACTAATTTGGAAAATACTGCAGATTTGAATTATTATTTTTGCCACTGAGAATGAAAATTGAGTTGTGAGGGGAGAAAAAGGTCCTGGCATATTGCGTTTTGTGTTAGATACCTTTTCAGAACCAATTGAAAGATTGTCTTCACACCCTTGATGACCAACTTTTTGATTGTGGGTTGGAGCTACAGGGCAGGGATGGGCAAAATGAGGCCCGGAGGCCATATGCGGCCCGTTAAGCTTTTTAATCCGGCCTGCCAAACTTAAAGAATTTATATCAATAGTAAGTAAGTAATTCATAAAAAAATTTTAAAAAGTGTTTTAAGAGTCATTTCAATAAAGAGCTAAACACCGTGGGGCTTCAAAGACACTGATTTTAATATTTGTAATGCTTTGTTCATTTTCAATTGACATTAAAGCACGTTTTGTGCATATCCCATGATATATTCTTTCCTCCTCTGAGGTGGCTCACCAAAGCACTCCATCCATCTGCTGCTGCTCCAGCCCTTCAAATTTTGGAACACATCGTGGCCCCCACAAGTCAAAAGGTTTGCCCACCGCTCAGCCAGGTTGTGGCTCTTTCACTTTCATTTCCAGCTGCTGCCGTTCAATGGAGGGAGAAGCCAGGATGATTGGTTGATTGGAGAAAAATGACCAAGTAAATCCTCAGTTTAATTCAGCCAAGGGATTCCAGCGTTTTATTTTGAGATTCATCACAGCAGCAGCAGCGTCAATCATCTTCCCCCCTCCGGGCTGCAAATCCCTCCAATCGCTCTGCTTCAACTGCAGCCCAGCTGAACTTAAGAGGATCCCGCTAAATAATTGATTCACTTTTGTTGTTGGCTCAACAGACAAGTCGGCGCTCGCAGATGGTCCTCCGCGCCCGCCGGACCGACGACCCCGCCGCGTCGCTCGCTGCGAATTAGGTTGAGCTTGGGACGGTTTGGTCGCTTTAATCTCCAGTGGGTCGTCACTGCGTCGGCGAGGGAGACGCGCGAGCACAGCTGCGCCCCACCAGGTCCGTTCTTTCGCCGCTGCGGGGAGATGATTGTTTCAAACGGCGTAAACAAAGGCCCAGTCAAATCCTTTAAACAAATCCTTTCAGCCAAATCACCGCCGTCGCAGCGCCAATGACTAGCTTCGGACGCAGACTGCGTGATTAAGTGTGACACACGGCGCTGGTTCCTCTGCGCCCATCTGTATTTTGCCGCTTCGGGGAATCCGAAAATCCGACTCGGCGCAGCACGCAAGGCCATAATGATTCCCAACCTTGTTATTCAGAGGCTGTGGATTGTTTGGTTGGGGGAAGGGGGACTGTTTTAGACCACTTCCAAAAAAGTTAGAGCAGTATTGCGGATTGATGGAGCTGACCAGGATGCTCTTTAAAGTGCAGTGTGCAAAATCTGGCTTGATTTATGAGTTTTATATTGTTAAAAGCTTAACATACTGCCCGTAAATACATTAACAAAACAATAAAAGTCATTTGGATTTCCTACCATTAGAGCAGTTGCCATATAAATATATCAGAATATACTAAGAGCAAGGGTCTTGCTGCTAGCTAGCTTCCATCATCCACCGCCATTTTTAAAAGAAGTCCACCTGACAATGTCCTAAATATGAATCACGCTGCCGGCAGGCTCCCCTCAAAACTTTACACACTGGACCTGTAAGTAACCACACCCACGACCATCATGACATAAGGTCATTCTTACCTGGTGCTCATCATGTTCTAAACTCTGGAGTCAAGTCAAGTCGGTCAGTTCAGATGTGTTTATGGTCTTCGGTGACTTCCTGTTTTACTTTGAAATTCTGTTCCCTCGCGTGTCGGCCGACTTGCTCTTCCCTCGCGTGTCCCCACCTGGTCTGATTAGTTTTTGTCACACTGATTGCGTCCACCTGTTCCCCATTACCTTGTGTGTATATATAGTCAGCGTCTTCGCTTGTGCTGCGTCGCTTTGTCTTGTTCTTTTGCAACTTTTAGCGCTGACCAACCTCCTCGTCTCTGGCATAAGTGGATGCTGCAGCATTTTTTTTTTTAATCAGAACTGGACACCACTTCCTTGACAAAAGAAGAAGAAAGATCCGGAGACAGAAATGCCTCAGAGTTGGCCTGTGTATCAAGGCTGCTGAGGAGCATCTCGCACCTCTTTCCAATCATTCTCTATGTGCTCTGCTCCACACAAAGCAGAAAGATACGGATTATTTATCCATTTCCTTAAAAATCCCTCCAACCATCTGCTCTGTGTTACCGCTGAAGCCGCATTCATCCGCGCTTGCGAGACAAACGGCTGAAAAACACTGACCAGGAATCACCACACAGGGTCACTCTTTTGACAGGGCGCCACAGAGGCCAACTAAGCGGGTGGAATTTCTGGAGCGCTGGTGGGCGAGGGTGGAATTCTTCAGGAGAAGCAGAAACATTCTAAACCCTCGGGAGAGAAAGATTCCGAGGACGCTCTCGCCTTGATATCGGGCGCTCGCCACTGTCGCGACGCTCCGGAAACATTCTTCATGCTCTTCTCTCTCTTCGGCTGCCTCCACCTGACCGTCTCCTCTTGCATCATCTCCTCTCACAGCAGCTACCTTCATGTCCTCTCGCAGTACAGCCAAAAAATGAAAAAAAAGATCTTTAATAGCATTACTGACAGGCATCTAGGACCAAACACAAACATTTTTTTTTTTTTGTGGGTGTTCTATTCTCTCTCAATACATCCACAAGTCTCCTCTTTGCACTTCCTGTAGGCCTATCGCCTGCTAGTTTCATCCTCAGCCTCTTGTCTTCTCCTTATACATATGAATGGTAAGAGTGTTACTGTAAATACGGAAAAAAAAGAAAAAAAGTTTAATTTAAATAGTCTAATTTCATTCCATTTTTAGCACTCCATTCAACATTGCGTTTTAGTTGTGACGGACTGGAGATCGTGTGTGTAGTTCAGCATCTTGTTCATGGCAATATTTGGAGACTACATGCCTATGAGTAGATACTGGATGTTAGGATATTAGGATGATGACAGAGTGCATATATTCATGTTCAGTAAAGTTTTGATTCCTTTTACAGAATTGCTAATCACGGTTTGCTAAGTAGCTAGCTTGCTAATTGCCACGTGGAGTTGTGCAGTTTCGCACAATGGTTAGCCAACTACAGAGGTCTGCTTTTAGTTGAAATAATATCGCCTAGCCGTGTTTTTGAGTGAGTGATGCCCACAGACGATTTCAGTGACATTTGAATCATATGGAGATATTGTAAAGAGTTTATAGTGATTATGTTTTGTTCCTGTGTTTTACGACAGTTTTGGAAAAGCTGAGAGTGGATACAGCCACACTGATCAAGACGGCCAAGCTTCAGTTTTCATTGGATCATCTCACGCGTTCGCTATCTAGTCTAGTTTGACATGAACTCAAGCGAGGACAGACTGCAGTCGGTTGCGCTTACATCCCGCAAAAGTCAAATGAGCGTTCCTGGTGTCAGCCACCACCCGAAACAACTGGACGCTGACGCTAGTTCGTCAGTGCTGCTAATTCCTGCGTTCATTGAAATTCGTCTCAGAACTCCCATCTCCGACTGAGCGCTAGGAGGGCCGTGAGAGCAGAATTGTGTGCGCCGTTCATCGCCTTTCCTTTTGCGTGGCTCCCCCATCCAGACAGACTCATATTAAAATCCGCTTGCGCGTTCATGAATGCACGCGCACAGGCGCACCTTTTTCTGGGGACGCGTCTGCTTTTCTTGCTGTTACAGACGAGGTTAGCGGTGAAACCTCTGGGGAGGCCCGACCACTGGAGTCACACTGCGATGGTCATGAAGAAGAGGAGGAAGAGGAGGAGGAGGAGGAGGAGGAGGAGGAGGAGGGAGCCAAAACCCTGGCGACGAGGAGGGTTGCCATGGAGACCGGCCTCGGCTCTGTCGGCTGATGAGGGCCAGGCAGTCTGCAGCAGTGGCACACACACACACACACACACGCACATACACACACACACTCACACTCTGACACACTGACACACTTGCTGCAACCCTGTTACACCTGCAGACGGCGCAGCACTGCAGCACTGCGTCAGTGGACACACACACACACAGACAGACAGACAGACAGACAGACAGACAGACACGCCTCTGAGCTGGAACTAATCAGAGTTTAGCTGCAGCATTATGATGTTGACCAATCAGGAAGCCCTCTTCCCGGACGTGTAGAAAAATGAGAGATGAGATTTAAACAATGTGGAATGGATATATATATATATGGACATATGTACATGTTTATTTCTAATAATAAAAGCGTCCTCCATGTTTGAATTTAGCTTCAGCTTGAAAGGTCGATGCTGACATTCTCGCTTATTGGAACGTGAATCCTAAAACGCAGCTAAAAAAAAAAAAAAGTTTCATTTCAAAGTGATCATGACTCAAACAATAGAGTGAGTGGCGTGAGTGATCCTTCCAGCATCGGACTTTCCTTTATGGTGTAACAGCGTAAAGCCGGCGTGTCAAACAAATGCAAATCATTTGCCGTTTGTCTCACACAAAGGACGGCGGCCGTTGATGATGTCACCGGATTAACGCACAAGCCGACACGTCCGGTACTTTCCCCCTGGTTACAGCTGCGGCTCCTATTGACTGTATTGATCGCTTTCATGTCTGGACACACACAGCTCCCTCAGTCCCGTTAGAGTCCCGTCTCCTGTCTCCTAAAAAAAAAAAAGGAGAGAAGAAGAAGAAGGAGAAGAAAGTGGTGCTATTTAAAGCTCTTCGCCAACAAGGTTTTGCGCCTGATTCCTGATGTGCAGCGATAAGCTGATCTGAGCATCTTCAAGACCTGACGGTAGATGTTCCAGGCTCCTCATGATGAAGACTTCACTCTGATCAGTGCTGCGGGAGTTATGATGCGCGGCCCGTTGCATCCCAGAATGTGGCGCGATAGTGAGTGGACAAATGTTTCTTGGTACGTTTCAGACGAAAGCCAAACAAATCCAACAACATTTGGGACTGAATGTGAATCATCATCATCAACGTGGATCAAATATTACGCATCAGGCATGGGCAAACCACGGCCCGGGGGCCACATGCGGCCCGTTAAAGCTTTTTTTAATCCGCCCACCGAACTTGAAGAAATTATATTAACAGTGCCATATGATGTTTTCGGTGTTTCACGAGTCATTTCAATAAAGAGCCAAACACCCCGGGGCTTCAAAGACAGATTGCAACGCCTCTTGTTCATTTTCGATTGCCCACTTTTTCTACAGTATATCCCATGATATTTTTTCCTCCTGCGAGGTGCGTCACCAAAACCCTCCATCCATCTGCTCCTGCTCCGGCCACCCCCGCCCGTCAAATTTTACATCTCGTGGAGGCCCGCCGGTCAAAAGGTTTTCCCCGCCCCTGTTATGTATAAATGCAACATCAGCATCGCACTTCTACGGCGAACGGTGAAGACGGTGGAGTGTATTTCACGGAGCTCGGAGCCTTTGATTTTGAACCCTGCTCTGCCTTCACACTCGTTTTGGGACAACAACAAATTCCGCCGTTTGAATTTTCTAAATGTGTGGCTTTCTCCGTCAAACTTTTTGCCCGCACAAGTCACACAAACGCACGCACGATGACGACCTTCCGCTCCGATCTGTTTTCAAAACGGCCAGTGAGTGATGGTGTCTCTTTCAATTATCCAGCACTGTGTGCGTGTGTGTGTGTGTGTGTGTGTGTGTGTGTGCTTGCTGGTTTGTGTGCGAGTGTATATAGGCACAGCTGCAGCCCCACCAAAGGGCCTCCTCTCCACCAACAAAGAGCTGGAATCCGAAGCCACTGGAGACACCACACGCTCCCTGAGCCTTCATTCTCCACACAGCGGTCAGGTTAGAGGTCAGCCTGTGTGTGTGTGTGTGTGTGTGTGTGGTGCGCTTTCAGCTGCACCCCCCCCCCACCTCTCCGCCCTCTCATTGTCATGGCAACTGCGAAGCAGTCGAGCCAAGATCGGCAGAGCAAATTCATGGCTTCTCCCTCCGTCGAAATGGTTATGAAGTGTGTAGTTGCCATCGTGCGTGTGTGTGTGTGTGTGTGTGTGTGTGTGTGTGTGTGTGTGCGCAGCAGAGAGACAAGGAAGCCTGTAGCCGACAGAACAATATAGGTCAGACAAGAGAAACAGAGCAACGAGGCATGAGGGCACTGCAGGGTGTGTGTTGGTGTGTCAGCATGTGTCTGTGCGTGTGTGTGTGTGTGCGTGCGTCTGCATGTGTGCCTGTGTGTGCGTGTGTGTGGGTGCCTCTCTGTGTGTGTGTGTGTGTGTGTGTGTCGTGCGCGTGCGCTTGGATGTTAGTCTCACCCTTGCATTTCTGCGTTGTGCGCGAGACAGCATGTCAGACAGGGCGCACACGCACGTGCACTTGTGCACGAGCGTGTGCGCAAGTGTCACATCGTCCCATTTTCACCTCGCCAGTCCTCCCCCGCAGCGGACGCGGTGATATGAGATGAAACGACGCAGCGATTTTTTTTTTTTCTCAGTCTCTCAAGGTCACGAAAGCGCATCCAAGTCTAGCCTCGTGTGTGTGTGTGTGCGCGTGTGTGTGTGTGTGTGTGCGTGTGTGTGTGTGAATTGATTGTGAGGCTGATCGGCGCCTGCCTCTCTTACTCAAAGGAAACATGATCAGGATGCCACTAAAAATACCTCTTCCTGCCCTGCTGAGGAGCCGCTCCGTTAGCTTGAAGCATCCTGCCGCTACACACAAGTGTTCCTTCTCTTGTCCTCCTTCCTGTCTGCATGCCCCCCCATCCCCCTCCTCATTGTGTGACGCACCGTGCAAGACCTAGACCTCGTCTCAAACTGCGGATAAATATCTTTATTTTTAATGTGGTAAGTTTTTTTTTTGAATGAATTATTCGTTGGCACCGCAGGTTGCGAACACTTTAGCATTCGCGCAATAGCGGCCGGCTGAATCAGTTTGCCAGTACTGCTGGTTAGCGTCATTTCAAGGCCTCAGGAGCGTCTCATGGTCAGCGAGCGTATTCGCCAACGCTACCCATTTGAATTCCTGTTTTCTGAAGCTCCTCTTCATCTCACAAATGTCTCATTCCAGCTGTGACGTCGCGTCGCGAAACTTTGAGCACATTGATGCTTGAGGCTACGAGGGAAACTCGCAGTTGCCTCCTTTCTGTAAGTATGCAGACTTTTATTCTTTATTTTAGCCCCTTTATCCAAAAAAATATATATATATAAATATATACACACTGCACCATGAACAATAGGACGCTTTAAACATTGCACACTGGACCTTTGCATAACACAGACCTAACAACATTAGCCAGCACTCTTCTGCTGGCTAAATGCTAGCTTGCGCCGCATTCATCGACTGCATTGCGTTCACACTGAGCTGTCCAAGAGAGTGGAGCGCCGCAACTTCCACGCATCGACCGAAATCACTGCGCTTGAAACGATGACAAATCCCCGCTCCCGTCTCGCCCTGACGGAGCTTCTGAAGGAGCTCTGTTGCACCACCCGCTGGCGGCAGCCGCGCACTGCACCGCACTGCATCGCGTCTTTCACCTACATTTGATTTCATGCGCCCACGGCGCGACTCCGATGGCCACATGTGCGTCTACAAAAGGAAGCGCGTCCACACACACACACACACACACACACCCACACACAGAGAGAGAGACACACACACACATAGAGGGCACATTCAGTTGAAGTGGCAGGTGCTGCTGGTCATTGCTGCCACTTCCCTGCTGGATCCCTTGGGTGTCTTTCTTCCTCTCCCTCTCCGGACTGATTCCTCCCTTTCTTCTTCTTCTTCTTCTTCTTCTCTTTCCTCTTCCTTCCTTCCTCCTCTCCTCAGATTTCCATCGTTCCATGGCCGGGCAACAAGGAGTTTTACATGCTAATGATATGCCCTCTTGCAACAAAGGGGGTTGACGGCCCCCCACCCCCTTTTTCCAGCCTCTTTGACACACACACACACACACACACACACACACACACACACACACACACACACACACAGCTTCAAGTGCAAACACCAGCTGTTCTCCGCTGGCCTCTTATTACAAAGACCCCTCCGAAACATTTTCAGTTCCTGTGTTTTGAGGGGTTTTTTTTTCTTTTGTTTACACACAAAACTATACAAAACAAACATTATGAGTAAAGAAAACATTCTAATCACGCCAAGATTGATTTGATTGATTCATGTGAAATTGATTGAAGAAATTTTACAGTCATTTCATTCTTCTTCTTCTTCTTCTTCTTCTTCTTCTTCTTCTTCTTCTCCTTCTTCTTCTTCTTCGTCTTCCTAAGTGGTTTCAATCTCCCGGTGTCAATAATTGATGACTAAAGAAGTTGTAATGGAGGAAAGCATGTGTGCGACAGACACGCGCCATCTGGAGACACACACACACACACAAACACATGCACACACCATGCCATCACCAAGTCACTATGCACACACAACCAAACAAAGACGGATCATTAACATCTGGCATAGATGGCTATCAAAAACACACACACACACACACACACACACACACGCTGGGCCGCAGTTGTCCAGTGTGCGCACAGAAACCAAACATTCGCTTTGTTTCCCTCTGCTCTGGATTTACGGCGACGGCCGTCATCAACGCGAGCCCATCAAAGAATTGCTGACCGAACTCCAGGCTTCAATCAAGCATTTCCACTTGAAAGCACCGCTGCGTTATTCCGACCGACTTGCACTGCATGTGCTACGCATAAAGAATAAATAAAGCTCGTTCTAACTTTAGCGCGGCCTCATTACGAACGCAAGCGCACTCATTGCGAGAGCATCTAACCCAGGAATGGGCAAACCACGGCCCGGGGCCCATATGCGGCCCGTGAAGCTTTTTCATCCGGCCCGCCGAACGAGAAGAAATGATATTGAAAGAAAATAAGTCATAAAATAGCTGAATTTTATCCATTCTTTCAGTGTTTAAAGAGTCGTTTCAATAAAGAGCGAAATACTGTTTGGCTTCAAAGACGCTGATTGTGTTGTAACTGACATTAAAGCGGGTTTTCTACATGTCCCGTGTTATATTCTTCTTCCTATGAGGTGGCTCGCCAAACACCGAAACACTCCATCCATCTGTTCCTGCCCCCCCCGTCAAGTGTCAGAACCCACCGTGGCCCCACAAGCCCAAAAACCTTGCCCACCCCTGAGCGAACCTGTTGCCACGCGCCGCAGCAGAAGACAATAATCTTAATCTTCACACAAAGAGTTAACATCGACTCGTGTCTTTCATTTTTTTGTCGATGCTGCAGAGCGAGCTCCCCACAGGCAGCGCTCAAGTCACCCCGGACTGCGAGGTTTTGGCTTGAAAAGTGCTAAATTGTGTTATTATCCACCGCCACCGCTGGCTCGGAACGCTCCGACGGATGGCGTCACGTCTCGGGGATGCGAATCTTCGTCGTACGGACGGACTGACGGACGGCTAACATTTGCGCTTGGATTTGTTCGCCAACACATTGGCAAAATTGAAAATCTTGAAATTCTGAAATTCAAATCTTTAATTCTGCGTTAGCTGCACGGTTGCACGCGCGTACAAGTAGATCCAGTCAAGAGGGCTATACATATGTATGTATACATGTCTGTATGTATATACAGAAATATATATGTATACACACACGCATATGTATGTATGCATGTACTCCGTTAAAGCGATGCAGCAGACACCATGCAGTGATTCCTGCATGACGGAGCAAGAGCGTCTTGTGGTGCGTGATGTCTTTCAGATTGAACAGTGCACTACTGTACATCCTCAGCGGTGATATAATGTGAAATTGGGTCAGTCTGAGGAAGACAAATTAAAGCCAGGATCCACACACACGCACACGCACGCACGCACACACACACACACACACACAAGGTCTCAACATGTTCCATTTCCTCTGGACAACAATGTGGTTTCTACAGACACGCACGCACGCACGCACACACACACACAGTTCAACGCTCGCGCACACTTCACAAGATTCAAGCGAATTCCTTTTAGGAAAAAAAAAAAGAATGACATTGTGACTAACCCAGTTCTTCATGTGTTACCAAAGAAACAGAGGGGCAAACAAGAGAGCTCTCCCTCTCCCTGACACACACACACACACACATGCGCGCGCACAGCTGGATTCTCTCAGGTTGTGTCCCACCTCCCTTATGCAACAGCTTGTTAGTACATTAGACGTTATCGGTTTACAATAGACAGCGCGCTAGTCTTCTTCTTCTTCTTCTTCTTCTTCTTCTTCTTCTTCTTCCTCCCTTACACTTTATTTATCCAATTTCACATTCCATTATGTCGCCGAGAGGATGGTGTGCAGGGTAGGTTGGGCATGGAAGCTGTGCTGTGACAGATAGCTAGCTAGCTAGTTACCAAAATGATAGCTAGATACATAGATAGATAGATAGATAGATAGATAGATAGATAGATAGATACCAAAATGATAGATAGAGAGATAGATAGATAGATAGAGAGATAGATAGATAGATAGATAGATAGATAGATAGATAGATAGATAGATACCAAAATGATAGATAGAGAGATAGATAGTTAGATAGCTAGCTAGCTAGTTACTAAAATGATAGCTAGATAGCTACATAGATAGAGAGATAGATACCAAAATGATAGATAGAGAGATAGATAGATAGATAGATAGATACCAAAATGATAGATAGAGAGATAGATAGTTAGATAGCTAGCTAGCTAGTTACTAAAATGATAGCTAGATAGCTACATAGATAGAGAGATAGATACCAAAATGATAGATAGAGAGATAGATAGAAAGATAGATAGATAGATAGACAGATCTTGTGTGCCTTCCACTAGAACACTTCACCGACCGCGTGTGCACGGCCTAAGGTTACGTGTTGCTGCACTGCTGCGTGTGTTCATGAGTGTGTGTTTGCGTGCACGCGCGCTTATGCAACCAGGGAAGCGCGGCGCCTCTTGACCTATATTTTGGGGTCTCTAACTCGATCCCACCGCTCAGGGAATCCCACATCCTCCGCTGAAACAAACGCCCATTCTCTCTCCCTCTCGCTCTCTCACTCTCTCTCTCTCACGCACACACACGCACACACACACCCGGACTTGCGCAAAAACATCTTGACCTGATCTTTACAGCCCCGCCCTTTCTTTGCCTCCTGACCCTTCCCTCACTCGTACCGTATTCCAGCGGAACAGCGAGTGTTTCCACTCTAACTCCTTGTCAGGAGGCTCAGATGAGGCCCAGGGAGCAGAACCGCCGAGGGAGACGGACGGGCCGCGGCTCCGGGAGGAATGGGCGGCGACGATGACGGGAGACGGGCAGACAAAGGGGGGTGCAGAGCGGAAGCCAGGGTGTTTTATTAGGACACTCTGTCAAACGGGGCCGAAGTTAATTGGCATTCCGAGGGTGCATACCACAGTCCGGGAGATGGCCGGGATGAAGTTGAGGAAATGAAAGTGGGAGGAATCCGAGATCTAAGAGGAGAGAAAGTAGGAGAGCAAGCAAGGAGCGATGACATCATCCCATGAGGGATTTGTCTGCTGGGAGGGCGAAAGGATCTGGTTGGCCGATGGGCGGAGGAGGTTTCCGTCAGAATGTTCTCTGTCCTACCCAAACAATCCGAGCTTTCCATTCCGCTTGGGTGTCGTAAAGAAAACAAAACAAAAAAATCCCAAGGGGGGGGAGGAGGCGTCGGAGGTCACACAAGTGAAAAACAAAGGGGAGAAGGACGATGTCCAAATTAGAAAACGTCTACTAAGTTCCTGTGGCGCAATTCCCGATAGCGTGTTCGTCGAAAGAATGCGAAGCTCAGCAGCCGAGTCGCGCTTGGGAGTCAAGGTTCTGTGTCAAACGTCGAGAACGACCGCGGTAGCACCAGACGTTCGACGTCCGCCCCAGAAGACAAATTACTGTCCCCCCCAAAAAAATGTTTAACCTAGTTGAGGCAGTTCAAGCAAGACTGAAACATACGAACACACCTAAAAAGTAGTCCGAAGACAAGAGCACGGTTCGAAATCAAAGGCTCCATGCTCAATGAAATACCCTTCACTGTCTTCACTGTTCACCGCAGAAGTGCGAACATTTTATTACATAATGTAACATGGGTGGGCAAGCGTTTTGACTGGTGGGGCCACAATTGGTTCTATAATTTGACAGAGGGGCCGGAGCAGGACGTAATGTGTATCTTTGAAGCCACACAGTATTTAGCTCTTCATTGCCATGACTCTTGAAATGCTGAACAAATGGATGAAATACAGCTCATCTATGACCTCTTTACTATTGATATCATTTCTTCGAGTGCGGCCGGCCAGATTAAAAAGCTTTGCGGCCCGCACGTGGCCCCCCCGGGGCCGTGGTTTGCCCATGCCTGAGCTAGCTACCGCCCTTCATTTCGACTTTTGAAGTTTTGTCAGTTTGACGGTTACGTGCAAAAAACACAGCGCGCTGATGTGCCAATGGTTAGCACAAGCTAACACAGAGGCCTTATTGTTGAAGGTCCACAAGATGTCAGCAAATGATGCGCCGAATAACCCACAAGGGGGCGACGTGTCTTTTTATTTTTTATTTTTTTAAACTCACCACTAACAGTGTATTGGCTTTACAGATATCAGCATGGCTGTAAGTAGTGTTGTAGTGTTGATCTCGAGACCATAAGAATCCAGCTGCTGCGCTGTCACACTCTGTTACCTTTGAGACACACAGAGTGAAACTCCCCCATATTCCGTTTTTTTTTTTTTTTTTTTTTTGTTTGTTTTTTAAAATGTTGTGAAGCAAAGTTGTTTTGTTTTTTTAATATGGTCCAAAATAGCTGGCAAAGCAGCAGCGGTTTTGCCGTCCCGTTGATGTGGAAGCAGACTTGGGTTAAGAGGATACTGGTCACTTGTTCTGTTTTCTTCTGATTTTTTTCTTTGATGATGTAAAGTCTTGGTCTCGGTCGGTGCGGTCTCGACTGCAACGCTAGCTGTCGGCAGTTTCATTGCGGTTTCATTTGGAGTCCATCCAAGCTGTCCTAGGGCGAAAGGCGGGGTTACAACCACGGACAGGTTGCTGGTTCATCGCAGGGCCACAGAGAGGCAAACAGCCGTCAAGACGACAGGCAGTTTAAAGTTGCTAATTAGCCACATGTGTATGTGTTTGTACTGTGGGAGGAAGCTACAAAATACCTAGCGAGAGCACATAGAATAGAATAGAATAGAATAGAATATGTGTGCTTTATTGACCCCTCCCCAAAAAAAACAAACACAAGGAGAACGTGCAAAACGACATAGAGAGAAGCCCCAAGGTCGGACTTCAACTTGCAACCTTCTTGTTCAGCTTTCCCTAGCAGTAAACTTATTTTCGCGACATAGTGGCTTTAAAGATAAACACTTTTTTTTTTTTCGAGCTTGATGTCTGTGACAGAGCGAGTGCTGTTAACTGAAAAACTCAAAAGTGTGACTCCGCCAAACTGTTGATGTCATTGTGGAAAAGATGTTGATCATCTGCCGATGCAAACAGCGAAGAAGAGGCTCACCAGGCTGTCGGCCCCGTAGTTTCCTGGCCTCATGACTCACAAACACACACAACAGTCAGAGCGGCGGCAGGCGGATACAGAGATGACAAAAAAAAAAAAAAAAAGATAGGACGGCACTTGAGTGCCACGGTCTGGGGTTTGTACCTGACAACTGTTTACCATATATGGTGCCCGTAGTGAATAAAGAGGAAGTCTCTCCTCTTGGTGGCACTGCGGTTTTCAGTAGAAGGCTACAGGAGGCAGCACAGAGCAGCAGAGTCAGCTTTAGGGAAGTGGTGCGAGTGCGAATTTTCATCTCCGCCGCCGCCATCAAAACCACCAACCCTGCACACGCGGGCAACGCGCGACCTTCTTCGCAGCGTGTTTAGGAGTGCGAGCTGCGAGGAAGAGACTCGCTCGAGTCTGCCTCCGGTCTAATTCTACCTCTAGTTGGTCCTTCTTCGTCTCTTGAAATTGAAAGCGTCCTCCTGCCACTTTCCAGTAACTGGAACACTTTTGAGAAGTGAAATCGCACACGAGCTGTGAACTCCCCAAATCTCCCCCCTCACACACACACACACACACACACACCCGTGATCACTCTCTCTATCTCTATCTCACACACACGCTTGTTCACACGCAGAAGCCAATGAAGGGGCCGCATGCAACCCGCAAAAAAAACACACAGACTCACAAATCTGCACCTCGCAAGTATAATGTGGGTGCTTGCGCGCACACGCACACATACGCACAAACTCACACACACACAGCTGCACTAAAAGACATAATTCTTTAGGGGAGGCGAAGCTGATTTCCTTGAGACGGCGTCCCATGTGACCCGTCTTGCATTCCTCAGATTGTTGTCATGTGACAAACTTAAAGATCTCCTTTTATGGACGTCAGTATTACCAGCGGGGCGTGGCCTCACTGATACACTCGCAGGTCAACAAACACACAAACGCATTCAACTTAGCACAGCGGCGCGCGCCGTCGGCCCTGGAGGCGCCGCAAACAAACGCAAACAAAACCGTGTAAACTGAGGCCGGAGTAAAATAAACTGAATGCTTGACCCGTCGAGAGTGAATCTCAGCGGCTTGTTGGACACTTGGAAACGGTGAAAGTGCTCCATCAGAGGCGGAGAAGAGAAGAATGCTGATCGAATGCGACTGAAACCTTGAAGGTTGTTCATACAAGAGAAAAGAAACGAAAAATATGTGATACACTGAATCTTTCTGCCAGGCATGGGCAAACTATGGCCCGGGGGCCACATGCGGCCTGTTCAGCTTTTCAACCCAGCCCACTGTGTTCTAAGAGTCATTTCAATAAGGAGCTAAATACCGTGGGGCTTCAAAGACATTCTGATTTACTTTGCCTTTTTTTTTCATTTCCAGTAGCCATCAAGCCTCGTCTTCCACATATCCCATAATATATGTTTTCCTCTTATGAGGTGGGTCGCCAAAACACCTCCATCCATCTTCCTGCTCCCGCCCTCCTCTACGAAATTTTTAGAAAATTATAGTCTAATCTTTTAACAATAACACTCTTTACTTCACGGCCCGGGGTGCAGCGAACAGAGAATCTCGCTCTGGTTACTCACGTGTCAGCCTGTGCTGCTGCCTCCGGGGCCAGAGCTTTACCCTAATCTGGTTTCATCATACATCATAAATTATACATCATAAAGCATCTGTACCTCCGCTGAGAGTGACGTAATTCTCTCTTGCCAAAGGAGGTGGATGGATCGAAATATCATAAAGCAGGCCGCTAGCCGCTAGCTGGCGGCTGTTGGGTGCGTCCTGTCTCTTACGCAACGCCTCGCAGCCACTCACGCGTCCGCCTGTACGATACTCTACGCGTTGCCAAACAGCAATTATTACTCGCTCACGCAAAAGTGTAAATTCACGTTTCACTGGAAACCCCCAGTGTGCGTCCATCATAGTGGGGGGTGAGGGGGGGTTAGAGGGACGTTGAGAAATCACCCAGGCCCTCCTTCCTTCCTACGGTGGCCTGGCTGGACACATTACGCCATGTTGTAATCACGTAATGATACAGCGCAGGTGGGGGTGGGGGGGGGGGGGGGGAGGGGCAGGGGGTGGAACAGCACCATGTGCTGCTGCTGCTGCTGCTGCATAATTCTGAGCGGACTTTGACCGACAACCCTCCCCCCCACACACACACACACACACACACACACCCTCAGCCTAAGGAGAGGGTGGTGGTGGATTAAAGAGGCTTTCGGACACACGCACACACGCGCACACACACACACACTCCCGTTAGAACAACAGGTGCCGCTAGTAGAGCGGCTCACACGTTTTTCAGCGTGTTGGAGGAGAGGGAGGAAGAGGAGGAGGAGGAGGAGGAAGAGGAGGAGGGAAGAATAAGGTGCCAGTCGGCGCAGAAACGGAGGGGATGAGCGCGTTGTAAACCAGAGGAATGAAGATAAAGATGTGGAGGGGATGGGGGGGCGGTTTTCTCTCGAGTCCTCTCCTCCTCTCTGCTCGTCGCCACTTCCTCGCCGCTCCGCTTCCTGCCAACTGTTGCTGGCCCCCCCGTAGCCTTATATGGCAGGGTGGCGGCGGCCAATGTGCGGCCGAGCAGCGCGGCTTCATTCAAACCAAGGCTCCGGCGAGCACGACGAGGGTCGGTGGGAAGTGCAAACAAGAAGTGAAGCCGGTCGCGTCGCGCCGCGTTGAGCGAGCGAGGGAGGCGAGGAGAGGAGAGGCGCTAGCGGCTAGCAGCGGCTAGCAGCGGCTAGCAGCTAGCCGCATCTCAGGGCAGGGCGGCTTTACTGTGCTGACTGTGCAGGAGAGAGCACAAAAGGGGCAATAAAGATACGAGCTGAGTTGAGGAGAGGAGAGGAGAGGAGAGGAGAAGGGCGGTGTTATGTAAGGAAAAGTCCAAACAGAGCCGACTGCCAGGGACCGCGGATCAAAGTGTGTGTGTGTGTGTGTGTGTGTGTGTGTGTGTGTGTGTGTGTGTGTGTGTGTGTGTGAGCTGAGCCGCCGCTGAGGAGGCCTTGCCTTGGTCTGGGACAAGGAAAACCTGCAGGGTGGGAGCTCGGCCTGGAGGGGTGGGGGTTTCAAATGTTCACAATCAAAGAGATGGTGGCGGATAGATAGATAGATAGATAGATAGATAGACAGATAGATAGATAACTAGATAGATAGATAGATAGATAGATAGATAGATAGATAGATAGATAGATAGATAGAGACAGATAGATAGATAACTAGATAGATAGATAGATAGATAGATAGATAGATAGATAGATAGATAGATAGATAGATAGATAGATAGATAGATAGATAGATAGATAGATAGATAGATAGATAGATAGATAGATAGATAGATAGATAGATAGATAGATAGATAGATAGATAGATAGATAGATAGATAGATAGATAGATAGATAGATAGATAGATAGATAGATAGATAGATAGATAGATAGATAGAGATAGATAGATAGATAGATAGATAGATAAACAGGTCCAGCGTGTAGATCATCATTCCTTTGTTACCCCACTGGTTTTTAGCAGGTCTCACCTGTTTGGAATGCCGCCTGTTTCCTAAAATCTTTTGTTCCTGCTGCTATTTGCCATTTACATTTTTTTTTATAAGACTTTTCATTCTTACCAATGTATTGTTTTATAAGATGCTATTGGTCATTATTAGTAACCCTATCTTTTCTTCTTTCTTTCTTTCTTCCTCTCTTTCTTTGTCTTCTTCTTTATGAGTTGTTTATTGATCCTTGACTCCACCATATTCTTTGCCATTTCATGCTACTCTGTCATGTTGTGGCTCTGTGCATGGTGTGCAAGACGCTCAAACCAACTGCCCCTGGTGGGATTAATGAAGTTGTATCTGTAGCTGTATCCTTCCTGGCCTGAGCAGCGGTAACACTGCGCCGGACAGCGTGTCACTCGCCGTGAACTCTGCATTGTCTTTGTGTTTGCAAAGGTCACGAGCGTTTTTGCGTTTTGTTTTTTGCTCCAACACAGTCGCTGGTTCCTCATTTGTCACGGCACAGAAGCAAAAGCAAAAAAGCAAAAAAAAACAAACAAAACAAAAAAAACCTCACAGCCATAAAAGGAACCTCAGTCGTGGCTCGCAGCCAATGGGAGGGCGAGCGGACAAAGGAGGAAGTGAGGTGGGGGTGTGCAGGAAGAGGAAGAGGGGAAGATGAAGATAGGACCGAGGGGACCATGTGACTGCGTTCATGACTTACTGACAGAAGAATAGAAAAAAAAAGAGCGCTGGGCCTCGAGTGCTGCATGTGGTTGGCGTATTAGTTCAGCCCTCAGTACTCAGCCACGGCTGTCTGACAGCCATGGAGGGATAATGGATCAGCCACTCAAAGGGCAGAGGCAGATTTTTTTCCCGTATTGATGATGTAAAGTTTGAACAGCTCGTCTCTCGATGCTGCGAAAAAAGGCAAAAACATTCAGCGCAGATTTTTAAGAGTGTTAAAGTTGACCGAAGCAAATGATATTTATATAATATATAATAATATATATATCATCTGACAGACCTGAGTGTGATGCCGGATGATGTAGAATAAAGTAGGGAATAGAACACCTTGGGTAAATTTGATTATTACAGCTACAAAAAGTAGTGCAAAGAGAAGGAAGTCTACAGTTTGATTATTTAAAGTTATCCAAATGAATTATTTACAGATATTTACATGACGAGGGACCGTAGTTTAAGAACCCCAACAGGTTGAACCATCTCACCAAAGCTTGGTTGAATATCATGGATACTTGTCAGAATGGGGGTGTGGCCGGTAATATCCGTGTGTGTGTGTGTGTGTGTGTGTCTGTGGACTGAGGCCTTAATTTCTGAGGATCCATTCGGGCCTTTAAATGGGAAGCTAATCCAATCGTAGCACGAAAAGGCCAGCTGGCAGGCACGACACACGCGCGCGCACACACACACACGCGGGCTCACAGCTGGTGACTGGCCTGTGCCTTGGAGTCAGACTGTCACCACGGTGACCCACAGATCAATGACGCTGCAGACAGCTAATCTATTGGCTGTGTGTGGGGCAGGGTGGGGGAGAGGAGGAGGGGAGTGAGGCAGGAAGAGGGGGTGAGGGGAGCAGCGAGTGGGGCTTCCCTCTCCCGAAACGGCGACCGGTCACACAGATGGCAAACAATCGGTCAGCCGGTCACTTTTCAACAGGCTGCAAAGACGGGAGGGGGGGGACAGGGAGGGGAGAGGAAGAGAAAGAGTGAAGGGGGGAGGAGAGCATAGCGGGACAAAGAAAGGGAGGAGAAAAGTCTGGACGGCTGTTTGGCTGAATGCTAACTTTTGATACAGAAGTAAAAAAAAAAACAAAAAAAAAAAGCATTGTTTAACATTTGGTGGAGAGCGACGTCACTCTTGAAGCCGATGCAGTGGTTTTGATTCTGTTAGAATGCCAAGTGAAAATACCTCCAGAGACAGCGTGCTAGCTAGTCCGCTCTTGAGAACTAGCACAGCAAGAGCTTTGTCGAATGTTGCGGTCAAAATTCTCCTGCACCTGCAATTTTAAGGTGGTATCAAGTGCTGGCCCAGCACAGCAGGCAGTCCTGGACCAGAGCGACACCAGAGAGAGTGAACATCTGCTGTGGTGACAGCCGGAGACTCGCTACAGTGACCTGCGTATGAAATTTTGATGGGTTTTGAACTGTGGCTGTGGATGAAGTTGTGGCGACGACACCCTTTCGCCTCCCGCTGGCACGGTTTTGGATTCCAAAATGGGACGCAACCGCCGGAGACGACCGCGTCCGTTGGCACAGCGTGAACTCTTGTCCGCTGGGGCGCGTTTGTTTTTCTCTGAAAGAGCAAAATCCGCAGCAGCGGCGGCGGCGGCGGCGGCAGGATGCGGACGAAAATGCACCTTGTGCAATCGTTCCGAGCGTGCACGTCGTGGAACGCTAACACTTTATTGTCCTGTTCAAAGCTCTGTGTATTCTGAAAATGACGGCGCTCCGTGAACGTGACCTCAAAAAAGAGTCGAGATTTTTACAAGCCGCTTGTAAAAACGTGAAAGAGCCGTTTTCAATGTTTGCCAGTGTTGCACCAGACTGAGCTAATCATTTCCCGAGTGCTTCATCTGCGCGAGGAGACGGATCACTTCCAGCAGTGTCAGTGTGTTCCTCATATGTGCACGCATACGTGGGGAGAGGAAGAGTAGAACTGCAGCAGGCGATGCCTTTCCAGCGATGCTATTGTGCGTTTCCACACGGATGCCGTTTGATGGTTTCATCTTACCCTCAAACGCCCCTCGGCGCGTGCACGTACACACACACACACAAACACACCCCACCCTTGTCCCATTTCCATGTCCACACAGAGCTTTCAAGCTCACCCAGGGCTAATTGTCAAGAATGCTTTCTGATATTGAGCCGCGCAGCCTTTGAGTCCGCCTGCAGTTTGACTCTCGCCGGCTCTCTGGTGCGCCTGCTGATATTTACGTCCACCCACCCGCCTCCCCTCCCCCCTCAACAGCCAGCCCTTTCCATTAGCAAAGGGCCTTTTCACGGTTCCATCTCCCATCCCCCAACCCCGCCGACCAAAAATCCCCCTCCCTTGGCAGCGGCTCCCCTGCAACAAGCGGCGGCGCTGACGTCCGCCAAACGCCCTCACGGTTTCAAAGAAAAAAGAGAACGAAGGCAGAGAAGAAGGTGGGACGGCGACATTTCCTCAAGTCAAGAGGCGGAGAGAAAATTGCTGCGTCTCTGCTCATTAAAGGGAAGAGGAAGTGGCAGTGGGACGGGTTTCACCAATGCGGGGTGTGGCGGAGCAGGCAGGATGCTCTACCTCCTCTGGATCTTACCTTATTTGACAAAAACCTGGGAGCCCGTGACGTCACGCGAGGGCGTCACGACACCTGGCAAATTACTAGTGAAAACACCGCGATGTGGTTCCGTGGGCACTCGGAGGAGCATATCAAAGCAAAGCGAGGCGGCGGGGTGGGGGTGGGGGGCATGCTGCACACGTTGGGGTCACCTTAAGAGTAAAATAATTGCCCCATTCTGTCGAGGGGTTTCCGAGGAAGTGGGCGAAGTCCGGCTTCATCGTCTAATCAGTGTTAACGGCAGCTTCGAGCCTGTTAATTACTCACAGCCGTAGTTTTGCAGCGTCAACAGAGATAGCGCCCGCTCACAGCTGGCTGATGTCATCCCAAGTTCTTTGGCCTTTGAGTCGCACATGCCCGCATGTAAACACACACGCACTTTACACGCAGGTCGGTGGCAGAGCGACGGGCCTCATCACGTGGCCGCACCTGACATGGGCGGGCGAAGAGGAGGCAAAATGCTCACCGCCTGTTGTTATTAAATTCGGACGGTCAACGGTTTCTTGGTCCTAGCACTCTGGGCGGGACTGCAAGGCCGCCCAAAGCCGCTACTTCGCTCATGTTGTTGGGTTGAGATGCGAAGCTGCAGATGCGCAGTCGCAGCTCTCGTGTGGATGAAGTCTGCCCTCGACGAATCAGCAAGTCGGCTACTTCTCTTTTGCGTTTGCAGGAAATGTGGCAATTTACACTTTTGGCGATGTCGCCTCACAGCGAGGAGGTTGCGGGTTCGATTCCGGGCCTTTCTGTGGGGAGTTTCTGCTGCGTGGGTTCTCTCCAGGTTCTCCAGCTTCCTCCCACAGGCCAAACACATGCACGTGAGGTGAATTGGGAACTCTGAATTGCCCATAGGTGCGGCGGCCGTGCGTGTGCGCAAATGGTTGCTTGTCTCTATGTGGCCCTGCAATGAAACGGAATATTAGCTTATCTCATCTGGAAGACGAACCACTGGGAGCCTCTTCCCAAATTAACCCCGGGGAATTCAATTACTATCTCTCTCCCTCATAACCTAAGATGGGATTTGAGGCAGAGCACGCTTTCAAGAGGAAAATAGATAAGTGGATAAATGAAGCATTATGTCACCTTCGGCAAACAGGAAACCCCTTCTGTGGCCCGAGGCCTTTCAATGCAAAGGTCACCCCAGTGAGTCACGCAGTCACCGATGTCAGAATTACGGCTGAGATGAGAACGCGGCCGTTTCAGTTCGCTTCGCCGGCTCCCTCGTCGCGGGTTATGATATTCCAGGGCTGCGCCCTCGGCCTCCGGTGGTGGTGGTGGTGGGTGTGTGTGGAGGGGGGGGGGCAAACAACAAGCCCTGAAAGGTGGCTAAACAATAAACCGTGGCTGCAAACCTTTGTACCGGCTCCCTCTGGCCCCCACGTTGTTGTTGCCGCCGCCGCTGCGGGATACGCTGCATGTCACTGCCAAAGGCGACTGACAGTCGTTCTCAGGACCTCCCAAACTCTCGCTGTGGACGTACGAAAGGTGTTTCTTTTTTGGCCCAGACCTGCTACTTGTTGCAGCGGTGAAAGTGTCACTTCAGTTTGACAAACGGTCCGTTTAGACAACCGCAGCTCCCGGTAATAGTGATTATACACACACACACGCACACACACACACACACATACACACAACACCTTGAGGGACCTTTACTATCTGGGTGAGTTTTTCTGGTGGAAATAAATGCGGCTGAAGTCCAAGTTGAGATAGGATAGGCTGCGTTTTGCCGGCCATGTGACGTGACGTGACACACACACACACACACACACACACACACACTGTTATGACACATGAGACGAGTCTTCCAGGCACACTATTCCAGGCACTTGAATAGTGCAAATTCCAAGTGGAGAGTGTTGGCAACACCACCCTCAAGTCAGGGATCTCTCACTTACTTCACTACTACAGCAAAATCACACCCACACACCCACACACACGTAACATCTAAGTAAATGCATGTCCAAAGTCCTGCTTACCTAAGCAGGCTGACACCTGTCGAACACAATAACGCAGACGGACAAAAATAAACGTCATTTTCCCGACACGGTGCGTCTTTATTTCATTTCAAAATAAGAGTCAGAATCGCAAATTTTGTCTTTGCAGTTGGCGATTTTTCGCCCCCGGAACCTGAGACAGGGACGCTCATGCGGGCGTATTATTGCGTGCGCGGTGTGATTTGAAGTCCAGGGCGAGATTAAACATTTCCCCCAGCCGATCCCTGTTTACATCTTTACGACGTCTATTAAACGGAAACTCCGCCAATCACCTGGAGCCACCCTCCTTGTGCTCCTGACCAACAGATTCCCATTGTGGGATATGAATGAACAAATTGTTGGGTTGACGCAGGCTCTACATGGGGGTTAATGATGAAAAAGAAAAAAGAAAAAGAAAAGAAATAGGAACAGTCAACAAACAGTGTCAGTAGAACTTTGGTCCTCCCAAACGCCACAGAGATCTCGAATAGAATCGAGACAAGACTGAGTTTTTCATAACCACGCCGAAGTAGTAGTGCTCATTTTCAAATGGGCTAAATGTTTAACACAGCTAATGAGTTATTTAGGCAAGAGGGGAGAAGGACTTGAATATCCCGACCGCTCTGTGAGAGTCTGCAGCTTTAAAGTGCTCTTTAATTGCGAGCTTCTGAATGTTAAATAAAGGGCCGCTTCTCGCCCTGCGCTCGCTAGACTTGCGCCTTAGCCCAGAGAGGACGCATGCGGCGTTGCGATGCCGAGCGACATTGCCATTTACAGTCACGGCATGAATGAAGACGAGGAGGAAGGGCGAGAAAAAAAAAAAAAAGAGAAAGCTCTACGTTGGAGGATGTTGTTGCAAGCGAGGGAGGAAGGGGAAGTGGCTTTGGAGGAAGAGCAGAAGCTGCTGCAGGACCCGGCGGCCGCAGGTTGAAATCGCTCCCAATTGACCCAAGGCCACCGCACAGGTTCACAAAAATGAATGAGTGTTGGGCAAATAGGATGTAATAAGGAGTCCACTGATGAAAGGGAAGGCAGAAAAAAAAAAACAGGAAGAGACGTTTTTTTAAAAGGCTCGCAAGTGCACCGGGGCGAAGTGCGCGAAGCAAATTAAAATTTATTCGCGATGGGGAAAAAAAACGTGGCGTTTAGGTGCCTCGAGATACGGCTGGGCCTCAGGAAGGAACAGCCTTTCTGTGTCCACCACAACCGGCTGACGGGCGAGGCGTCGGGGAGGAAGGAGAATCAGGCACGCTTGCAAAAAAATGTCCTCACAGGAACGCCGGCAGATCTGCGATGCAGACAATGGAAGCGGAGGACAGAAGGGAGAGAAGGGAGACGTTCATCCATCGGCGGTGGCGATGGTCGTCCGCGAGAGCACTTCCTGTCTCGTGGCGTTCAATGTCGCCACCGGTGGCGGCGCTCCCCTTCGCGACTGCGGCCGCAGCTGAAGGGCTCCTTCCTGCTGCCCAACCCCCCCCCACCACCACCACCACCACCACCGTCACATTTACACGCTTTCGCTGAATTATCTGAGCAAATTCCTACCATCCCCGCTGTTGAAAAACCTTCACTTGCACCACCCGAGGTTGCATCAAAAAAAAAAAAAAAAATCGCTGACAAACCCCCATTCAGCCCTGAAACGAGACACCTTTTGTCAGACCGGAGAGAGAGAGAGAGAGAGAGAGAGAGAGAGAGAGAGAGAGAGAGAGAGGAAGAGGGAGAGAGAGGCAGAGCAGCGTGGACATGGAAACACTATGAAGGCAGAACATTGCCAAGATTGCAGGAAAAAAAACTTGATCAATATATTAATATGGTCAGGGAACAGTGTGTGTGCGTGTGTGGAGCTGGTGGGGAGGGGGTGGCCTACATTAGTGGACACACACACACACACACACACACACCACCACACAAACAACACCCATCAACCAGGGAATGTTCTGCATGTCATTCGTCTGACCCCCCACTCCCTCCTCCCCCAAACCCCCACCAGTGATGCAGCGTTAACTGTGAGTTACAACAGCAAAATCATCACTTCCTGCCACTGCAGTGGTTCTGCTGCTGCTGCTGCTGTCTGAAACATCAGGTTAATCCAAAGGGACGAAATGGGAGCGAGCGCAAGGCCCCAGCCGAGCTGGGCTGGGCTGGGCTGGGCTGGGCCGGGCCGGGCCTTTGCAGTCTTTACAAGAAGAGGGAGGAGGAGGAGGAGGAGGAGGCCTTGCTGCTGCTGCTGCTGCTGCTGCTGCTGCTAAAAGCTCCAAACTTCTCAAACCAGTCAAACGTGCATGTGTAAAGAGAGCAGGTGCATTTAAAACACACACGTTTACACATCATTTGGTCGCTGTACTAAAACTTAAATATCAACAGATTACGCTCACATCAATCCCTTCCCTTTTTATTTTCTCCAATCCTTTCTGCTATTATCGCCTCCCTCCCTCCCTCCCTCTCTCGCCTTCCCTCCCTCCCTCCCTCGTTTCGCTCGCTCAAATCGCGAGCGCCCAGTGCACCAAGTGTGCACGCGACGTGCCCCAGTGCATGACGCCGGACCAATCAGAGGGCGCCATTCCGAAAGTTTACCTTTTATGGCTAGAGCCGGGCAACGGGCGCCGTATAAAGCGCATGCGCCCACAGCTAACGGATTCACTCTGAGCGCCGTCACGCAGCAGCTCCGTGCGGGATAATCATTTGCCTGAAAACCCCTTAAAGCGAAAAGCCCCACACACACCCAAAGGTAAGGACGACGAGCTTCCACACATTTATTCATTTTTTAAAAACCGATACAACATTACTGTTAATATTTCTGTCGTGAAAACGTTAATTGATTTGGATTAGTTTTTTTAAAAAAATGTACATATATTGGGTGCAAACATGGCTGGGACCACGCGGTTCTTTGTCTCGACCAAGATCATAGTGGAAAAAGCCACTATTCACCATTTGATGTGCTCCGAAAAAAAATGTGCTAATTGCGGCCAATATTTGCATCCTCTTAGGATGCTGCGGTCGGTGCGAAATCTCAGACACGATCGCACTCGCATCTTACAGGTGCCTCTGATGCAAGCCGGCTTTTTTTTTTTTTTTTTTTTTCTTCCATGGGCATGATGCCCTCGAGATACACATCTCGTTCTTTGTGAAACCGGTTTTTGCGGTTGGTAGTTGCGCAATATCCGTGCGCCGGCTTATCGGCTCCTTCGCCGTTGCAAAAGCCAGAGGGATTTTTTAAATTATTTTTTTTTGAAAGGGGCTTGTTGGAGGAGTTGGGAGGTCGTCTGGTTTCAGGCGGCTCCCTTTGTGCGCCCGTTGCGAACGGGGTGTGACCTACTTTGGTTAGCATATTAGCATAGCTTCATTAAGCTAACGACGCCCTTCAGTTGGACCGTTACATATCGAGGTTGTCTTACGTTCTTTTCTTTCTTTCTTTTTTTTCTTTAATCTTCGTGACCACTCCCATGTCGTTAAAATCTTAACTAATTTAAATATTGAGGAGGGCCAGGGGGCTTGAAACAGGAAATGCCTCAACGCCCACATGAGGTAATTGTCGTGACAGAACGCACTTCTTTAATCATTAACGTCTTTGCAAGGCTGCGTTCAAGGGAAGTGGGAGAGAGAGAGAGAGAGAAAAAAAGAGGAAATTGCCAGTGACTAATCATTCACTCGTAGAAAAGGCGTGGCCTTCAGGAAATGGAGCATCAGTCAAGGACTTGTGACCTACTCATGAGTCAACATGAGCTCATAATGAAATAACGTAACAGCATTTTTTTTTCACTCTCTCCATCTATAATTTAAGTTCCCGTTATTTTGGGATTTCTTTAAAAAAAAAAAAAAAAAATTCTTGTACATCTTGTGCAGTGGGACTGAATGGTTCGGCTGATGACGCATTAATCTGTAAAGCTAATCTTTCGCCATATTCAAACACTCGGGGCTGAAAGCTAATTGGACGGGGGCTTGCGGAGGAAGTTGTGTGGTGACCAGGAGGGAGTGGTCGCCCGGGCCGTAGCGACGTCTGTTCCCTCAATGCCCCCCTCTCTGCTCTGGCTGAGCGCCATGGCGCCGGTAGCCGCAAAGCTGCTCTAAAAACCCAACCATGTCCTTATATGGTAATGATAGAATGCGGCGCCATTTCCCTTTTGTTCTGCGCCTGTGCGCAGTGTTGGGCCGCGCGCTCCCCCTAGAGGTGGGCGCGGCGAACTGAACAGGAAGTGAGAGCTCGGCGCGTTCACGGGGCGTCGGAGGGGAGGCGGCATGTGAGCCTCGAGCGTTTTAACGATTGTCCCCTTTTTCTCTTTCTTTATTTTCCTTCTTTTGCTCTCTGCAGTTCAGCCATGGAAGATGAAATCGCCGCACTGGTTGTTGACAACGGATCCGGTATGTGCAAAGCCGGATTCGCTGGAGATGACGCCCCTCGTGCTGTCTTCCCCTCCATCGTCGGTCGCCCTAGGCATCAGGTGAGGCTAACCGGCTAATGTTAAGCTAGCATTTAACTACTGCCACTGGCTATTACATACATTAACTTCTTAAAGGCTATTATTAATTTTGTACTCTGCTAATGCTATATTTTTACAATGCTGATCCTGAACTATTTTTTTATTATGCTAATGCTTGAATATTTTTTACAATTCTAATGCTAAAAAAATAACAATGCTAATGCTAAAACTTTTTTTGCCTTTTTTACACATGGAATGTTTGAACATTCAGCCACCTTTGAAGTTTATAGAATGCGGCCTACTGGTTACTGAAAGCCAAATTGAATACTAAAACTTTTTCTATTTTTATTGCGGTCTGCAGGGTGTGATGGTGGGTATGGGTCAGAAGGACAGCTACGTTGGTGATGAGGCTCAGAGCAAGAGAGGTATCCTGACCCTCAAGTACCCCATCGAGCACGGTATTGTGACCAACTGGGATGACATGGAGAAGATCTGGCATCACACCTTCTACAACGAGCTGAGAGTCGCCCCTGAGGAGCACCCCGTCCTGCTCACAGAGGCTCCCCTGAACCCCAAAGCCAACAGGGAGAAGATGACCCAGGTATGTAGTTAGCTCGTAGCACATGAACGCTATATAACCAGATTTCTTTCGTTTTCCATTCTCCCCTATTCATTCTTTCTCCTCCATCATTCCTTCCCTCAGGAACTCTCTCCTATAAGATGATCTATCATCAACAGGTCTCTCTTGACTGTGTGCCTTTACCTGCACTTGTCTTTCTTAGCAAGCAGTCAGTAGTAAACAGCACCCGTTAGACCTCTGACATGCACAAGTGTGGAAGAGATGTTGATTTTCTGCACCTGGTTTCTACTAACTTGACTCCTTAGCCTCACTCTTATGCATGGAGTGCAGTGGCCACAAGTCTGGGATAGTTTGCGCACGGCGGGCGTTTGACTCTACTCGTGTCCTCTCTCTGCAGATCATGTTCGAGACCTTCAACACCCCCGCCATGTACGTCGCCATCCAGGCCGTGCTGTCCCTGTACGCCTCTGGTCGTACCACTGGTATCGTCATGGACTCCGGTGATGGTGTGACCCACACAGTGCCCATCTACGAGGGCTACGCACTGCCCCACGCCATCCTCCGTCTGGACCTGGCTGGCCGTGACCTCACAGACTACCTCATGAAGATCCTGACAGAGCGTGGCTACTCCTTCACCACCACAGCCGAGAGGGAAATCGTGCGTGACATCAAGGAGAAGCTGTGCTACGTCGCCCTGGACTTCGAGCAGGAGATGGGCACCGCCGCCTCCTCCTCCTCCCTGGAGAAGAGCTACGAGCTGCCCGACGGACAGGTCATCACCATCGGCAACGAGAGGTTCCGTTGCCCAGAGGCTCTCTTCCAGCCATCCTTCCTGGGTAGGTTTTCCCAACTAGATCTTGACGCGCCCGACGGGCGGCGAGACGTTCAAACCCTCAGCCGCGTTGCTCTTCCATCAGTCTAACCAGTGTGTTCAATCCGCCCTCAGGTATGGAGTCCTGCGGAATCCACGAGACCACCTACAACAGCATCATGAAGTGCGACGTCGACATCCGTAAGGACCTGTACGCCAACACCGTGCTGTCTGGAGGTACCACCATGTACCCCGGCATCGCCGACAGGATGCAGAAGGAGATCACAGCCCTGGCCCCCTCCACCATGAAGATCAAGGTGAGTTGACCCTCTGGACGGCCCGAACGGTGGCCCGCCTCCTCAGCTGCGGTTACCATCTGCCGGAAAGTTCTCGGTCCTAACGGGTTTTGTTCCTGTGCCCTCTCGCAGATCATTGCCCCACCTGAGCGCAAATACTCTGTCTGGATCGGAGGCTCCATCCTGGCCTCCCTGTCCACCTTCCAGCAGATGTGGATCAGCAAGCAGGAGTACGATGAGTCCGGCCCCTCCATCGTCCACCGCAAATGTTTCTAAACAGACTGTTCCTTCTCCCCATCCCCAACCAAATGCCCAACAACTTCAGCTCTGTGCAAAACAACCACACCACACATTTCTCATACGCACTCAGGCGCAGAGCCTAGATGACCAACTCATTGGCATGGCTTCAGTTATTTTCGGCGCTTGACTCAGGATTTAAAAAAAAAATAAAATAAACTGGAACGATGAAGGAAACGGTAATGTTTTTTTTGGCTAGGTAAATAAAAAAGCACCCCAGGCTTCTGCACTTTGCAGCTGGGGACATGAAAAATGTTCGTTTTATTTTCTTTTAGTCATTCCAAATGTTTGTTAACTGCATTGTTCAGAAACATGATTCCAAATGTTAACTGCATTGTTCAGACACGTATTCGCCTCTGTGAAGGCTGCCCAGTGGTTGGAGCATACTTAAACATGGTTATAGTATTGCTTGTATGTAAATTATGTCTGGGTTTTTTGTACTTTCAGCCTTAAAAAAATATCTTGGTCCTGTTTAATTTTTTTTTGTTTTTGTTATGCAAAACCCAGTCATAACCTTTCCCATGTTGGAGGTTTCATCCCCGGGGTAATTTGGGGTTAAGGGGCCTCGACATTTTGGGGTTATAGGGTGCCAGATTGGTGGGGTCAACCTGTACACTGACTGAACAATCCCAATAAAGTGCACATGTGTTCCAATGTCTGACTCATGTCTTTTTGTATTAGTACGTGTAATTATCTAAAAAAAAATGACTTGCTTCTTAATGGTATTTTAACTGAACTATAGTTTCTTAATGAAATATGGCTTTAAACGGCTGCTCTGATTTACTGCTGCCAATTTGCAGAACTTGCACTTAAAGTCTGTAGGTTTGTTTGTACAATCTTTCATTATTCAGGTTTTTGCCTCATGGTTATCAGATCTATAGGTTTGCTTGGAGAAACTTCCTGCTGAAATCTAGCAATTACACTAAACTACTTTTTAATTTTACTTATTGAACAGGTATCTCTTGGAAACCCATCTCATTATGCTAAGACTTTCTAAGGGCCTCGGTGTGACCGAGTGATCGCTCAAGCAATTTGTGCGTTCCCTGATTGCATCAAATCCAGTTACTAGCTATGACAAACTGTCAGCCATAAACATTAAAAAATTTAAGAGGAGGCCGCGTGCATTAAAGCAGCACTGTTACAACTTGAAACTGGTTGAATTTAAACTTTATGTCATTATCTGCTGTGAAAATGTTTTTCATCATTATACAGTACATGTCTATTTTTATATGGGTCTCATATATTTGGGAATTTAACATTGATGTTTTATATTAGTTGCTAGCTCGCTTTCTCTACTCAGATAGGCAGAGCCGAATGAAAATATACGGTAAGCAGGGAGCCAAACAGATTGAAGAAATGGAGCTGAAAGTCACTTTGATTGCCGCAAAAGAATCCCAAAGTCTTAAAGAGTTAGAATTTCTGCCCCAGGATGAATGTACATATATGTTTGTTTGTGTTCACTCACTCAGCTGATATGTTGTTAAACAGTGACCTGAAAGATCAGGGCTTCCTCAATAATGACTCACCACAAGAGCTCATTAGTCCCTGGTCACACGTAATACTCCAGTGATTCACCATGACTTGATTTATGGTTCCCCCTGGGATCATGAGACCTCGTCGGATTGTTCTTCAGAAGATAAAGAATAAGAAGCAGAGAATGCTGATGTGTGATTCTTGTGCATGGAAAATTCTTGCAAGCTTTCAATAGTTTTTGCTCTGTTGCAGCTCTCAGTTCCTTGATTGGAGGTTGAAACGAATCGACACTTCTCGTCATCCTGCTAATAGAAAACAACACAGAGAAACATCACAAAACATTTAGTTCTTCTGATCTGTCTCCCAAATGTTGAATAAAAAATATTAAAATAAATTAGCCCAGTGAAATGCGCAGTTTGAACAGCAGATGGCACTATCGGTCAATTTTTATTCGTATCCATAAAGACGTTTTGGTGGGCTGTGACCTAATAATTTACTCACGTAGTTTACTGTACATAATGCATAATTTACGAACCTTAAACGACAAAATGAGATTACAGGGTCTCGGTTTGCTTTGAAAAGTTTGAATACATTTCGCAGTCAAAGTTTTCTTGCAAATATTGTGACTTATGGACAGCATGAATTATTTCCTGCTCCTCTGGCGCACAGCCCCATTGTAATTCGTGCAATTCGTGTAGGGCAAACCTTCCTCTTCCAACAAGGTGTAATTTGAGGGGATCGTCAGTTCGACTTGATCTACAGTTCGCGTATACTTGTAAATTCGCGCCCCCTATCGTCACATTATGGGAAGGGCAACTTTTTTTTGGTCGCATGGCAACTAGTGGGCTCGCTCGCTCGGATCGTTTTATCATCAGTGCGAGCGCTAATAGCTAAATTTAGCGGTTTCTGTGAATAATGCAGCTTTTAGCGGACCATCAGTGGCACCGTGCTGCGCGTCTGGTGACGAGCTCACCAGAAATATGGACCCTCGTCTTGGTGGAGCCACGTGGAGAGGGAAGAACGAGTGGTTTTTTACTTTGAAACAGATGATTTTGGGCTTCTTCTTCTTTTCTTCTTTTTTTTTTTTAATGTATTGTTCGACGTAAAAACAAACAAATAAATAAATAAACCGGGCGATGTGATATTGATTTGCCCCCTCCCGGACAATATGACGACGGGGGCACCCGCAGAGATTTTCCAGGGGCTGAACAGCGGCTGGTTTTGCTTTTAGGGGGGGGGGCACATTTCCTGCTCACATCCATTACCTCACTGTAGCATGAGAAACAGATGTAGGGTTCGAGATTGATGGCGGATGGTGCGGGGCCCCCAGCCATCGCCGAGGATCTCACCGTGTACGCATCGCAACCACTGCAGCCACTGCAATGTGCCTGCCAACACTTGCGCTGCTCATTTGTCACACTGTCCCAGTTCCGCGCAATATTGCGGGGCTGGCCTGCCTGATGGTGCGGTGCATCTGCACCAGCGTTGGCGAGTAATCCACTGCTGTAATTGAACTTCCTTTTATGTAATGTAACGGGGTTACTGTGGCAAAACGGCTAATTGTATCACAATTACTTTATCATGTGATGATATCGATACTTTTCTGAAACATTTTGCAAGCTCAGAAGGTCTTGTTATGCACAAAATTTCTGAAATTTGGAAAGACAACCAAACACGACGATGCCGCAGATTGATGATGCAACCGTGCACGAAAAGTCATTGACATGCGACGACGCACCAAAACAAGCATGGCGGTACCTACACCGGCAGCAAAAGAGAGAGAGAAAAACAGTGATTGCGTTTGTAGCTGGAAAGACAGACATTATTTTGAGTTCATCTCGTCGAAATCAAAGAATATTGTGGTTCACTGTACGTTATGTGCAGTAAACAAGACGTTCTCAACTGTCACTTTATCTTTTTTTAACTAAAGTAATTAGTAATTGATTACTTTTTAAACAAGTAATCACTAATCTGCAGTTGGAATACTTTTGTGGAGTAATCCCAACAACACTGATCTGTACAGAAGGGGGGTTGTTTGGGGTGGCGGGAGCCCACTGGCACTGGTCAGCGCCTCCATCCGCGGCTGCCGTTCTGGACGCGGACGGCGAAGATCAAGTGCTGTTCCATGTTGCAGATTTATTCCATCTCACCGCGCCCTCCTTTGTGACTGCGATTCTGCTGAGGCCGCTGCTCTCTGATATCCCTTTTATTGCCGCGCCAGCAGAACGGTCACTGGCAAGGAATCAGTGCCTGGCAAGCATGTGCGTGGGGGAGAGAGAAAGAGACGGGCACCGGTATATTGTTGCAGTTTACTTTTTTTTTGTTGTGCTTGACAAGGGCTGGGCAAACTTTTTGACTGGTGGGCCACAATGGGTTCTAAAATTTGACAGATGGGCCCATAAATATGTATGAAGGTTATGTAAAAAAAGAACCATATCATGTAGTTCAATTGAAAATGAACAAACGCAAAGTTACAACAAAAATATGTGTCTTTGTAGGCCCATAGCATTTAGCTCTTTATTGAAATGACTCCTAAAACACTGAACAATGAATGAGATTCAGCTATTTCATGACTGACTTATCGTTAATATAATTTCTTCAAATTTGGAGGAGTCGGACTAAAAAGCTTAGCGGGCCGCATATGGCCCCCGGGCCGTAGTTTGCCCATGCCTTTGCTTGACCGTTCTGTTTTTGCACAATGCCAGGTGTGTTCATTGCATGTGTTTTGTGAAGAAGGGAGGGGAGAGGATGGGGGACATTAGTGATGTGCCCCTCCCCCCTCCCTGCAACTTCTCCTCTTTCTCCAACAGATGGGGCCGCTGCATTGTACGAGTCTGCTTGACAGTGAAACTGGGTGAAAGGCAAGTGGAAGGTTACCACTGCTGACAGAAGGAGGCCAAGGGAACATAAATTGATCATACTCCAAACACAGTGCCACAGTACAGCTCCACTTTTTTTTCCTGTTGTAAGTATACATCATTAGTCCTGCATTACACCTGAGCTTACAGCTACAGCTCCCAACAATAACCAGAATGTAAAGTGTCGCTTCAGTCACGAGGGTGTGTGAGAGGAAGAACTACGCTTAGCTGACACATTTCATTTCTAGTCAAATTCTATTTTCAGCGCCGCCACGCTGAAAAAAGAAGGCAAAATCCCCCACCCAACTCTCACAATACTAGAAAGACTCAAACCCATACAAGTCACTTACTCAACACTTCTTGACGACTGAAAAATAGAACCTTCAGTGCAGAGGTGTGAAGGTGTGGAGGTATCTGTTGAGGTCTGGCATAAGAAGCACCTATTGCATCAATATTTCCTCACTGCCGTGGCGACGCTGCATGTTTTTTCTCGACAAAAACACCCACAATTTCTCAAAGCTCTAACCACACAGCCGGGGCCCAGATACACAACTGTGTGCACTGCAAGCTTGCTCAGTGACCCTGCATGCATGGCTTATGACACCACCCCCTCCCCGCACTGCACCGCCGTCATTTTTTGGTGCAAAGCAGTTGTAGATGGAAGTGGCTTTGCTTTGACTCGGCTGCCTGCGTGTAGAGCCATCTGTATTTTTAACTTCAGTACCATGTGTTGAATTTGTACGACGTGCAAACCAAGCGCGCTTTATGCGAATTTTGCAGTTGTTGCAGTCGCATACATGACGAACCCAAACATGTTACTTTACATGCACAATGCCCAGGTGCAATGCACAGAGCATTGCTTCACACAACTACACAAAGCAGGTGCCATGCAATGACGCTTCTGGCTAATTTGCAAACCCTGTGCCAGGCTTCGGCTTCCAAAGGCAAATGAAAATTATTCAGTTTAAGATTCAACAATCATTTAAAAAACACAATAAAATGAATGCGTGTAATAACATGTAAGACTTCATGAAAAATTAAGTTAAGTTAAAACGACTGCATTTTAATACAAGTAAGGTGTGTGTGTGTGTGTGTGTGCTCACCCATTTGCGCGGACAGTGCACATTTGCGCTGTACGTGTAAATGTGCACTCATCTATTTTTTGCACTTTGCAAAAACCAATCAGCTCATTACGTTGATAAATAGGGGCAGTTTGCGCGACAGCCTATTCACTCCCATTTTCATCTCCTGATTGATGCTACTGATTGCATTCAGTTGCGCGGCTGTCGGGGCGGTGCGCATGTGGCCGGTTGCTTGTCCTCCAGCAAAAGACCCCCCCGCCCCCCACCCCAACCCTTCCACCTCCTCCCCCACTGTTGAGTAGTCCACCATAAAAAAAAAACCCGCAAGGCACTGTCAGATGACTGGCAGGTATCCCATGAGAGCCGTGTGTGCATGTGTGTGTGTGAAGTAGGGGAGGGTGGGGTCGGGGGGTCGGTGTGTGTTGATGTCAGTCATCTCCGACTCCGGCATGTTTATTGCATGTGTGTAGGAGTGTGTGTGCCCCCCCCCCCCTGTATGCATGACTGTTCCATTCATTCAGACTGCGATGCTGCAATTAGCCTTCATTGTGATCCTGTTTGCGCTGTGCGTTGCTGCAGTGCAGCAGAAGCACTAATATGCTCAGCAGAACACGAGGCTGGCTATGATGAATG
Organism: Thamnaconus septentrionalis; assembly: GCA_009823395.1. NCBI lineage: Eukaryota > Metazoa > Chordata > Actinopteri > Tetraodontiformes > Monacanthidae > Thamnaconus > Thamnaconus septentrionalis. The sequence goes on from CM020515.1 coordinate 5,338,017, forward strand.
GTGGAGCCGTTCAGGGCCTTTTGTAGACAGGGACTGGGAGGGGTTGCATAAAAAGAATTTGAGTATTATTTTTTCCCCCCCGAGCTTCTCATTTTTTTCCACCCTTCAGGATATATTGTTAAAGACGTGCTTTTAAAAATGGCAACATGCAGGTTTTATGCCCCCCATTCTGGTGCCTTGACACAGTGTGCATTTGGCAAAGGGCTGCTTGCTTGAGCAGGAGCTCTTTTGTATTTATTTATTTATGTAATTCCTTCCCTGAGAGCAGAAAATCCCTCGCCCCAGCTGAATTAATCAATGCTGCCTCTGTGCTCCTGTCCCCTGTGGGTTAATGCAGCTACACACCCGTGGAAAATCAGTCTGGCCACCAATCCAGATCATTTACCTGATCCTTCAAGTGATAGGACGGAATTACGTGCAACCTTAGGACCAGCAGGGTTTGATGTGACATATGGGGCTGCGGCAAAGACCGATGGTGAAGAACAAGGAGGGGGGGGGAGATAAACATGGCTGGAGATGAAAGACTTTCTTTCTATATTCTTAAGACTAATAGAAAAACAAGCGAAAGCATCAAAGAAATGGAAACGTTGCTGTGGATTATGTATTGACTCAGCAATGCTCTGAGCTATAAATCATAGTGTTCAGTATTTTTCCACTGCGAGCCCCAAATAGAGAGCAGGGCCCGGAGCATCGAGTTGGACCGACTTCAAAAAAAAATCTGGTTGGTGTACAAGCTATAAAAAAACAATCTACCAAATGGTGCCATCTGCTCACTGTGCTGAGGCACCACTGATGCCTGGGCTTAGAAATAAACAGATAAGATGCCCGTGTTATCACCGTGTAATGAAGATGACAGCTTGCGTGTAAACAACACACAGGATTTAGTCGGTTGCTCAGGAATATATATTGATGTTCTCTTTCTAAATTTAATAGTATGGCAGTTGAACCGCTGAAAGCGTGCGTATAAGGCAGCCGTGGTGTACTGTAAAGCGCAATTTATATTTGAGCGTAATAAAAAAACAACAAAAAAAAAAACAAAACGCGTTGGACACCGCCAACACCGCAAAACCACAAGTCAATGGAACCCACCTCAAAGCGCAGATGAACCCCCAGGATCACCGCCGCGCTACAAAGGGAAACAAGCAGAAGATGAGACCTGCTTCTGGATCGCAGTGTGAGAAGAATGGAGGGGGGGGCGCTAATCTAAAGGCATTGTCTAAATCCCCAGTTGGAAGGAGTTGGGAGGACAATAGCCGGCTTGGTTCCCCCCACACCACCACCACCCTCGGCCGGGGAAAGCAGCCTAATGTCAAGCGGGTAATTCCCTCCCCGGGTCCCTTCAGCGGTGACAGACGGCCGCTTCGAGTCGACGGGGCGGACGGCCGTAGCTCGGCGGGATACAGCTCGCGAGCTAGCTTGCCTGGGACGGTTGTCCGAGTTTACGCGAGCGACACCGTTACGACCGCCGCGAATTGCCCCCAAAAAAAAACCCCGAGCCCGAAACTACGTCAATGTTGAGGCGGAGTCGAGACGGGCCGCTGGCCGCTCGCCTCGCCGCTCTGTCTGCACGGCAGGCGGTTCGCTCTCTCTCTCTCTCTCTCGACCGCTCGCTACTTTCCCCCGACGGCGGCGGCGGCGGTGGTGGGGTTGCCTTGAAACCGATACGCGCTGTAAAGGAGGCGGGGCTGGAGAAGTGGCGAGGGCATCTTGAAACAGGCAGATTTTTAATCAACATTTTTTTACGGCATCGTAGCGCGGAGCGGCTTACCTCAGAGGAAAAAATGCGAAGGATTAAAAAAGAGTCGGGAGAAAAAAAAAATCTTCGAGTCACTGAGAGAAAACCCGCGAACGGGCCATTTGAGAATGGTTTTCTTGCCGAAGAGTGACAAACCCCCAGTTAAAATAATTTAGCACCAAAGGAGTGAGACCCCCCCTGCCCCTCTTGTGATGCAAATCTGGTCCCCTCGTCAACGCCTTAATCGTGTTGCAAATTATTCAACTAAACACTTATTTGCATACACGAAAAGATGTCATTCGTTTTAATAGCGAGGAGTATCGAAAGCAGCGCAATAAAAGCGTAGTGTTCCAATGTGACATGAGACATCCAGGGAGAGTGAGACCACTGAAAACTGCCCGAGGGCCAAAAACTGGACACTTACAGCGTCCCGCTGAAAGACTGGTTGGCCATAAATGCACACAAGTAGAAACATAAAGAGGCGAAACAAAACAGACTGAAAAGTGTGCTTGACAGTTAAAAAATATGTATTACATATTGTCCCCCCTCACCTGAATACCTGCTATGAATTCGTATTAATCTTTTTTGGACTAACGAGTTCCTGGCTCTCTCAGAGGGGGGGATTCCCCTTCAAAGCTGCACTCATTACCGTCGCCGGAGTTTGAATTTGCATTTTCATTTCGATGCAAATATAGGCTACCGCATTGCGTATTGCCATTTCATTGTGTATTCAATTTTTGTGCGTGTGGATACTTATTCCGTTGGTTTAGGGATGTATGAAAACGACATGGGAAAAAAAACGAAGTTATGTAATTGAATGCTAAACTCAAGTCCTTGCTTCATTATCATTATTATTTTTAAGTTTGCAACGCCCCGCCCGACTTCTTTTCTTCTTCTTTTCCCCCAAATCTGTGCGAGCCTTGCTCCAACCAGTGTGGAAGTAGGTGGAGTGCATGTGTCTGTGAAACCCCCTCCGCCACCTCCACCACAGTCGTCACACTCGACTGTCTCCGCGACACAAACACAAACCCACCGCTTGTTTTTGGTAGCGAGAGAGCGAGAAAGAGAGAAAGGGAGAGCAAGAGAGAGAGGTGGAGTCTCCCCCTCTCTCTTGCTCTCCCTCCCCGGAGAGAGAGAGACGGAGAGAGGTGGTGGTGGTGGGGGGTGGGGGGGGGGGGGGGGCCCTTGAAACAGCTCAACCTTCTTTTGCTCCATAATTGGTTTTATAGTGCTGGCAAGCGGCCAGTGTTTTTTTTTTTTTTTTTTTTAGGGCTGGTCATTTTGACGGACAGCTCATTCAAGCCAGTCCGGAGAAGCGAAGCTCGCTCGCTACGTCACCCGGCGCGCCGCCGCGGTTGGGCGGGCTGGCCAGCAAGGGGACGGGAGGTGGGCGGGGTTTGGTAACACAATGCACCGTTTCATTGCTGAAGAGCTTACGGCCGCGTCAGTCAGGGGCTGCCCGCCCCCCCCGCCTTCCCTTCCCAAATACACCCCAGTTTACCTTTGGACGAGCCCGCAATGGACTACTCCACTTCTCCCAGCGACCTGGGCGCATTTTGAGGAAACGTTTACCTTTATTTTTTCCCCCCCTTTCCTTCGGATTTTACCACTTTCAAAGTAAGCGCTGATCCTATTGGGTTGTTTGCTTGCCGTGTAGTTAGTCTTCCCCGGAGCTCTCAGAGAGATACGCCCGTGGTTTTAAACGATATATATATATTTTTCTTTTAGCGTAATTGTTGGTTTTAAAAAGGGCGCGGAGATTAATGTGTGCGACATACGGGCTCGCGCACATTTTCTCCAGGGATTTTTCTTTTCTTTTCTTTTTTCTTTTTTTCGTTCAATATTCGAACGTCCCAACTTGAGGGCTGTTTCCGTCCGAGAAAGTTTCGTGTCGTTGGTGGGAACCGTGGAAAAAGTTGTGAAACGTGGCTGTGAGACGCCGAGCTGCACGGCTCTCTCCCCCGGTGCTGGATAAGGAAAGAGGGGCACATTCTCACCCACCACCGGGCAAATGATTCAAGGAGATCTCCCGGCAACTGTCGTCGGTTTTCCCCCCTTCTTGCACTGAAAGGTGTTTTGTTTTGTTTTTTATGTTTCTGAACGAGCCATTATTTCGAGCTCGCCCGCCTGAATATCACGAGTCACTGCTGTTAACGCCAAGGTGCTTTTGCTCGCAGCCTCTGAAGGTTAGAACTCGACTTTAGGAGTCGCTTTTAAAACTTAAACCGTGTTGGATTTTTGCCATTCGCCCTGCCGTTTACCGAGTCTTCGCTCAGTAAATTACATCGCTACTGTCGCTAAGCAGCATTTCCAATGTGTTCCCCCCATCCACGTCTTAAAGTCTCAAGTCTGAAATGGCTTTAATAAGCAGAACTTTAATTCATTTTAACGTTTGCGTCCTGTCCCCCCGACATCGCGAATGCGATACGGTTCACGTCGGTTGTATAATTTGTACTCGAAACGGATTAAAATCGACCTTTTTTTGCGCAAATTAAAGACGCGTTGCTGTAGATCGATTACAATTTTTTTATTTTTTTTTTAAAAAAGGGGTTCATTAGACATCTGCGAAATTTAGCAAAACATCCCCCATCCTGTTTAACTGTTTATTAATGGGTTAAAATCGGCTTCCACCAAATGTCCCCATTTACGTCTTTAAACTGCATTTAAATGCGCTTCTCTCGCCGGGCAATAACCCATATGTGCGTCCGAAAAAGACGTCGAAATGTTCGAATGTGGTTGACTAAACACCAGCGACCCCCGCTCATGATCGCGGTGCAAGCTTTTTTTTTTTATTTATAAACCCTTATTTATTTTTTAACACGTTTGCAAATTTATATTTGATGCGCCTCCAGTATTTATGGTGTATTGGCTTACAAGAGCGACTGTAATCTGTGGCTTCTTGTTTACGATCGAAAGAGAGAAGAAGAAGAAAAACAGCCGTGTAATCGTAAAAAAACCCAAAACCGGAGTTGGTATTTTGTTTTCTAAGAAAATTCGACGGTATGCGCTTAGCTTTCTTGAGCAGAGTGGCTCTACGTTTTTCACGGCCGGGGCAGAGCAGCTTGCTGGCCGACCGACCGACCGACCCTCTCCCGGTTGTCTCCCCGGGAAGCGCAGCCCTTAGAGCGGCCGCCTTGCTCGCCTTGCTCGCCGTGCGGTGGGCGGGTGGGTGGGTCGGTGGAGTGGAGTTGCTGCTAAGTCCCAAAACATCGGCTCGCGATAATGTTAGCCGTACTGTAAAAGTCCGGGCTGCCTTAAAACCCGCATTACGAGACACGTCGGACAGCGAGCCCGTATGCCCTGTCCGTCGAGTAGCACACATTCAATGTTCAGGCGTTGAAACGCTTGTTTTTCTCTCTTTCAAACTGCGTCATTACACGTTCGGACCTGCCTGTTTGCTGGTGGGAAAAAAAGGAGAAACGCGAAAACTGCCAACTTCCAGCAGTTTGTCGAGCTTGTGTTGGGATTTTTCTTTAAAAAAAAAAAAAAAAAGCCCGTCACAAGTGATTTTCTTCACCTCTTGTGTTGTTTTTTTTGTAGGTCAGCAGAATGGCTGAGAAGGAGTCCGAGTCGCCCGAGAAACTAAAGACATTATTATAGCCAGCAATTGGCTATTTTCGGAATAAAAGAGGGGGCCCTTACATCCGAAAAAGGGACTATTTTATTTCACAACTTCCTCCCCCCTTGTGTGGATAATGGATGGCAGAGATTTTGGACCTCCCCGATCCGTCCACGTACCACCTCCGCTGCTGGCCGGGCTCGCCATGGAGCCTCACCGACTCGGAGCAGCGGCCGCAGCCGGAAGGATCCCTCCTTCGCCCCGCCACTTGGGTGCGAGTCATCCGCCGGCGCCGCCGCCGCCGCCGCCGCTCCACTCGGGGAAATTCTTGCCATCGGCCATTAACCTACATCCGCACCACAGTAAGTGCATGACGACAGACTTGGTTAAAATTCTCTAACGTGAGCTGCTCCAAATTCGCGACGTCCCGGTGTGCAAATATTAACTTATGATCGCAGTGCGCAACAACAACAACAACAACAACAAAAAATACGCACACCGTCGCTACCTCTGCGCCCGTAGCGGCTTGTCGTAAGTTAGCGGCCGCCTACGGTCCTCCGGAGGAGAATTAACCCAGATGCAATTTTTGATAAGGAGGAGTGAGTGGCTGTCATACGACAAAAAAAAAAAAACAAAAACAAGTTTTGGGTGTGGAAAGTATTGGCCCGTGTGTGTATTGTAGTTTTTATTGTTTAATTGTTGTGATTATTCATTTTATAATCCTGGCTGCACATTAGTGGAAAATGCCTTTTGGCACCGCGGCCGGGTGTTGTCGCAGCACTATGCGGATCAGGGCGCAGCGGTCTCGGGTTGCATTTTTTGGAACAGTCGCGCCCGCCGTTTGCAGCGAGAACAGATGCGGTTTATTGCGAGTGCCGTTGCTCGGGGAGGGAGGGAGGGAGGGAGGGGGTGGGAGTAGTGGAGTGTGACCATAAAGGGGGATGACAGAACACTTCTTCTTAGCCTGCTTGGATGGAGGAATGTGTGATTGTTGTTGCGAGTGTGCGGATGGGGATGGCCGTGGCTCTGGAGTGGAGAAGAGCCTTTCTGCCTGGAACACTTGGCCAAACTGAGAGTCGCCAACCACCCCTAAGACCCCCGAAATAAAAAAAAATAACAGGATGAAGGCATCGAAAGAGGTCGAGGCTGTGCACGCTTGAATGAGCAAAGGACTGGGCTATGGATTAGTGTGTTTCCTATTCAGCCAAAAATGTGAAACGGACCGGACCGGAGAGCCGTCTTATTGCCAACCCATGCGTATTTGCATGTATTGTATTTTCCCAAATCCACTTTTCTGTACTTTCTTTGCACTGCGGCTCTTCCTTACCGTTAGGCCGCGTTCAGACTGCCAGCCAAAATCCGATTTTCAGCCCATCCAGATTGGAACCTGGATGGCTGTTTTATAGTCCGAACAGTCACAAATCACATGAGATTCCAGAGGTGGTTTCAAATCGACTTCGGACGGATGCGTCTCAGTCTGAACAGCTCCAAACCTGTTAACCTGTCAGATCGGTTGATAATGTGGGCCAGTCTGAACAGAGCCAGATCCCATTTGGACTCTTGCTAAAATAACAGTGTGGACAGTCAGCCCTAAAAAAAAAAAAAAAAAAAAAATGGATTTGAATCAGATTCGCCTGCAGTCTGAACGCAGCCTTAGTCACGGAAGCCTGAAAAGCGTGCAGAAAGACCACACGGCTTGTTTGCATTCAGTTCCGTGGTTCGGAAATAAGAAGCATCCCTCTATAGTGCTGTCATCTGGCTTTGCGCGCCTCATATTATTGGATATGTGTGTGTGCGCAGGCGTGTATGTGAGGTAGAAAACACGCAAATCTCTGGCGTCTTCTGGAGGGATAAAAAAAAAAAAGAGAAGCAAAGTCAAACCGCCCCTTGATCCAGTTACTTTTCATTTTCCCTGAACGAACGTAGCAGCAGCAGCAGACGGTGATACTGTGACTCGGTCCTTTGCTTTTCCTGTGAGGTAACCCCACCCCCCCCCCCTCGTCCCCCCAGAGATGATGACGTCAACAGCCCCGGTTTCAGCGGCTCCGTATTGCCGAACACCGACCGAGTCACCTGAATGCAACACTTTTGCCGTTTGGGACAAAGTGCGCGGTGGTTTGTGCGAGGTCTGCCGAAGTGAGTGGCAGTGAGACGGTGCTCCCGGCGGGGCGGGGGGTGGGGGGTGCTCTGATGGAGCGTTCATCTCACGCACGCGCGCACGAGCGGTCGGAGAGCGAATCAACCCGCGGCGGTGTGATTGATAGGGCGCGTCGCGGCGACGGGATGCGGCGCGGCGCAGTTTATTGGCGGCTCGGTTGGACCGATTCCGCAGCTCACGTATGACGGAGAGTGCGCGCGTGTGTGTGTGGGCGTTGTGCGGAGCGTTCACGTGAGACGATCCGAGGGGAGGGTTTGCCGTAAAGCGTGCAAAAATATCCCTCCAGTTGGTTTCCAAACGCTGCTGCTGCTGCTGCTGCCGCGTATTTATGCAACGACCAGGGGCGTGCGTGCGTGCCTGCGCACTTGTTTGCATGACATCACTTGCCTTGATACGTTGATGATGATGATGGGAAGTGGGGAGAGGACGTGGAGGAGGAGGAGGAGGAGGGGGGTTAACATTTATTTAAAACACGCTACATTTCATCTGCCCACGCGCTGACCCTCTCGCTCTCCCCACCAACCAACGTACTCGCTTTCAGCATCCACCCACCCACAACACACACACACACACACACCGACTGTGCGCCGCAGCTCATTTAGCTTTACGGCCGCTCACCCGCCACCCCAGCTCGTCACATGACTCCCGCCGAACCCGACCGAGAGCTTGGCAGGTCCCGCGCTCTTAATAACGCCACGCGGGCTCCAGTCGCACCATAATTACCCGACAATTTAAAAATGGTTCATAATGCGCCTGTTTAATTGCCATAAACAGCGTGAGCGAGGACCCAGCGTGCCGTCGGTGGGACCAAAGGTTCCCACCGCTACTGTTTAGTTTTAAGATGCGTCATGGAATTCCTAACGTTTCTCAGCTTTTCTTTTTCTCTTTCTTTTTGCGAGGGGCCTCGCGGCCGTCGACGCTTGAATATCGCAAGCTTCCCTCCCAGGAGGCCGCCTTATTTTTTTGCTAGTTCTGTTTTAAATGAAAACGGAGGCTATTGAGTTAACGGCATCTGTAGCTGTCTAAATGCACAGCAGCGTCTTTTATCTGTATTACGTTTCAGAATTTATGCTCAGAGTTGGCACAAGTGAGCGGGGAGCAGCAAGATTTATTTATTTATTTATTTATTTATTTATTTATTTATTTAGGGATTGTGTCACCCATGTGCGTCCAACCGACCCAAAGTTTCACCTCTGAATTTACCAGCCTGCGCCGGATCAAATCACAGCGCGGCTTCTTTATGTTGGCGCATTGTTCAAGCAACACTTCACTCAAGAAGATGTTTACATTTCCCCAGAGTGGAGGAACCAGAAGCTCCACCTGCTGCGCATAATTCACATTTGTCAAAACCTGTTATTATCTAAAGCACAGTCAGGGGAGTGTCGCGCACTTTTGGCAGCGCTGGCTCGGCCGTCATGCAAGAGCCGAGGCCAATTTAAAGACTCCGTAATCCACTCATACCACTGTTTTCTAACCGCCGTGTCGCTCTCTCCGTTCAGTCAGAGGAAGTCTTGATCTCTTTCGCCTGCCCGACTTTTAGTTCGGTGACGGCAACGTTTCACCCTCTGAGGTTGCGCCGCGGCCAACTTTGCTTTCGCCCCATTCAAACCGTACGGCGGGTGCGACAGAGCGTCCTCGTTAGCCTGAAGCTAAAATCCGATGTTCCTCCCGGCGACTCTAAAGTTTGGGGCTGTCTACACCAGCACAAGTAACCAGCGAGGCGTCTCCATAGAGACGAGTGGACGTGGACAACTGACAGAGTTGCTGTTATGGAGCGGTTAGCCAAAACACTGCTAGCGCTATTGAGCTTATCAGCTCAGCTTATCAGCGCTTTGTGTGTCGGTGTGCTTTGACTGACACGACTCCCAACCCACATTTTGTTGAATTCTTATTCATTTTGCACTCATGCGTTACGGTGAGCGGTAACGCCACTTAGCTGTCAGTCCCCACGAAAGAATCCGCCCTGCCTCGGTTTGCCATTGTTGTTTTTGCAGTCCGGATTGGCTAAAATGGGCTTCAAATTAAAGGTGCCTGTTTGACATTTGGTATGGGGCTTTGACTGAGAACTCACTTTTTTTTTTTTGTTGTTGTTGAAGGTTTTGCCTCAGGAAATAAAATGAATAGGGAGCTTTAGGGGAAACCAAAATTACATTGTGGAAAAATATCGATATATATATATGGAGTACCGCCATTCAGCTAAAAAATATTGAGATATTACATTTACTCCGTATCGCCCAGCCCTAGCTTCCTGTTCGAAGTGATACCGCCACCTACTGCTTTGGCATGTGTATTGCATTGTCTGAGATGGATTTTTTGTTTTCATGCGGACGGAAATTAATTGAATTGAATGAAATTTAATAACCAGAGGCCAAATAAGTTTGGTTTCAATACTAACCGTGTTGGTGTAGCCAGGGCCTCAATGTGTTGTGGAGTTTTGACAATCGAACAAGGCACCAATTAAGAAACTGGACCCTTTTTTGTCGTGGGAACCTTGCTGTGAGACGTCAGTTGTGAGTACGTCCTTATTCTGCAAAACTCAATTGCCATCTGTTTCAACGCAGTACAGGACTGAGTCGCTGCTCACTAAGTGGGAGAATTGAGGAGGATCTGTAACCTGCCGGAAGATGTGCTGTTGCCTCCATCACCGGCTTTAACGGCCATCTGTCATCTTTCCACTCAGCACCTCGCAGTGCGGCGGAGGTAGAACCCCTCTGGAGTGATTTGGAACGGCCACGCGTGTCCCGCTAATCGAGGTCTTTCCTTCAGAGACGGATTGTGCAGTTTTAGCGGCAGAGTCGAAATTCATTTGCTTAAAAAAAAACTAAATAAATAAATTAAAAAAGCCTTACGATAAACACCGACATTATTATTGGCGTTGCCGCCCACCTGCTCCGCTTGCTGAGTGGTCATGTGACCGCACTCCGTATGGGTTTTGCTTGATGAGCGCAGCCTAATTGGCTTTCGGGTCTGAAGGGACACAACAATTATCAGGCTTGCGCATGGAATGTATGGATTGTGACACTCGCAGTAATTGAGTTTTAATCGCAACCCTTTTGGTAGCCATACAATTGCAAATCTATCTATCTAGCCAGCTAGCATGCACATGAAATGAGTACTGCAGATTGTTTCATGTATTCATTTTATATATTCACATGTGCATGTATATTCATACATTCATTAAAAAAAAGGTAAATCAAGTCCGTGAGAGCAGAACAAATACAAACTATCAGTTTTTCTGTCCTGTCTATCTAAACTGCGATTGGACGGCGCTGCTCGCTCACGACGGGACACGTTCAGGGTTCCGCAAATGCGCATGTCGAGCGTCTCGCGTTGCAGAAAAATGAGTTCAACTCTCTGGAGCGATCTCACGGGTGTCGCCGCCTCAACGGGGCAAAACGTCCCAACGAGGCGACAACTTATTGTGGCGGCGGCGGCGGCAGGGTCCTATAATCTTACACGTCCGACCTGGCGGCGAGCGTGTCTGAACCGGTAACTTTTCCTCCACCTTTGTCTCTCTTTCTCACGTGCGTGCTTCCCCCTCCCTCCCCGCTGGGGTTCGCGAATGTAGGTGTTGTACGACGAGGGCGAGGACAGAAAGTCAATAGACGGGAGGTGGAAAGCGCTTAAGACAAATGGAGTAGGAGAGTTAAATGGGCACAATCCCTGAAGTGAGAAGAGGTGTTTTATTTTTAAGGGATAAAAGCCAGTGCTCTGAGTGTGTGTCCGTGTGTGTCTGTCTGTGTGTGCGTGTGTGTTTGGGGAAGCGGTGCAGAAGAGAGGACGGAGGTGTTGTGTACGGGAATGAGAGCATGTGATTGTGCTTAAGCGCAGTCAGTGCCGGGTCCGCCCCCCCCACCACCCCCACCACCACCACCACCACCACCACTCCCACCCCCCCGAGACTCCGCAGAGAGCGGAAAGATGCCTCCTGACCACAACACGTGCAAGCACACTGCCGTAAATGTGGTAGCCCCTCAGATGTCATCTCCCAATCGCGCGCGCACACACACACACACACACACACACACACACACACACACACACACACACACACACACACACACACACACACACACAGATGATGCGTGAGAATAATTCATGCGGCTCACCGAGCCGCCTGTTTCGGCCGATTCCATTTTCCTCACGTTTGGTGTAACAGTCGGAGGAGAGGGAGGGGCGAGAAAAAAAGGAAACCCGCAATTGTGGCAGTATTTAAAGCTTAGGCTAGTGTTTAGCGTGTGGTAGTCTGAGTGTTTTGTGTGTGTGTGTGTTAGAGAGAGAGAGAGAGAGCGAGAGAGAAAAGATGTGGGCTGGACATGTCCCCTCTCTCTCCCTCTCTCAGATTAATTGAATCTTGCAGGAGAGAAAACAGGCCCCTTAAGAGAAAGCACAAGGCACTGCTGCTCTGCTACAATAAACCTGTCAGAGGCAGACAAACGACACGGGGGGGGGGGTGCACGCGCTCCCGCTAGCACTGGCACGCACGGACACAAGTCACACAAACGCGCGCGCATATCCACATGCATACGCACGCAGCCGTCAGCCCCCGAGAGCGATGGGTATAACTGTGTGTGTGTGTGTGTGTGTGTGTGTGAGAGAGAGAGAGAGAGAACGTAGCCTGTCGCGGCATGTTGAAATACCCAAAGCATTAGCTAAGTCGCTCGCCTCCCCGTAAGTCAAACAACACACGGAGGTCACGCTGTTGCGAGTCTCTCGCTCTCTCGGCCTGTCTGTCTGTCCGTCCGAGTTCCTGCACGTCCCCGTTGCATAACGCCAAACCGTTCTCGCGAGAGCTAACGCTAACCGTCAATTATCCCGAGAGCCCGTGGAAACGACAAATGTGGCGGCCCGTTCGTTTGAAGGCAGTCAGCTAGCGCATATGCCGAAAAAGTTTTTGACTTCCGAAAGGACGCATAAGCCAATCAAGAACGAGCAGAGACACAGCAGCGACGTACGCCGCCGTTGACGTTTGTCACGTACGGAAAAAGTCTTTTCTGGTGATTTTCCGGCTAACGCTAAAAGACCATGACTGAAAATTCTGCAATAGAAAGATTTATTATGAATCGCGTTTCAGGTTGCAGTCGTCCTGTCAGTCGTTTTAGAGGCTTTTATTTTTGTATTGCGGTCTATTGGGAATATGCAAGGGGATTTTTTTGCTGCAGTACCCTGAGTGGCCACTGGATAAAGTCGGTGCGCCACCATATTGCCAGTCGGGTATCCAGTTCTTACAATAGATCCATGGTGTGGACGCTGCAGGTCCTGATCAATCTAGAAGGACTTCTGTAGCTGTCGGAATGTGTTTCACTGGAGACACAGATGCCTTCAATCTGGGTCTTAAATTTTGAAAGACTAAGTCTGGGTTCATTGATGAGTATTGGATGATGAGATTAGACTAGACAAAATAAAGACCGGTTGTAAATTCCGTTATTTTTTTATCTCTTTACATGAGACTCTGACTTTCATCGTTTTATATCAAATGTTTCAATTGCATTAGTGGCACATTTCACAATTTGATAGAGGTGGCAAAAGTTAACTTGGCTAAAATTATGGATTTTTGTGTGAACAAATACTCTTGTAAAAGTACTGATTCACCTCCTTTTCTCAAGTAAAAGTAAGAGAGTACAGTTTCTGAGCAGTACTTAATTAAAATGATGTTTTTGCTATTAATAAAGCAATACATTTGTAAATAAGCCATTGTACTCTAAAATAATCTCCCTCTAAAATATCATAAACTTTTATATCTAACTACACAACAGCAAAGTTCAACTAGCTCCACTTGAAGCAACAACCACTATAAATCAATTGCCTTCAAAAGAACTTGTAACTCTGTTAAACACAAAAGTAACGAGCGTGTTTGTCCAAAGTAAGGAGTTGGAAGTACAGATATTTGTGTGCAAATGCAGGGGGTAAAAGTAAAACGCTGTCAGAAAAAAGGAATACTCAAGTAAGGTACTACTGCTTAAGTACTTTGTTACTTTCCCACCTCTGCTCTTGGCTTCCTTTCCACCTGTGTAATCTGTCACTGGCTGACAGTTCTTCCTCTGCAGTAGTACAAACAGAGTCCAACGTGCCTCCAGTGTAAAGTCAAAGCCCCTAACAGCAGCCAGTGCCTCCCTCCCGCCGTCTAACAACTGTGCGCTCGCCATTTGTAGCGCATTCCTCCGCTGCGCGAGCCGCCGCGGGCGCGTCGTGAGCCTCCTGCGTTCGTTAGCGTGCGCGAGCGTGTCAGAGCAACACCTGCCTCCCTCGCAGGTTGCGAGGAAACGCGCACTCCGTGTATTATTGCCCCCCCCCACGCCCTCCAGACGTAGTGGAGATGATAAATCGCCCTCGGCTTTTTTATTTTATTTGATGCCGCTGAACTTCGTCGAGCAGCTTTCGTGCGGCGCTTGTGCACGAGCGACTGTAAGTCATGAATAAAAGGGGCCTCATTAATGTCATTAGTGTCCCTGGTGTCTCTGCTGTGAAAAAAGGGGCCTGTTATATTTCTCACTTTGCCAGTTTTTTTTTTTTCTTTTTCTCGCCCTTAATAAATGAGCGTATCCAAAGTTTAACCACGCTCCAGTTTCTGAGCGCTGCAAGTTATTCCTGCAGTTGGTGTTAGTTGGTGAATTTCTGCGTTTCTGCGTCACAACATCAAGTTGTAACCGAGATGCTTTTGTTTGTGGGGAATTAATTAGATGTTCCTATTAAAGCCTCAGCAAAGGTTATGAATCAGTGGCGTTTTTCTCACAGCACCGAATGAACCAAGATGTGGAGTTTGGTTCGAAATCGCCACCAAGTGCTTATTGTGGCTTCCTTATTTCGGGTGCATTCTTCCTTCTCCTCGTGGCTGTTATAAACATCTCCTCTTAGGGTACTTAAAGGGTATTTAGACTTGTCTTGTTACTTTTTCAGGGGGTGGCATCAACATTAGACAAAAGCCACAAACAAAATAAGAGCAACATTTCTCTCCATCTCGGACCCTTTGCCTTTACATTACAAATTAAAAACAAACATCAGCTCTCCACAGCATATATTTTCTCCTTAAAGGTCCACTGTGTAATATTTGGGTTGATTTATGATATTTTTCTTTTGTTAAAAGCTTAATATATTGCTACTTTCATAATTGGGGTGACTGCTTGCGGTTTCAAATGTACTAATGGAAAAAGAAGGTGGACGGGGTATCCTGGTTTGGGTTCGCAGGCCACTGTAGTTCACTGGCGAGCCCGAGAGAGGGAGGTTGAGAAAATGAGTGCTGCAATCTAAAATCTGACCAAAAGGTGGTACATTTTTACACAATGTACCTTTTTAACTACTCGACAACTGGCTAAACTACACATCTTGGACTCAGGACTCTCTGAGGTTTGCCTGCATAGTTTTCCTGTCAGCCACTTTTCTTTTAAGAAATTAGCCCCAATTTAATTATAATTGCAGTCTGAAATGTAGCCACTTGAGGGCATGGTTTCTTCTTCAAAATCTCCAAATATTACACTTCCTTAAATTTTAACTGCGCTAATACGGACTTCCAAAGCTAACAGTTAGCGTCGTCGCTACCAGTTCTCAGCGCCGTGGCCGACAGCGAGAGCTAGCTGGTGGAGGCGGAATGGAAAAATCAATGTGTGGGAGCGATCAGTCGCGGTTTCTTCTTCAAAATCTCAGAATATCACACTTCCTTGAATTTTAACTGCGCTAATACAGGCTTCCAAAGCTAACAGTTAGCGCCGTCGCTACCAGTTTTCAGCAGCGCGGCCGACGGCGAGGGCTAGCGGGCGGAGCCGGAGTGGAAAAATCAATCTGCGGGGGAGATCGTGATTCGGACTCGGCCAGCCCGCGACGCCGTTTGATCGAGGCAATCGCAGAAATGCGCTCGGATTCCGCGCTGTGAAAGGTGGCCATGGTAACTGATGCTCCTCAGCGTCCAGATAAACCTTCCACCTGCCCGTCCGGCCGCCGCGGAGCGCCGACGTTTGGCACAACAATGGCGGGGAAGAGCCGAGATGATAAAACCGACTTAATGTGGTGCAGCAGGATATGAATGGCTGTCAGTCAGTCTCAGACAATTTCAATAATTTATTTACTAGACGTGATAGAAAGCGGGCTAGCTTTTAGTGCTGCCGCGGAATAAATTTGGGCCGTGACTTCATGATAAGGAAAAAGACTCCACCAGCTGAGAACCACTGATCTGCAGTATATCCAGCACGTGTGCGTCGCAACTTTAGTTCATTTTTAACGATAAAAAAAAGACAAAATTACTGTCATAAAAATTGTCGGGACATAAAAAGCTGCTCTGCGCTTGACGCCAGACGGCTTAGTTCTCCTGAATCCCTAAAGCAGCTGTGTCTGATTTTCCTTCTTAAATTCTTTTCTTTGTTTAAAAAAAAAGAGAGAAAAGCATTAACTGATGAAAAACGTCACATTCACGTAAGCCCGGAAGAAACTTTTCAAAAAACAAATGCGGCAGTAGTAGTAGTAGTAGTAGTAGTAGTAGTAGTAGTAGTAGCGCATGCACGCCACCCGCCAGTGTGACTCTGTCGCACCAGCCACAGATTAAGGCTCTGAGTGTGTCAGTGTGCCGTGTGTGTGATGGAGAGCGACCACTTTCTGTGTGTATGTGTGTGTTATTATTGCGAGGAATGAATAAACCCCACAAAGATTGAACAAAGGAGGACCTCTCACCCCACCTAGCAGAACTCTTTCCAAATATCACTGATTGGTAGAAGATGTGTGTGTGTGTGTGTGTGTGTGTGTGTGTGTGTGTGTGTGTGTGTGTGTGTGTGTGTGTGTGTGTGTGTGTGTGTGTTTTTCATTCTTTCTTTTTTTTTGCTCCTATTTCTGGGTCTTCTTGTCTTTGTTCCAGCTTTGTTGCTTAAAGATCCTGCTCTGGTTTCTGTTCATCTCCTATCGATCTGCGAGGGGGGCTTTCGGTCAGGAGTTTGACTTTGGCAATCGCTGATTTTCACCGAGCGTGCATCACACACACACACACTCGTGTGTGTGTGTGTGTGTGTGATGTTTTCAAGTGTGGCCCCCTCTGCACAACCCCTAGTTGCCCTCCTCGCTGGCTCATTCGACGGGGATGCTCGCTCTGGCTATGACGATGTGAAACGGGAAGGCTGAGCGCGTTCGGGAGCCAGGGATCGTGTTTCTTGGCAACTTGCTGAGCCCCGATATGGCAGAGCATGTTGTAAAGCCTAAGTGTGTGTGTGTGTGTGTAAAGTGCAAATCATTTTTCCTCTCGGCTTCCATTTCCGTGTTGCTGCTGCAACAAGGGAGACGGATCTTCTCCCTCCCGGTCCTCTCCTCTGTCTTGGATTTGGGGCGAAGTCAGTTTGCCGTGTGCTGCATATTTTGGGACGTGCACGTGTGGTGGAGTGTGTGAGCGTGTGTGTGTGTATATATACTCTACAACACAGGGTTGAAAAGCCTGTGGGCGACTGTGGAAGTGAGATTGATCCATATAACTAGCGGTGGCTTGTGCGTCCTAAAGGAATGGGAGCTGCTGAAATCCTTTGAGAAGCTTTAACATCATTCATAAGCAGGTGGCGCTGCTGGATGAATGCATTCTACGTGTTCAATGGCTCAAGGATGCAGTCGCTGAATTACGCACACACGCGCGCCCATGTGGTAACAATTAGAAAGTGAATTGCAGCGAGGATCATTTCTAAGAACAACACGGCTGTCGCGCACCGGAGGGGCTTCGTCTGGGTTTAGTTTTTTTTTTTATTTTACTTTTTTTTCTTGGAGCTCTGAATGCTTTTCCTGTGTCGTGGCCCCTTATGATTAAATTACAAGGTGTCATGAGGGCCCGGAGGTTAAACAGGCCTCTTCTCTCACATGGTGAATTAGTCCAAAAATGGAAAGGAGAGACGGTTCAACCGAAGTATCTGACAGTCCTTTAAAACCTCGGGGGTGAAGAGTTTGATTGAAGGAATGAAGGCTCGCCTGGGTTTTTTTTTTTTTTTTGAAGAAGAAGAAGGTTAAAGGTGATGGTGCGTCCGTCTGATCTGTTTCTTTTTGTAGAGTTCGGTGAAGGTTTTTCCTGTCAGCTCTGCTCGGCCGCAATCGTAGCGCCTAGACCAGGCCTGGGCAAACTTTTTGACTGATGGGCAACAATGGGTTCTAACATTTGACACAGGGGATGGAACAGCAACAGATGGTTGGAGTGTTTTGGGTGACCCACCTCATAGGAGAAAAAAAAAATATATATATTTATCATGGGAAATGTAGAAAACATGAATGTCTTTTGAAAATGAACAAAAGCCTTCCAACAAAATCAATGTCTTTGAAGGCCCACAGTGTTCAGCTCTTTATTGAAATGACTCTGAGAAAACACTGAGAAAATGGATGAAATCCAGCTATTTTATGACTTACTTACTATTAACATAATTTCTTTTAAGTTCGGCGGGCTGGATTAAAAATCTTAACTGGCCGCATATGGCCCCCGGGCCGTAGTTTGCCCATGCCTGGTCTAGTTGAATATAGTTTTGTCCTGTTTGTCAGCCTGGTCCTCAGTGGTTCATATTCACTACAACAGCGCTCACTCTTGTCATATAATACTTGATCGTTATTGTCCGCCCGCCCGCTAGCTAGCTAGTTTATTTGAGCACATGCACATGCACAGTCAGACACATAAAGAACCACAGCTGATGTAGCTACGATCTAAGCCTCTATAGTAACACAAAGACAACACAGACCAACACCATGATGTAGCAAGAGAAAATAGATCATATAATATAAAGTACTAAATAGATAAATACATATATTGCAAGCTTTAAAGTTGCCAATCAGTCAGTGTGTATAACGCAGTCATAATCTGATTTAACTTGTCTTAAAATTGTGAAATACTTTTGCTTTGTTTGATATCGACTGACAAGCTATCCCACAACTTCACTCCAACAACAGCAATACACATTCTTTCACTTGGTAGTTGTATCCGGCCCATCTATGTCCTTCAATAGTTTTTAAAAAGTGACTCTGGAGTAAATTATTTCTGGCTTTGTAGATCATCTGTGCTGTTTTGAGATCCAAGTGGTCGGTAAATTTTAATGCTCTGTAATGTGCAAACAGTTAATTAATGTGGTGATACTATCCCGCATTATATAAAATTTTCATGGCCGGTTTCTTCATTATGTCAATAGGCTGCAGGTGTGTTATAAATGTATCTCCCCGCCAAACATCTACACAGTATGTCGAGTCAGGTCAGGCGTTCAGATAAACATTAACGTTCCCTTTGCTCCCGACGACGGGGCGCAAGTGGAGTTTGTCCGACATTCCTCAGACAGCTCGGTTTCCTGGTTTCCTGCTGGGAGCGAACGCTGCGGCCGGCCGGCGTGCCGTACCTGCGCGCATCCCCGCGTCGCTAATTGCCAGCTGGGGAGCAAGGGTGGAGGGGGTGGTGGTGGTGGTAGAGTTGTTTCACCGCTTGTCCTTCAGCGGGGCCTGCACACTGGTGATTAAGCCGTTGTTATTAAAGCAAAAGCAGGCCTCGGAAACCAAACGGTGCCGGTCTACTACTGATCATAATGAAGAGAATTGCGCTGAGTTTCCATTGATTCTCGCAAGCCCCAAACTCCCAGGAACGCAGCAGCAGCATCAGCCGCTTTTCATCTTGATTGCGAGGCTGAAATGATCGCAGCCTTCCCATTTTTCTCTTTTTTCTTTTCCTAGCCACTCGTCTGACCTAATTTTTGCAGAAGAATAATGGAATAAGAATCCGCCTCCTGAGGAAAAAAAAAAGTACTTCCTTGCCAAATAATGAATTAAAAGCACTTTTTGTTTTACGCCTGCGCTGTTGGGGGATGCGGTGTGTAGTCAGATATGTAGTCAGATACCACTGGCTGCTGTTTCCATTGAGCGTTGTTGACACAAGTGGTCGGAGAAAACAGAGAGACATCAATAGCTGGTTTTTGAGGGAGAGGGGAAAAATTGTACTTCTCTCTAGCTGCGTTTCCATTACCCCTAGAATTGCGCAAACCTACAAATCGTAATAAAAAACTTCGAAAAACCTCTCAAATATCGGTAAAAGTTCTTGACGCTCTCATGAGGTGGTTTCTTTACACGTATGGATATTGAGGTATATCGCAAAAGTGTAAAGGAAGCACTTTTTCGCATTTACACGTAGCTGGATGTAACGTACGGGGTCACGTGACCAGTTCACTTCAAGTGAAAATGGCGCGTTACGTTTTGGATGGAGGAGGAGACGGAATATTTTTTCCAAGTCATCAAAGAGAAAAATATCACAACCGTTCTTGACAGCAAACAAACGTGAACAAACAAAGGCAAACGTAATTCTCGAGAATCACGGCTTGTGCGCCGTTCAGTGGAAACGCCTGCAAAATCGCAATTTGTACTTTGTTGAAATTTTTCGAAATATTGCTTTTATTTTGCGAAAAATCTTCATGGAAACGCAGCTAGCGACAGGTGCAGCTCTTCACCTCCGTTGTACGCGCGCGTGTGAGTTTTTGATGCGGTGGAGTCGATGCATGGAGGCCAACCAAAGGTTTGTCAAAGGAGTGTGTGTGTGTGTGTGTGTGTTTGCGCTGCTGTGTGTACCTACATGTGACGGCGCGTGCCCGTGTGCGTGTGCGTGAAGCCCCTGCAGTGTCTGACTCAAAGGGCGCTCGCTGCTGCGAACCCACACACGAGTGTTTGCACACGTCAGTGGTTACACAGCAGTGCGGCGCAGCCACTTCAGCTATGCTCGCCGAGACCTCTACGCGCACGCGGGCGCGCGCGCGCGCACACGCGTGCACGTCTACGCACATGTGCACGTGAAGGATAGATGGAAGGAAAGAAATCTGTGCAATAGTGCCAAGTGTGCTATCGTCCACCTACGCGCTCGTTTTTGGAGCGGAGGATGAGAAGCGTGCGTGCGCGCGCACGTGCACTCACAGCAGACTCTGCTTTTCTTTTAATATAGTGATTTAGATGCAGGGCAACTCAGCAAGCACAGCTTGTCTTTCCACCTCCCACGGGACCAATACGGACACACACACACACACACACACACACACACACACACACTGGGTCCCCCCTCCCCCACTCTAGGCCATACATAAGACGGCGGCACCCTTTCCCCTACACACATGGTTAGTTTTATCAGGGTAATGCGTCCAGTAATGGGCCGGCCATGGGGGCAAACCTGGGCGTAAACACGGAGCCTCTCCGCAGGTTTGAGGAGGAGGAGGAGGGGGAGGAGTAAGGAGTAGGAGGGGCTGGGGGAGGGCAGCAGCAGCGGTTGAAAGGTTCAAAGTGTACTAATGGTCGGACGGCACATGTGGAGCGGCAGGAAGCGGAGCCCCATAAAAGAAGGGGGGGAATCCAGGTCCGGTGGAAAGGAATCGATAAGGCTATCACGTCTGAGATATGAACGGGTTTTAATTGGCCGTGCCGCCCAACCCCCATCTCCTGATGTGGTGAAGTTGCTCTTTAGAAGATGAAGTCACACGCGGTTGGTTCGAGGAGAGTGCGGCGCTCATTTCCACGCAGTTGTGAGAGTCGAGGGTCACTGATTTGAGGTTCTCTGCGTGCTTAGCTGGGGACAATGGGGCCGATTCTACAAGGAATCATAATAGTAAAAATAAATCAAACCTTGAAAATTCACCCTTTTGCTAAGTCCCGCCCTAGAGCTGTCACTCGCTAATCGTACGTTGGCTTCGCAAACTTTCAGACGTCCCGAACTGTTGGCCGATTCCTCCTCTTCTTCGCCTTCCCCACCCAGAGCCGTAAAACACAGTGGGGAGATAAATAAGAATAATAACAAGAAGGAGAAGAATAGCAATTCAAGGTCACATTCGGCGCTTCATCGCGAGAGGAATTGAAACAATTACCTCAATAGCGGGTTTATTAAAATGTTAATGAGGCCGCCAGACGGCCACTGAATCGGTTAATTTGCGGAACCGGAGGTCCGTCGCTTCGGAACGAGCCGGCCGCACAAATTTGTTTTCGCCGCCGCCGCGCTCATCTCGGCCGACGCCGACGGTTTGCTCTCCGTCGGCCCCTCGGCGTGTTGGGAAATCAAAAGCTATTGAGAGCGACAACGCTGCGTTTAATTAAGAAAAAGATGTTAAAAAAAAAAAAAAAAGATACTACGTCTGAAAGCGTTTATCTTTAGTGCTCTGATGATTCCGTTTATCGACCGTTGGGGTGTTTGCTCGGCGCCATCTGTCACGCATCTCGCCGTCGCGGGTTCATAGTTTCCCCTCACATTGAAATAGAAACTGTGCGCGTGGAGGGGACCACAACCTCTGGCCTTCTTCTAAACCAGGATGTTTTTACTGTACATGGCTTTGATCTTTTCCCGTCCAATCATTTCGTCCTGGCGGGGGGTAGCTGAAGGAGGGGCGGCCGCCTGGTGCTTCTCTCCCGCCGCGTTGATTGTGCTTTCTGTTCAGTCCCGTCCGTCTGTGGCGGTGTCTTTTACGGAAAGAGGCCTCAATGATGTGATTATTATTAAATTCAAACATTATTTTGAGTTCATCTCGTCTAAATCAATGAATATGAGCAGGAAACGAGACGTTCTCACCTTGGAAAATGTCCACATCGCACTTCACAAAATGTTGAAAGCCATGTTTGCAAAGTAGAGATCTTTTAACTCCTGTGCTTCTCATTATTTTTAACAATACGGGCCGTGCAAAAGGCACCAGTGCTGTACATGGGCAAACATTCATTCGTGTTAAGAGGACATATTTGGAATTGCAAAATTTGCACTTAAATAAAGTTCATTCCAAAGCACTTAGCAACTGTTACTTTATCTTTTTTCTTCTTCTTTTTTTTCTAAAGTAGTTAGTAATTAATTACTTATGAAACAAAGTAGTTAAAGAAGTAATTAGATTACTTTATTAAGGAGTAATCAGTAGTTGTATTACTTTTATGGAGTAATCCCAACAACACTGGGTGGGCTGGTGGGGGAGGGGGAGTGAAGTGCACAGCAGAAGACGTCAGCTGCTCTCCGTTCTCGGCCGTTCTCGTCTGTTTGTCTTTTAAACTGTAACGCCGATGACTCAATTTGATTGGTTTGTGTGCCCCCCCCCCTTTCAGGCGATGCCTTCCCAGCAGGCTCCAGCCCTTTCCTGTCGCCCTACCCGGGCCCGTCCTCCTTGACCTCGGACCCTTCGTACAGATCGGCCAATCCCAGCACTCTCCCGATGGCTCATCTCTGGGCGTCGCACGCTCACGAAGGTAACCCCCCCACCCCCTTTATCTTTTTTTTTTTTTTTTTTGGAAGATTAAAAGTCCAGGACTTAAAAATCTGCAACAGAAATATTTATGAACTGTGTTTCCAGTCACTGTCATCCTGTCAGTATTGCGCTTTATGGGGAAAAATTGCTTTTCGGGCCGTGCGGGGCTTTTGATTGCAGTACCTCGAATGGCCACTGGGGCAAAAATCGCTACATTGCCATATTGCCGGTCTAGTATCCAGTTTTTAAAATACATCCATGGTTCTAAGAATAAGAAGAATAAGAATGCTTTTATTTATCTTACTTTGTGGGAATTTGCATGGTTACAGCAGCATACACAGTGCAAAGAGAAGACGAGTTAAAGAGTGCAAAGAGAATTAAAAAATAGATAAAATATACATCAACAAATTATTTACATGTTTAAAGAAGTGTTTTATTGCGCTGTTGTGAAATGTCAGTGGTTGAGGAAAAGTCGGTTGGCTTCATTCAGGAACGACCTGCGGTAGCAGCTCCTCTTTTACCCACAATCCCCCACCCCTCCGCCAGAAGAACCCCCAGGAGAGGATCTCGTCCTCTCTCCGTCTCGTGCGTCCTTGCTGCCGGCCGTGTCCCACATCCCGTCTCGTCCCCGCCGTCCTCCGCACGTTTCTCGCTTTCCTTTCGGCCCCGTAGTGCGGTGCCGCCGCGATCCGTCTTCCACCCTCTGTCCGAGCGCCCCACTTGGCCGCAACATCCATCTCTCCCCTCGTCCGCCTTGCTAACACACTCTCTCAGGGCGTATCCGTGTCCTCTCTGTCTCTTCTTTTAACCCAAATATTTTTAGCGAAGATTTTTTCCTCAAATAGTATATGGCAAATATTGCAGTTCACAGATCCTTAGAGGTGTTGCAAGATATATACATGTATATGCAGGATAGGATATAAACATCTACAAAAAAGGGCAATGTCATTCTATCCAAGGCACAGTATGAAATATATACTGCATGTATCAGTCCAAAGGGTAATACAAGTAGAACGCACGGTATTACAGGTAACTCAAAACCAATATTAGCCCCCATCTCCCTTCTGTCAACCCACCCCTCGCCACTGCCAGTGTGTTAGAACATCCATATGGACTCACCTCTGGATTAGGGATACAAATTATCGATTAATTAATTAATTATTAGTTGATTGACCTTACCGATCGATTAACGATTAATTGATAAGCGGCAATTTTTCCTGAGAACCTAAATTTCACAATGAAAAATGTGTAAGGAACACATTATTAAACCCTGCCGCTACACTGTTATAATGATATTAACTACCAGTGTAAAAAAAAAAAAAGTTCAATTAATCGCGACTAATTTAATTAAATCAATTAAACTCTTATTCAACAATTAATCCATAAATGATTAATTGTTAACTTGTATGTAGACAGTTAAATCTCTGATCCATTCCTTGTTCGTCCAGTTTTTTTTGAATTCAAGTTTTTTTTTTAAAATGAACTCTCGAGCCAGGCCCGAGGGTCACATGGGTGCGAACGGACCGTTCTGACGGTTAAGGCGAAGCGGCAAGGACGGACTCCATCGTGTCTCGGATTCACTCAGAGACGTGCGACCAGTTTTTATGATTTCTTTTTTTTTCGTTGTTTGCGATTTTTCTCCGAGTTTCTCTAAGTGGGCGGTTGCTCTCGGGCCGCGTCGTCCTTCTGTCAGAGTCACAAACCGGCTCGTTTCCCCGCCGCGACTCGGCCGTCAGTCGCATTCAAGCACGAGCGGAAGACGGATGGAACAAAAAACCCACACCAGAAGGTTTCCTCTCAGCGCCGCCAGCGCTGTTCAAATAACGGAACCCGTTTCATTTTCTATTCAGCCAAAGAGGAAGGTGATAAAGGATGGTGGACCCAGCCCTCCCGCCACTCCAACACCACCACTTCCCATTTCTGCAGACGCCGCTGAATCCGCCGGCTGTGATCTGACTAGAGAAACTACGAGTGCCTGGCCAGAGATCCCTAATTCCCAGGCGGCTGATTGGCTGGCTGGCTGGCTGGCTGGATTCCCTAAAAGCTAAAAGCCTAAGAGCTAAAAGATGGTCGACTTGGATGTGCGACTGCCTTTTGTTAAAGCCGTCGCAGATCGGGTTTTTCCCGTTAGCTGCGCTGGAAGACGGCTTAGCGTGAAAGCCACCCTCCTCCTCCTCCGCGCGCCGCATCAGTGGTCTTATGTTTCTTGCACCCTCATCTAACCACTGACACCCCACCCAACCCCAACCCTCAACCCTGCCCCTCCATGCTATTCCATTTTCTGCCCCTCCGAACGTAGAGATGAAACAAATTTAAACTTGGTACTGGACTGGAATGGATGGCAGCAGCCTCTTATGGGAGGAATGTCTCGCCCTCTATGGGCGGGTGAGGGTCCTTCGGTTTTTTCTTTCTTTCTTTTTTTTTTTTTTTTTTCTTTAATTGCCATATTATACGAGGCCTTACCACATTTGCACCAGCCGCCATCAGACTTGCTAACACACCAATCCAGAGCATCACGCCAGCCAGGCACGAGGCCCCGGCTCTATATTTAAGGCCTGTCTCTGAGAGCAGCAGCTGGTTCCCGGGCAGAAAAGCACTGGCGGTTGCAGACTGGGGTGTCCTCATTGTTTTCAAATCAGGTCCACCGAAACATGATCAACATAAATTAACATTTTCGGCCCTCTCTCTCTTTTTTTCGCATTTTCGCCTCACCGGACGTGACGAGCGGGGGTCACGTGAAAAGTTCCCTTCAAGTGAAAATGCCGTGCTATGTTTCGGACAGAGGAGGAGACGAAATATTTCTTACAAGTAATCAAAAAGCAAAGCAACGTGAACAAACAAAAGCAAACGTAATTCTAGATTTAGGTCCCTCGAAAGTTTTTACGAGAATTACGGCTCATGCGCTTCACACCATTCAATGGCAACACCTGCAAATCGCAATTGTACTTTGTCAAAATTTTAGAAATATCGCTTTTATTGTGCGAAAAACTGTAATGGAAACGCAGCTAATGTTGCAGAAGAAACTTTCTGAATCGAATCACCTGGTTTCCTGCTGCCTAAACTGTGTTTGTTTTTTTTTTTTATTCGATTTCTTTGTGAAATACTCAGTGATGCTACTACATCTGCCACTTCGGCAACAGACGCTGACTGTTCCGGGCTGAAAACTGTGATTATGATGAGAGATTTTTTTTTATTGTCGGTGGGCGTCAGTATGTGATGGATCAGACTTAAAGGAGTTTGAATACAAGCACACCAGTAATAAAAAGGGCGTCAAATGCTGCTATTAAAGTAAAAACCCCCGTACGGGTGGTACGAGTGTGTATTCTTTAAATCTGCATGTCAAGTCGTAACTGTGGAAATGAACCCCTGGGGATTTTCCTTACATTCCACCTTCTTGCGTTGCGTTTCTGCTTTGACGGCAGCAGCGGCTTCACCTGCCCATGATGTCCACAGACCCCCGCCCCCCTGCCACCGCCCCTTCTGACACGTTTGAACCCCCCGATGTTTGCAACATCACTCGGCGGTTCGAGGTTTTGTTTGTATGTAAACTCCTGCTGTGCGTGACCTGTCTCGCTGCGTGTGTCTGTCTGTGTGTGTGTGTGTGTGTGTGTGTGTGTGTGTGTGTGTGTGTGTGTGTGTGTGTGTCTTTCCTCCAGGTTACCCTCCTCTGCCAAGCAGCCTGTACTCCAGCCCCTACCTCTCCCTGGGGCACCTGGACCCTCCGCCGCTCTCCCAGCACCCGCTCTACGACTCGCACAAAGGTCAGCCGCTGTCTGCGACGGCGTTCGTAACTACACACCCACCCCCCCCCTCCACACACACACACACACACACACACACACACACACACACACACACACACACACCCCGTCGTCCCTGCTGCGATCAGTGGAAACATCACCGGCCTTTAGTTCGACTGTTGATTCGTACGTCTATCCTCCGCTGTGCGCCTCTCATGTCGGCAGATCAGATCAGCGTGTTGAAGCAAAAAAAAAAAGGTGCAGAACTGGTAAAATTGTGAAACGATGCAAACTTGACCTATTGTGAACTCATTTTCAGCGTATTCATACACGTAAGATCACATAGCTGACAATGTTTGCAACTCCAGTCGAGTGTCGCAAACTGGTTGCCCTTCATGTGACCCTTGAAGTAGCTCTCAGGTTCAAACAGCTTGGGGACCCCCTGGTCTATAGTTAGAATAGAGTGGAAGACCTTCATTGGCCCAGCAGTGGGGAAATTTGCATACTTGCAGCAGCAAACTGTATAGTGCAAAAAGATTGAGAATTATATTAATTAAAAGAAATAAGGTGATCAAAAAATAAAATGTTTATAGCTATAAACGGAAAAGAAAAGCAAGATATTTACATCTTACGGACAGTAGAATGTACAGTTATCTACATACTGACCATAAGTAAGACTTTATTGCACCTTTTGGAAAAAAAAAAAAAATGTAAAGCTGTTAGGGTGCATTTTATTGAGTGCAGCTGTTCCAGCCTGATGGCTGCAGTCAGGAATGACCTGCAGGGGGCGCTCCTTCTGGCATTGAGGGTGCAGCAGCCTGGAGCTGAAGGAGCTGCTCAGGCTCTCCACAGTGTGGTGCAGGGGGTGCGAGGCGTTGTGGCCAACATCCCTCTGTCTTCCGCCACCTCCTGGATGGAGTCCAGTGGACAGTCCAGGGCGGAGCTGGCTCTCCTCACCACTCTGTCCAGTTTCCTCCCGTCCCCGTCAGTGACTCCACTCCTCCCCACTTTAATGGACTTTTAGTTCAGATTTTCACAATCACATTTCAAATTTAAAGTTCCTCCCTCGTCCTCTGCGTGTGACAATGACGTCAGTGATGGCAACATTTTATATTCTATACCAGGGGTTGGCAACCTTCACCATCAAAAGAGCCATCTTGCCCCATCTGCCATCAAATGACATTCACCGGCAGCCAGGGGGCACTATACTGCCTCTTTAAGAGGGTGACGGAGACCTGAGCCGTGGGGATTTTCTCGCCTGAGTTCGGGAAGAAAGCCAACGCCCACGTTATTTTGCAGCAAAAAAAATAAAGTAATTCGGTTGGAAATTAAACGTCCGGTGATTGACATTTGCACCGACGTTGCAAAATCTGACGATCTAGGTCGCACGACGCAGTCATTAGCGCAAAAACCTTTGAGGATGCGGCGCAAAGTTCAACTTTGTCGTCAACCCACGCCGTCTTTTTGCGTGCGTTCTTTGCCGTCTTCGCCGTGCTAGCTTAGCGAGCTGCTGCTTCTGTGAGTACAGTACTTTCCAGCGTTTCCGTGTACGAGCGGATATTTTTGGAGACTGCTTCGTGTAATTTAAAAAAAAAATGTCCTCCCCTTGTAAACGGAGCCATAAAAATGGCTAAAATGTATTTCCATGTTATTAGGTTGTTGTTGGTGGCGTGTTTTTTTTTTTTGTTGTTTGTTTTGTGTCTTGTTTTTCAACACTAAAGGCAGCCGCTGCAGAAGAGCTGCAAGGTTGCCAACCCCGGTCCTAAACTATATTTGAAATTTTTTTTTATTTTACCTTTGAAACAATCCCATGTTGTGTGCTCCTGTGTCCTCTAGAGGGCTTCTACCTGCCGTCCTCCCTCAGCCAGCTCCACCTGCACCCGCCGCCGGCGCCAGCGCCGCCGTCCAGCTCCACGCCGCCGCAGAAGCTCCCCGGCAGAGAGCGGCAGGGCCGCGGCGAGCGGGACAAGGAGCGAGAGAGGGAGCGGGACAGAGAGAGGGAGAGGGAGAGGGAGAGAGAGAGGGAGAGAGAGAGGGAGAGGGAGCGGCCGAGGGAGGAGCCGAGGCCGCTGAGCGTGGTGGACCTGACGCAGGAGGGCCGGGCGGAGGAGGAGCGCAGGGCGAGGGGGGGCGAGGAGCGGGAGTGGGAGGCGGAGCGGGACCCTGCGTGGAGCCTCCCACCCCACCACCCGCACCACCCCCACCACTCCCTCCACCAGAGGCTGCACCCCCAGCAGCGGCCCCCCTTCTCCTCCAGGCTCCAGGGGGCGGAAACGGACGACGAGGACCCCCCCCACCACCACCACCACCCCGACCCCCAGCGGAGGGCCGACCCAACGCCACCCGCCTCCACCTCGGCCCCGCCCCCCCACCACCTCGCCTACACCTTCCCGCACCACCACCACGCCCCTGCGCCCCGCTCAGCCCCGCCCCACCACCACCACCCCCCCCCGCCGCCGCCGCTGCTGCCCCGGGAGCAGCGGGTCATCGCGCCCACCCCACGTGCCTTCGGTGGAGGTGTACGAGGAGCGGGCGGGCCCATTCAGATCGCCTCGCAGGCCCGGGACCACCACCGGCACCGGGGGGCGGAGCGGGAGGGGCGGAGCGGGGGGTGGAGCGGGGGGCGGAGCGGCACAGGGAGCAACCCCGGGTGCCCGCCCTCCCCGGCGATCCGGCCAGTCAGAGGGAGGAGGGCTCGGTCATCTGCTCCAACGGCTCCTTCTGCAAACCCAGGCAGCAGGACGACGCCTCCCGGGACGGCAGGAGGTTGGGGGCGGGGTCAGGGCTGGGGGCGGAGCCAAAGTGGAAGACGAGCAGCCCGCTAACTAGCTACAGCGCCGGACACATGGCCGCCCTGGCGGCCCAACACGGACACGCCCACTCCACGCCTTCTTCCTCCTCTTCCTCCTTCTCCTCGTCCTCCTCCTCCTCCTCTTCCCACCGTCCCCATGCCCACTCCGCCCACAGCCCCTCCCCACAACACGGACACGAGGATGCGGCGGCTCAGCGGCGCTACCTGGAGCCGCCGGCTCTCTATCGGACTGGGGGGGAGCGGGGACGAGGAGCGGGAGGTCCGGCGGGGCCACCACCACCTCCGCCTCCACCTCCTCCGGACCTGAAGGAGGTGTCGGCCATGCACAGCCTCATCAAGTACAGCGGGAACTTCGCCGCCGCCGCCGCCGAGTCGTCCAGGCACCACGCCACCGCTGCCGCCGCCGCCGCCGCCGACAGCCGCGGGGCCCTTCGGGGTCTGGGCAGCCTGGTGTCGGAGGGCCAGAAGGAGCGGGATCGGCTGTCGGCCCCTCCCACCGCCACCGCCCGCGCTCCGGGCCCACCCGCCACCGCCGCCGCCACCGCTCAAGAGGGAGCAGGAGCGGCCCGACAGCTCGCGGTCATTCAGCCGGGAGGGCGAGGGCGAAGTGCGGCACCCGCCGGTGGGCATCGCCGTGGCCGTGGCCCGGCAGAGGGACAGCGGGAGCAGCGGCAAGCAGGGCGCTGGCCCCCCGGACCCCAGAGGAGCCTCCTGCAGGCGTCCATCAAAGGTGAGCGTGCCGATGTTTTTTCGTCTTGCTTTTTCTTTTGGTTGGAGGAGGAGTTGATGGAGAGCGCAACCCCAGTTTGGCTCTGGTATTTCAAGCCTTTGCCAGAAGTGTTGGTGGGCAGGGGTGTGCGATTATTTGAAACATACACTTTGTTTTTGTTGTGTTTTTTCTGTTGCTTTTGGTTCCAGCAAGTTGGATCAGGCACTTTGTTAAGTTTAAAACAATTTAAAACATTTTTTCCAAGAATTTGTTCGCTTTGTTTTTTTCCTGTTGCCCACTTTTGCCCACCCCCCCCCCCACCAACCAACACACACACACACCCACACACTCTGAAAACACAGGTTTCCCTTCAGCTAAATGATCCGAGAGCAAACGATTCCCTCATTTCGACTCGCATGAATAATGGAGAAATTCATTTTCATGCGAATCAAAGTTTCCCTCGGCCCTGTTTGACTTTGAGGCGTTTGCTGCGTGTAAAAGCGATTGGACCGGTGAAGGGGGGAACTCGAGTGGAGAGGGGAGGGGGGGCAGAAAACCTAAATTGCTAATTATCTGGTGGGTTTAATTTCGTTGAAAGGCTCATTTTTGATGAGTGCGTGTTGGCGCCGGCTGCTGCTGCTGCTTTGTCCGTACATCACTCACGCGCTCGTCAAGGTCGCTCAACGCGGCACTTTAATAAGCTTCTGTTTCTCTCCCTCTCTCTCCCTCTCTCCCAAGTTCGCTTCTTTTCTCGCTTTGTCCGTCCGTTGGTCCGCTTCCTGCCCTCCCTCCCTTGGAAAATGTTCTCATTAGACACGCAACAAAAAAAAAAAAAAAAAAGCAGCTCCACAGCCTGTTTCTCCACCCACCTGCTCTTGTCCAGCTCTACCTAAGCAGCAATGGATCAGACTGCAGAGCAGTGGGCACTGTGTGTGTGTTTGTGTGTGTGTGTTCTAGGGCTGTGACTAGTCGACGTTATTGATTACGACGACAACACAAATTCGTGGCCGCCAAAGCCGTAAGCGTTGACGCATCGTGTTGTTGTTATCGTAAATTGTCAAACGATAAAATCACACTCCGGCCGCTACGTGCTCATCTGTACCTGCATTGGTGTGCTGAGCCCTGATGGTGGCAGTATTGCTCAATGTTTACATCCTGCAAAAGACAGAGAAGAAGAACGGCTTCTTCTCTAAAAAGGCTGGAAAACCTCCGACCAAAAGTTTCTAAAGTTTAGGAATATTTCATAGAAAATGAAGCAGCGAAACACGCTAGGTGCAAACTCTGTGAAGCTCATCTAGCATTCCATGCTAGCACTACGGCGATACGCGAACACCTAGTTGCAGCCCTAGCGTGTTTTTGCGAGTGTGCGTGTTTATGCAAGTGTGTGTTGACACGTGGCAAATGTCAGTAAGAGCATACGCTCTTAAAAAAAGTGGCGGCGTGCTTACGTGTTAGCCACGCAAGCTAAAACATAAGCGAGTGGAGGGGTGGGCGGGGGGGCTAATTATGCGCTTCCCCTCGCTGGTTGGGAGTGATTGATCTAATGGCATCAGTCTCCGAGGGTTAGCGGAGGCCCTGAATAAACAGCAGCTGAGGATTTGCAGGGAAAACACAGATGGAAGGATGAATGGATTAACACACACACACACACACACACACACACACACACACACACACAAGGAGAGAGAGAGGGAGGAGTAGGAGGAGTAGGAGGAGGACGGTTCTAATGAAATGCGACGGCCTCGGATCGATGGGTTGACAGACGGGAAGAGAGAGAGAGAGAGAGGGAGGTGCGTCGGGAAGTCGGCATCCACCAGAATAAATAAATAACTGAATGAGTGAGTGATAAAGACGACGGGAGGCGTGAGAAGAAAGAGGGGAGGCGGAGCGGCGCTAATTGCGTCGCCCTTTGATTTGGGAGGAAGAGCATCGTGGGGCAGCAGGACTCTCCTGCCGAGCACGTCTGGGTTGCTGTAAAGTCCCGCCGTTCGCCGCACTCACACACACACACACACACACACACACACACACACACACACACACACACACAGCTGAAGGCTTCAGCACACTTGTCTTCAACGTTTCTGCTGCTCGGGGACCTTCAGTCAGTGTCGGAGGGGACGGAGAGAGGAGGAAGAGGATGACGAAGAGGAGGAGATCCTCATGTTTATTCCGGAGTGCTCGGCTGAATGCTTTTTTGTTCAACTCTTGTCTTTCCAGCCCTGGCGTGAAGCAGGTTTAAGGGTGTGTGTGTGTGCATTGTGAGGCACGATGCTCCCACATCTCCTGCAGCTCCAGTCTAATGGCTGATAAGAGTTGACACTCCAGAGAGGGAGAGAAAGGAGGGATGTCACTCCCACTATTTTTTCCTGGCTTTGCACACTCCGGCTGCGGCCTCGCATATATATATATATATATATAAATATATATATATATTCTGTATAATGTATTTGTATATTTTTTTTTATTACTTTTTTTCATGTCTATTTTTCTTTTAGCATCTCTGGTTTCGACACGCCGGGTCGTGTCACTGTAACACAGCCGGCGCCGCCACTGCGCTGCGTCTCCCCGGCACAATGCTGTCATTTTGACAGCTTGTGTACCCCACCCAAGCAACGAAACCACCCCCAAACACACACACACACACACACACACACACACACACACACACACACCACCACTTTTTTGTGTTTATGCGGCACGTTCGGGGTGTAAACACGCAGACCTCGTTGCTGCTGCAGCCCCCCTGAACGCCTCCTCTAATCTCTCGCTCTCTCGCTCTCTCTCTTTTCTCTCTCTCTCTCTCTCTTTCTCTCTCTCTCCTTTTGGCCCCCCTCCCGCTCACCCCCCTCCCTCCACCACTCGAACCCGTTGCAGACGAGGAGCAGCGTGGGGAGGAGCGCGCACGCCACCAAAATGACAGGCTGCTGGCGAGCCGGCTCGAGCAGGAGAAGGTGCTCAGGTATGAGGGTCTTCCGGTTCAACTTGCTGTGTGTGTGTGTGTGTGTGTGTGTGTGTGTGTGTGTGCACTTGCACTTGTTTTTTAGTATATGTATGTATATACACATATATGTTATGTGTCTGTGTATATATATATATGTGAGTGTGTGTGTGTATAGACACATATATATATATATATATATATATATATGTGTATATATATGTGTGTGTGTATGTATGTGTGCGTATATACACACATATATATGCAGGTATGTATGTGTGTATGTTTATATGTGTATGTGTGTGTATGTATATATATATATATATATCTGCATACCTATATATGTATGTTTGTGTATATATTTGTGTACATATATATATGTGTGTGTGTGTATGTACTGTATATACACAAACGTGTGTGTGTGTGTGTGTGTGTGTATGTACTCTATATACACACAAACATGTGTGTGTGTGTGTGTGTGTGTGTGTGTGTGTGTGTGTGTGTGTGTGTACTCTATATACACACAAACATATATATATTGTGTGTAAATATAGAAAATGTTTATCTATTTTATTCAATATTATATAATATGTATATATTTTTTTTTGCAGGGAGTCCAAGGAGCTGGCCGAGCTCACCCAGATGCACCCTCCCCCGCTGTCTGGCGGCCTGACGCCCCGCATGATGACGCCCAGCCTCATGACCCCCAACCTCATGGTGACGGGCGGGGCCGCCCTGGCGGGGGCAGGGCGCTGGCCCCCGGAGCCCTCAACTCTGACCTCTCACCCCTGGATGCCCCGGCACGGAGCACCGCCCGTCTGGCTGCCCGGCTCGCCGTACAGTACGTGGACCAGTGTGCATTGGTTCAGTTTGACTTTTTTTTTTTTTTGTGATCAACTTTTTCTTGTTGTTGACGGATAAATACAGAAAGGTCCAAATTACGTTTTAAAATAATGAATTATAAAATATATGCATGCGTACACAAATGCCTATACATGTGTACAAATATTTGGAAAGTGAACAACTAATGTAGAAAAATAAAGATAGGGGAAAAGGCAACATGAAAGAAAAGAAAAAGATAAACGAAGTTAAAATAAATAATAAACATGAATACATGAATAAAAATGACTGCCGCTAAAACAACCCACCCACTCCCTGTATCCAGAATCCAAATTTCGAACATACACTACAGCTGAAACACACGAGTGCCAGTCAGAAGTGAGTATCAAGCCTTTATTGCAGATTCTTTGACGTCATTTTGACTTTTCATGTGTGTTTTTCCTAAAACCTTCCGCTACAGCATGTAGATAAAATGTACATTAGAGCTGAATTAATGACGGTGAGGTTGAGTTTTTTTTCTCAAACTCAATTAAACCAACAGATCTAATGTGGAGAAGTGAATAATCTGACGGTGTTTAAACTGTAGTCCAGTTTTTTCAACCTTATGGAGCCACGGCACAGTCTTCACATTGTAAAAAAAAAAAATCCCATTGCACACCACCAACCAAAACTATCCTAAAATGACACCTTTTAGCCTAACAATGAAAATATAGCCTCTTCATTTACTCGTATCCATTCAGTGTGAAAGCTGGGCATTGTCTAGATGCTCACAAAGCTGATAGGCCGGGAGGAAAACAGGCTCTCATTGCTTTGAAAGCACAGTCACTCCACAATGGGATGTTATTATTTCAGAGCAATTAAGTGACATTGGATCATTTTTCACGCCACACCTGACATTATCTGGCGGTGCACTAGTGTTACAGTGGGTGAAAAACACTGCTGTAGTCCATGGTCGATACGTTCCTGTTTTCCTCTGCTGCACGCGCCGGGCTCGCACGGCCACAAGTCTGTCAAACCACAGTGATTTTACAAGCCTCAAGCGCCGGCACAAGACATCCTCCCCCTATGCACACACACCAGTAAATCATTTGATTAAAAGTTAAAGTTTCACAATGCCTCTCTGACAAAGAGCCCACTGACAGTGTTTGGAAAGTCGAGGACCGTGACTAGAAAATGGAGCCATTCAAGTGCGAGGGACGGCTGAACTCTTCCCAAAGGAGAACAGAGAGACGAGACTTTGCCGTTTGCTCTTCTTTTTCGTGGAGAAATGTTGCTGTCTCGTGCCGACGGAACTGACGCTATCGCAGCAGGCGTGAGCTTGATGTAGCTTTCTGGTTTTCAGACCACAGTAGCTCCTGCGTCTCTCCTCTTGGAGGATGTCTGTTGGCCGACTGAAATTGAATTTTTATGAAGCAAAGTTGTTTGTTTGAAATTTTTCAAAAAAGTTGGCAAACAAACATGGGATAAAGTATGTAGAAAACTTGTTCCTTTAATGTCAATTAAATAATGAACAAAAGCATTAAAACAAAATCAGTGTCTTGGAAGCCTTGCGGTATTTAGCTCTTTATTAAAATGACTTTCAAAACACTGAAAAAAATTGAGGAAATCCAGTTATTTCTTTACTTACTTACTCTTAAAATAACTCCCTCAAGTTCAGCAGACCGGATTGGAGAGGTTAACGGGCAGCAAATGGCCTCCGGGCCGTAGTTTGCCCACGCCTGATATCCACACTCTTAGTCTCGAACCCCAAATGTCTCGATCTCGTCTCGATCTCCATACGCTTCAGCCTTGATAATGTCTCAGTTGGTGCGGTCTTGACTGCAACACCGCTCCGAAACCCCGTGAATAATTCACACTGTGATGTCGACGTGCACGTGCGACTGTCAAGACAACAGCTGAGGGAAGGAGCTGATCTAAGGCGGGATGTGTCTCAGTCTGAATCATAATATCCACCATGTGTTCATGTTGATTTCCGACTCTTCCGCACTCTCAGCTGCTCTTTGTCTTGTGTTTGTGTCCCAATGCAGGCCTGGGTCCTTCCTCCCTGCACCAGACCCTCCCACCCGGCTACCCGCCCGCTCTACCAGGCTCCATACCGCCTCCCTACCAGTTTGCCAGAGACCCTCAATCTGGCCACCTCATCGTCATCCCCACCGAACACCTGCCGCACTACGGTATGGAACCCCCGCCCACACTCTACCCTACTTGTCTGCGCTGGACTCTTAAAGCTTAAGTGTGTAATATTTGGAGATTTTGAAGTAACGGCGACATCAGGTGGTTACATTTTAGATCGCAGTGCTCTTAAGCTCCCCCTCCCCCTCCTGAGCTTGCCGGTGAACTACAGTGGCCTGTGCATACAAAGCTGGATACCTAGTCCACCTTCTCGTTGGTTTATTTCAGGACGCGAGGGTTCACCTTATATACAAAACGCGCTGTCAGGCAGCTGAATTGTGCACACCAGGCTTCCTTAGAAATATTGCATATAGTGTAAAATGGTTGCTAACTGGGAGCAAGAACCCTGCTATATGTATATTCTTTTATACATGAGAACCGTTCCAAGGGTAGGAAAACCAAATTACTTTTATTGTACTGTGAGTATACACTTTTATTAAAGTATTTATGGGCAGTATATAAAGTTTTTACCAGTATAAAAATCATAAATTAAGGTAAATTTCACACACTGGATCTTCAAAGAAGTCGTGAGATGAGACACGAGCATCTGAATGTCAAACGATATAAATTTATTTGAATAGACATCATAAAGTAGCACAATGGGAGTGTTTCAGTTTCAGTTTATTGTTTATTTAGACAGGACAGTAAATAATAATAATAATAATGCATTGTATTTATGTTACGTTCACAATACAGAGTGCTTTAAACATGTAAATATACCAGAGTTAGCTTGCCGCTAAATTCCATCCGGCGTCCCCAATAAAAAATGATCAAATTAAACAGACATCTAGACGGCAAAGTGGCCGTCAGCCCCCCTCGAATCTCTGACGACGTCTGTACACCAACACGTCATTATTACGTGACACCCCACCCATGTGTTGTTGCATCGGCCCTGTTTACACAAACTCCCATGCAGGCAGCAGTCGTCGTTATTAAACCCGCGTCGTACAAATATTATAAACATTCAGGGCTCAACGGCAAAGTTATTTCATTAGCCTGTTCATCAAAGACCAACGTTCAACACTGTTGATTAGCCACTTAAAACACAATAGCTCGAAGCTTATTCCCTTCTATATTAGTTCTTTATTAGGCGTTAAAACGGCGCTCGCAAGGCCTCGTGTTTATTTTTTGCGGTTTGCTCGGCGGTCAAGCCAGTCGAGCATCCTGAATCGTACAAATTTAGAACAAAGTTTGTCGTTTCGACCACTTGCCACAAGTTCACGATACTTGGAATTTGGGATTCTTTGGCTTTTTGAATTTGTCAGAATGCACCTGTATGCCACTACAATCTTTAACAGGCGAAATAGAGTCAATGAACTATCAAAATCACAAATACAAGTGTCGTCATTTTTTGCGAGTCAGTGTGTTTGTCGGTCAGTAAAGCATCGCGACTCTCCGCAATTGCACACACGCATGAACCAACTCCTCTACTTTTGTGCTGCCCCGCAGGAAGTGACGTCATGGAGCGTGGCGGCCCCGTGTGGCCGGGGGTGTACGGCGCCGGCAGCTCGCTGCAGCACGCCGCCCAGCTGCAGCTCCTGTCCCAGCAGCAGATGCTGAGGCAGCAGGAGCTGCTCATGATCCAGCAGCGCACGGCGCAGGTGCTGGAGCTGCAGAGGAACGCTCAGCTTGTGGTCAGTGCTGGCACACACACACACACACACACACACACACACACACAACCGTGTACAAATATACAATATACACAGAATATGCGCCGTTTGTCCTGTATTTAGTGGAACACACACACACACACACACACACACAACCCGAGCCTTCATGCGGACGCCGTCTCCTCCCCCGAATTCTCAGGAGCGACTGAAGGCCAGCGAGCACCGGCCCGAGGCGGAAGACAAAGCGGACAAGCGGAGCGCCGACCCCAAGCCCTCCCCGTCCTCGGTGTCGCCCGCGTCCTCCGTGCAGGCCCTGCACCCCCACAAGGCCCCGCCCCCGCCTCGCCTCCCGACCCCGTCCGACCCCTCCCTCAGCCCGCCGCCTGCCCTGCCGTCGCGGTGACCGCCCCTCAAGTCGGAGGGCGGGCGCGGGCCGCTGGGAGGCAGACGCCCGCCTCACCCGGCCTCCCGCGCTCGCCTCGCGCGCCGCGCCGCCCCCCGCCATGGCGGCCCAAGCAGGAGGAGGATGAAGGGGAGGAGAGGGAGGAGCGGAGGGAGCAGAGGAGAGGCAGGAAGCCCGCCACGTTGCCCTTCCAGGGAATCTACTCGGGTGAGTTCATGGAGCATCGGACAAGAGGTCAAGGTCAAGATTTTTTTTATTAGGGTTTGGGCTGATTGCGTGCACACATAGGAAGTAGTGGACCGGCCGTTCAAGGAGTCAAGTTAGAACTGTTAAAAAGACAACACAAAGTTACAAAGTTAACAAGATGAGACGTAAAGTTAAATTGTTGACATAAAAAATGTAATAAAAAGACAACACTGAAAGTAAAAAAGACGACATACACAAAGTTTAAAAATATGAAACGTGAAGTTAAACAAATGATGCAAAAGTAAAAAAGACGATGCAAAGAAAAAAATGACAGGTAAAGTTGCGAACACGACACATAAAGTTGGAAAGGATGCATGTAAAGTTGACAATACAACACGTAAAGTAGAGAAGGTGACATGTAAAGTTGAGAAGGATACATGTAAAGCAGAGAAGGATGCATGTAAAGTTGACAAGACAACACGTAAAGTTGAGAATATGACGTGAAGTTGAGAAGACACCATGCAAAGGTCAAGAAGGCAACTGTAAAGTTGAGAAGGATGCACAGAAAGTTGACAAGACGACCTGTAACATTAACAAGATGACATGTAAAGTTTAAAAGACAGCATTTGAAGTTGAGAAGATGATATGTAAAGTTACACATACGACACAGACGTTAAAAAGACGACACATGAAGTCGACAAGATGACATGTAAAGTTAAGTAGACGACGTGGCAAGTCGAGAAGACAACACGTAAAGCTGAGGGGATGCCATGTAAAGTTCACATGATGACTTGTAAAGTTGACGAGATGACACACAAAGTCAAAAGACAACACACAAAGTTGAGAAGACGACATGCAAAGTTAAAAAGATGACGCATAAGTTAGAAAGACAACGTGTAAAGCTGAGAAGACAACACATACAGTTAACAAGACAACAAATAGTTAAAATGACAACAAATTAAGTTGAAAAGACGACAAA
Organism: Thamnaconus septentrionalis; assembly: GCA_009823395.1. NCBI lineage: Eukaryota > Metazoa > Chordata > Actinopteri > Tetraodontiformes > Monacanthidae > Thamnaconus > Thamnaconus septentrionalis. The sequence goes on from CM020515.1 coordinate 5,377,025, forward strand.
TAAACTGCACTCACTCTATACAGAGTCAAAGGGGGGACATTTGAAGCATGCCAGTGCAAAAAACACCACCTTGTCTGCAGTGTTGTGACTAAAATCTGTCTTTCCTCTTCTGAACCATCTGGACAGACCTCCCCCCCGGCTACCCCTACCAGTCCATCACCGCCCCGTTCGCCTCACCTTTCCCCCCTTACCACCACATCCCGGCGCCACCGGCGAGGGTGAACATGGACCTCCTGCCGCCCCACCGCTCCCCCCCACTGGCCCCACCCCCTCCCCTCCTCCACCGCGACCACCCGGAGGCTGACGTCAAGCCTCAGAAAGTGGAGCCGTCGGATGCCGTCTGTCCTCAAGCGGGAGCCCGACGCGGACCCCGCCCCCGCCCCCCGGCCGCTGGCCACCCTTCGCTTGAGCTGCAACCCCGAGCTTCCCGGCAGGGACGAGCCTCCGCTCCTGCCCCACCGCGTCTCCAGCCCCCCGCCTCCTCCGCCCCTGCAGCATCAGCAAGCGGAAAGACGGGAGGAGGTCAGGCGGGACAAGGAGGAGTTGGAGGAGCAGGAGGAGGACGGACAGGTGATCAAGGTAGAGGCGTCATCCTACCCCGTCCCCCTGCTGCTCTCAGAGGCCAAACCGGAGCTGGCGAGAGACCTGGAGGGATACCCATCATGCACCTCTGCGGGGCCGCCGAGCCCCCCCGAGTCGACCCCCATCTGCCCCCCACAGGAGCGAGCGTGTAACCTCAAGACGCGGCCGGACTCTCCCACCGACCTGCCGCTGGAAGTCGCGGCCGAGACCCCGGAACGGCCCCCCCGCCCCTCATCCTCCTCCTCCTCCTCCTCCAGCTCGCCGCCTCCGCTCGCCATCAGCTCGGAGGACCCCATGGCGGGGCTGCTCGCCCTGGCCGCCGCCTCCGAGATGGTCGCCGCCCGAGCTGCCACGCCGCCCGCGCCCACCCTGTTCCCGCAGGTGGAGGACCCCCCCGCCGGCTCCGACTTCAGCGCCACGGGGGCCTTGGAGAAGGTGGCCTTAGAGGGCATGGCCCTCCTCAGCCAGATGGCCCAGCAGGAGCTGGAGAACATGAGGCAGGAGCGCGGTGAGTAGGGGGCGCAGAAAATGAATAACATAAGAAAAAATAAAATCTAATTATAAATTTATTATTGTTATTATTATTATTGTCATCATAATAAATATAATCTAATTATTGTTTCACAATCATTAAATATAATCTGTAATAATATGATATGATGATGCCAGTCATCACATTCTTCATGGCTTTGTGTGTGTGATTTGCTCCTCAAGCTAGTCTAGCTAGTGCAAAACGAACAGGTTTGTGACAAAGAAACCAAAGGAACAGACACACAGCCCAGCTGTGGAAGACAGTGACTGCTGCTGCTAAAGAAAAAAAGAACTAGGAATTGGCCGACTAAAGTACAGGCAGGCAGCATACATTAAGTTTGGCTTGACAGCCAGACAGAAATTTTAGAACCCATTGTGGCTCACTCCTGTTCTAAACTTGTAACAACAATTGAATAGTTTCTCGACATAGTTTGTAACATTGTCCCCTAACCCTAAACCCTGTACTGGAGGAAATTAGAAGGGCGAGGTTGCCGGGGGAGGTAAATATGAAAAGTCCTTAATCTGAAATTCATCCCGAGCAGAGGTGAAGCTGGTGGGCCTGGACTGTCTGCTGGCGGCCGGCAAGCAGGTCCTGCTGGAGGCCATCGAGCAGCAGTCGCACATCGACCTGCCCCGAACGCTGGACCCCAACAAGAAATACAGCTGGAGGCAGAGGAAGGAGGAGCCGGTGAGAAACCAGAAGACCGCCAGCCCCCAAAAAAATCCCAATACCCGCAGTGTGACAAACCTAACGCCTGTTCTCCGCCCCCGCCCTCCAAATTCAGCTCTACTGCAAGATGTCTGTGGACCGGCTGGACGCCATGGAGGTGGAGTACCGCATCCAGCTGGCCGAGCTGCAGAAGACCTACAAGGAGAGGCAGCGGCACCTGAGCAGGTTGCAGAGGCGGCGGGACAAGCGGTGAGTGTGTCTGCCAGGCGGGAGGTGGGGGAGTGGGGCGGTGTCGGTGCCAAACGACCGTGACGAACCGGCCCGTGACTCGCGTCTCGCCACCTGTCACCTGTCAGCGAGCGGCAGCAGCAGCAGGAGGACGAGAGGCGGAGCCTGACCAGGCGAGGCCGAGGGCGACCCCGCAAGAGGAAACACCTGACCTCCACGCCCCCCAAACTGGACAGCAGGCCTGCGAAGTGAGTCACCGAAACGCCGTGGATGTGTTCGAGGAACTTGGATATGGTGCCGCAGGCGGGCTTGCCCCCAGTGGCCACCCGGGGTATTGCAAGTTAAAAATAAATAAATAAATAAATAAATAAATAGAAATATAAATGTCACATAGGAGCCTTTAAAGCAGGAGTTACCAACCTGATTGAACTTGAGAGCTTCTTCATGGAGTCACATGAAGGGCAACCAGTTTCCTACACTTACACAAATACTGTGTCTGAATTTTGAATGGCTTAATCAACTACTGTACCATATAGTGATTGTCAAGTTAACGTGTATTTTAAAGGTTAAGTGTGTAATATTTGGAGATTTTGAGAAGAAACGGCGACATCAAGTGGTTACATCTTGAATTGCAGCTCTCTTTCGCTCTCCTGAGCTTGCCAGTGAACTACGGTGGCCTTTCTGCCCTAAACTGGATACCTCGTTCACTTTCTTCTTCATTGGTGTGTTTGAGAATGCAAGCCTTCACCCTAAATAGAAAATGTGCGCTCAGGCAGCTGGATTGTCCACACCAGGCTTCCTTAGAAATATGGCAGTACAGTATGGCTAGCTAACTGGGAGCAAGTTGCTCTACTTACTTACTCTATTTATAGGTTTTATATAATAAGAAGAACTGTTAGGAAAACCAAATTGCCTTCATTATATGAGTATGCACTTTTATTAATGTAATGTGGGCAGGAGATTAAGCTTTTACCAATATAAAAATCAATAATCAGGCCAAATTTTACACACTTGACCTTTAAGTATGAAAATTCTTATAGGTTGTGGTAAGGCCGTGATAATTTCATGTACGGTCATGGAAAAGTTAAGAGTTTTTTTCAGTGAAAATTAGTGAAAATTCAAGATGTCGTTTTTTGGACGTTGCGCTACAGACTCCATTCCAGTTTTGTTGTTGTTGTTGTTGTTGTTGTTGTTGTTGTTCCATATTAGTTCCAGCGACTTACATTATTTCTGCTCCCTCAGGGTGGGCAGGTCGGTGCAATACTCCGAGGACTCCGAGGCCGGGGAGAAGAGGTTTCGACTGTCCCGGGAGGACGAGGAGACGGACGCAGGCATCCGCGACGTGAAGCTGAAGAAGAAGAAAAAGAAGAAGAAGAGCTGGAGCGACAAGGAGGCGTCCAGCAGCCACAGCCTGGACGCCGTAAGTCCCGAACTTTTCTACGTCAACTCTTCTCCACGCTGCCCCCACCCCCAGAGCCGAACCAACACCTCGTCTCCTCCTCCTCCATGATCCCCCCCCAACCACAGGCCCTGAAAGCCAAGCCGCGGAGCCACGTGTGCGAGCAGGAGCAGCTGGCGTCCGACCTGGACAGGGCGCTCTCGCTCTCGCAGCTCAGCTCGCTGGCCGCCTCGCGCAAGCTGGACCCCGCCTCCAAGTCGGAGAGGTCAAAGGGCAGGTCGGCCGACGGCCTGGCCAAGGAGCGCGGCGGCGTCCACCCGCCGGCCAAAGCCGGGAAGCACAAGTCGGCCGGCTCGCCGCCGTCGTCCTCGGAGGCCGCCCGCAAGGTCAAAGGTCAGAAGAAGAGCCTGTTCTGCTCGGTGAGGTCGGAGCTCAGCAGCTGCTCCAACAGTGAGTACCTTGACCTCCAATCTACACAATCAGATGTTATTGCTCGAAGCACGCCGCGGCCAACGGGGGATTCCCTCCGCGGGTTCGGAAGCTTCGATGTTCTTCGTCTCGCCTAAAATGTGCCTCTGTCACAGAATTTGCAACTCAGTAAGCTTTGGTTGCTGCTCGCAACAAGTGGGCAAATCTTGCTTCTCATGTTATTTACACTCCAGCCGAGTTCTGGGAATAATCTCCTCCCTCTTCCTCTCCATCTTTTCCTAAGAACAGCCCTTCAAGGAGATGACTCAGCCTTTTTTGTTTTCACTTTTTCCCCCCTATTCATTTATTTATTTATTTTTATAATTTGGGCCTAGCTTTAAAAATATGTTAAAACAAAATGACATGCTATTTGAGGTTATGTTCCACATATGGGAGAAAGGAGGAGGGGAAAGTTAGCCTAGCTTGCACAGTATTCGTTTTGAACTTGATTCTCAAAACCTTGGTTTTCACTTAAAAACCAGACAAAAAACATTGTTTAGTGGGGAAAGCAGTCTTGGGATTTCATTGATTGACTCGACAACTTTTATATTTGGATGTGTGAACACAATATCGTGAAAATGGTTTGGATCTGCAAGACGAAGCTGCAGTGCATCTTGTCCAGGCCAGTCGCTGGCGTGAAACATCTTGTGGTCTGTGGGCCGCGGGACACCACCAAACACATTTAAATGGTGCTTTTACAAGTTTTGAGGGTAGAAAAAAAGGGAATGTGATGCATTATTTGAGTAATTCATCTGGTGATATTATAGTGACTTTAAAACAATTATATATAATTTAAATCAGAAATGGTGGCCTGGGTCTGATTTGGGAGGGAAAAAATGGCATCGGTCATTAAAAATCTGCTGTGGCTGGGGAGAAAATACAGATTCCACTGTGTGAACGTAGCCGTAGTTGAGCGCAGGTGGTAGACTGAAGTTTCTCATCTGACCCTCCGACCCCCATCACACTTTTACAATCCTATCTTGTTGGGTTAATTTTTTATTTCGGCAAAGCAACTCATTTTAAAGGTCCAGAGTGGAATATTTTGCCTGATTTATGATTTTCATATTGGTAAAAAGTTAATATACTGCCCATAAATACATCAATAAAAAGCGTATGAGCTCATTACAATAAAGTAATTTGGGTTTCCTACTCATAGAACTGGTGAGAATATACATAGAGTAGGGGTCTCGTCCCCAGTTAGCTGCCGTTAGCTTGCTCCACCATATTTCTAAGGAAGCCCGGTGTGGACAATCCAGCTGCCTGACAGCACGTTTAATATTTGGAGTGAACACTCGCGCTTTCAAACAAACCAATGAAGAAGAAGGTGGAAGAGGTGTCCAGGTTTGCAGTCCAAAATGTAACCACTTGATGTCGCCATTTCTTCTTTCAAATCTCCAAATATTACACACTCGGACCTTTCCGAACGCCCGAGTAGAAGATGTCGGTGGTTCGACCCGCTGGCCCCTCTTCCTCCGCTACATCTGACGCCCCTCTTCTCTCTGCACCAGACTCGGACTCGGAGGGCCACGGCGGCTCCGCCCGAGGGGGCTGGCCCCTCTGCCGGGGACGCGCCCCGCGCCCGGTGGCGGCAGGAAGCGCGCCGCCACGCCGCCCACGTCGCTGCTCCCCGGCCGCAAGTCGCAGAAGAAGAAACACAAGCACTTGTCGCTGCTGCTGGAGGAGGCGGGCCTCAGCTCCTCCGACGACTCCTTCGACCAAGGTTACTGAGCGAAACCGTGCCCTCCCACTTCCCTCCGCTCCGACCCCCACCTCCTCCCCCGCCTCGCCCCCTCGCCCGAGCCTCGCCACAGCTTGCGCCCCCTTGCTTTTGCGTCTCGAGGCTCCTTTCAGACTGCTGCTGTTTTTTAGCGCGACGCATCACTACCTCTCTCGCTGCTGGCTGCTGTGCAAAGTTGCCTTTTTTTTTACATTTATATATATAAGGATATAAAAATCAAAACAAAAAAAACAGTGCATCGACTTCTATGGTGTTTTTTTCCATTTTATTTTATCGCCTGGATTGAAAAAGGATTTTTTTTTGTGTGTGTGTGTATAGCATTTGTACATTATGGAAATTGTGTGAAATTGCAATATTTCTTTTTGTTCCCTGCATAAATTTGTATGACTTTTTTTTTTTTTTTTTTTGGGTACCTATAAAGCTTTATTAAAAGGTGTTGATCTGATTGGCACATGAAAAAAAAACCAAGCAAAAAAAGCGCTGTGGTCCTTTGTGTCTGCTTCATCCGTCCGTCTGTCCGTCCGTCCGTTCTTCTGTCCAGTCCTCCGTCTCTCAGTCTGTCCAGTCGCCACTTTGCACCTCACGACATCCTCTAGACCCTCTGCTCTGCTTGTCAAATATCCCTTCAGTTCCGTTGGTTGAACGCTTGCAAACTCCGACTTCAGCTTTACAATTTTGGAAAGCGTCGCAGAGCCGAATCCTGGAGAGAGGGAGAGGGAGAAAGAAAGAAAAGACGGAGATGGTAGCTGCTTCTTTTTCGCTGATGATGTGATCTTCTCTCTCACCAGTCGTGATCAGTGTCTGGGATATTTGGACAATAGAGCTCCTCTCGTGTCTCTACTAAACCTTCTCAATAACCCTTCTCCCTTTACTTGGCTCTGTCTTCTCACCTCCCCCCTGACACCCCTACCCTGTACCTCTGTACTACCCATGATGCTTTGAGTGTCTCTCAGCCTGTTCCATGTGCTTGCTGCTGCTGCTGCTGCTGCTGCTGCTGCCGCCGCTGTTGCCGCTGCCGCTTCGACATTACAGAAGCTCTGCCAGGAACTAGCGCAGCCTTGAGCCTCGGCTGCAGAGCTTTGCTCGAGGCCTGGCTGCGCTACGGCCAGGCTGCGCCCTCGCCGCCCGCGTTGCCCCGCCCCAACCCTGCCTGAGGCCACACCCCTGTCACCTGTTCTGTAAGTAGGAAGTGCCCCTTCACTCCACCCCCTCTATTCTGTTTTGATGGCTACCATTGGCTGAAATTGAAATATTTATTTATCACCATTTTATTCACTTCAATTTTTTTGTATAATTGTATATTTTGAATTTAAATTGAAGCTCACATTGAGAACCATGGCAACGCCCCCCCCGCCCCCACCCCAGGTTCATGTTGCAAGGTTTTAATGGTTGTAACTAGGGATGCACGGATACCACTTTTTTACAGTACGAGTTGAGTACGAGTACTTGCCTTTCACTACTCATGATACCGATACCGAGTACTTTATTGTCATTGTACTCCAGGATACACAGAAATTGGCTAGGATGCCCTTACCACATGTGCACTTGATAAGGCCATTACATATAATAGAATCACAGAGATTTTGTTCTGTTATTGAACAACACTCCACTGCATGTCTTTCGAGAAGTTTCTTTCCACGAGTTTCATTGCAGTATACACATTTAATAAAATTGTCATATGCAAATTATCAATTAATTCATTAATCGCTTGTTGATTGAACTTGTTCTAGGTATATTATGACCATTACGGTATCTACAGGTCAATTGCTCTTTCCTGTCACTACACTGTCATAATGATACTCGTGTAAAAAATGTTCAATTAAATGCGACTAATTTAATTATTGTCGATTAATTGTCGATTCAATTCTTAATCGACAATTAATCGATAATCGATCGTTAGCACCCCTATTGGATACATTTACAACTGGTATCCATGTCATGGTATTTTACAAGTACGAGTAGAGTACTCAAACCCGGTATCAATACTGATACCTGATACTTGTGATCGGTATCGATACTGCTATTGGTACCGATACTGGTATCGGTATCAGTGCCTCCCTAGTTGCAACCACAGTCACTTGCACCGGTGCCATAGCAAAGGGGCCTCGCAGGGCTGTCCTCTCAGTGCCTTTCTGTTTTCAAACGTCTGCCTGTTAACACACAGTGGATCCACAGTATGACGCGTCCATCAGGTTTTGTCTCCCTAGTGTGACTATTTTTAATCCTGACCTGCCTTTGTGTTTCTCTCTGCAGCCAAAATGAAGTTGGCACAAAATCAATTCTGACCTTGCTGCCACACCAAAGCGTAGTAGAATCCGTCTTTCAGCCCACAGATGCGTAGTTGTGTAATTTGCACCGCCGTTCAAAAGATTGGGGTCACTGACTCATTTCTGCATAGAACTCCATTCTAACCAGTATTATGAAATAATGATCCTGAATGCTCTGCGATCATTATGAGTCCACGAAAATCAGTCAAAATGTGCTGAACAAGTCTGGGAACATTTTAGTGTTTAATGAAAATCATTTCCAATGTCTAATTAAAAGTGACTGAGAGAATTCCACGTGAGCAGAATTCTGCGCATCTACTCTAAAAGTAGGCTGTTCTAAAATATAAACCATGATGCTTTGTGTACTTTTTTTTTTTTATAGTTTATCACACACTAAGTGATTATATTACAAAGCTTTCTTTTAGATTTTGATTTTAAGTTTTTCGCTATTTTAAAGCATCTCTGTAATGATGGCTGCGTATTGCACACTTGATATTCATTCTCTAAAATCACATCCAATTGGACATTCAAGGCAAGAACTTTCAAAGCCATCCTATAATGTGCTCAGCACATCCTGACTGATTTCCCTGCACTAGTAATGTTCTGAGAGCATTCCAGTAGATTATTTCATGAAGCTGCTTATAATGGAGTTCAATGCAGAAATGAGTCAGTGAGCCCCAAACTTTAGAATGGCAGTGTGTTTCTCCCACTGTGAGGGCGTTACCAGGTGAACCAAACCTAAGCAAACGCATACTTTTTAGGGTCTGCGTGCCAAAAAAAACCCAAAACATTTAGGAGGTTCTGTTTGACGTTCTAAGAGACACTGTACTGTGCATCCACCCTCGGTGTTAACGTTCTAATCCCCGAGGAAAACCCTCCTTGTCCGCTGCCAAGGACCTAAACTGCTGAGCTCTAACCCGCAACTCTGTGTGCGTGTGTGTATGTGTGTATCAGCCCGTCAACTCCTTTTTGCTTACATTCTCCAGAGGTTGATATATAGAGTTTACATCTGCTCCAATATATACTTAAACTGTGTGTGTGTGTGTGTGTGTGTGTGTGTGTGTGTGTCTTCTATGGCTCACATGCATGTATCCTAAGCCAGTTTTTTTCCTCCACTGTATCTTGCTCAGGCAGGATTACAATGGAAATACAGGCTGCAGCTGCTTCCTCCCTTTCATTATTTTTTAGGGGACCTGGGCCAGTCCGTGTGCATCCAGGATGAATCCCATCAAACATTGCAACCAACTTTGCTTTCGGCATTTTTTTTTTTTTCCCTAAAGAAAAATAACATCTTGTTAGAAAAAAAAAAACCAGAAGAAGAAAGCAAAATAAAGATGCGGCTTGGTTCTGGACCTGCGTTGCAGCCGTAGCCGTGCCCTAACATTTGGTCTCTGAATGCAGACACCTCCGACGAAGAGGAGGAGGACGACGACGAGGAGGATGAAGACGAGGACGACGACGAGTCCGATTCGGACTACGATGTGGGCGGCTGCGAGGAGAGCGGGCTGGGCCTGTTGGCCCGGTTCGCGGCCAGCGCGCTGCCCGTCAGCTCGCCGCTGCCGCCGCCGCCGAGCTTTCTCCACGACGGGAAGCACCGCAGCAGGCGCAACGAAATGGGTAATTTTGACAGTCGTGCCGAAACCAGGGGCGGGCAAACTTTTTGACTGGTGGTGTCAAAGCGACGGTTGAACGCCAGCGCATGAGAGGTGCATCATGGGTGTTTTTTTGTTTTGTTTTTTTCTTTTGCCCCCTCCCCCACTCTCACTCCTCTTTCAAGGTGTTAGCAGGTTGTAAACGCAACTGTCCGTCCGGGGATGCATTGAGGTCGCAGCACCGGTGGTTGGTACGCTGCTGCTGCTAGCTGCTAGCTGCTAGCTCTGGAGGGGGCAAACTTTTTTTGACTGGGGGGCCACAATGGGTTGTTAATTTAAAATTAACAAAAGCAAAGTTACAATAAAAATGACTCTTAAAACACTGAAAAAAAAGATGACATACAGCTATTTTATGACTTACTGTTAATATAATTCCTTCAAGTTTGGCGGGCCGAATTAGAAAGCTTAACGGGCCGCATATGGCTCCTGGGCCGTAGTTTGCCCATGCCTGACCTAGACTGTAGTTTTAATGAAATTCAAAGGCCCCCTATGGTAGGGGCGAGCGGAGGCTTGGTGCCAACATTGTTGATATTAATCGCCGTTTCCTGATGGTCCCACTGGGTCTCGCCACTTTCTTGTGCTGGCCGACAAACCCTTGAGTGGATCCGACTTTTACGGCTGCCGTAATTGCGCAGCGTATTTTAATTTTGCATATTTTTAGCTACTTTATCTAACCAATAACTCGTTTATTTCATCCAGGCTTTTACCAAATAGATGCCCCTGAATCTTACATCCTGATCTTTAAACCGCCATTTCGCCAACCTGTCCTCACAATGAACGGCAGGTGCTCGTGTTCCACTCTATCTTCTTGTTTTAATGATAATAAAGTAATAATAGATTTTGCTTATAGAGTGCTTGACATCATATAAATGATCTCCAAGTGCTTTACGGTGGATAAGAGCATTAAAAAAAAGCAGTGGAAATGAACAAACAGCTACAAAAATCTGCTCGATCTAAGGCGTAAATGAGACCAAAACATCCAAAATAAAATTACGCTAAGGTGTAAAAATCGCAATACTATAGCAAGAAGAAATAATCTGGCAAGAGCCGTTTTCATGGCTGAGCAGCTTTCACGGCCTGAGTGTTGTTGTTGTTTTTTTTTTCCTTCCCAAGGATTGTGTTATTGATTCATTCTCGAATATCCGTTCATTTCTTATTGTCACTTCGCTGCCCTGTAATGATCCAGTCTTGCATAATTTATTAGTTTTAAATGGATCAATAGTCTTCGTTCACAGGCGGTCATTGATTTCAATTAATTTCGTTGACACCCGAGTATTTGTATTTATTTATTTATTAATTTATTTACTTATTTTCACGGATGGTGCGCGGATCCTAGGGGACGGGGGAGGGGAAGGTAGACCTAGATTTCACCCCTCCCACCCACTGCCCTTTTTCTCCCTCCCTCTTCCCCCTCCAGGCTCCTCGGAGTGCGAGTGGTCCGACTCGGGTTCCGACCTGCGGGTGCGGAAGAATTTCCCCTCCCTGCTGCACGGCAAGCGCTCCGCCCCCGAGCTGCCCCACCTTCCCCCCGCCAACTGCCGCTCCGACCCGCCCGGACCCGGCGGCAGCGGCGGCCCCTCCAGGAGGGACGAGGCCCCGCCCGGCAAGTGCAAGCCCCAGCCCAAGCCCCGCCTCGCCCAGGTCGCGCGCGCGCTTCAGCTTTGAGCTGCCCGCCGGCTTCAGCGAGAGGACGAGGCCTGGACGCGGCGCCGCAGCGAGAGGATCTTCCTCCACGACGCCGTCGCAGGACAGCCGCCGGCGCCACCGCCGCCCTCAGGCCTGGCCACGCCCATCGGCGCTAAGCCCGCCTCCAGACCCAAACCTCCTCCGCCCGGCCGAGAGGGCAAAGAGGGCGTGAAGGTACGACGGTGATTCATTGGATTGTCTGAGGAGGAGACCTTCCTCTCTTCATCTGTCCCCCTTCCTCCTCATCTTCCTCACCAGTCCCACTCTGGTTGTCCCGCCTCCCTCTCTCCCCTGAAACCTCTGTTGTGTGCGAGTGATTGTGTGTCTGTGCTGCTGCCAGCGGGAGAGGACAACTGCAGGCGACCTCCTCGCTGTGTGTGTGTGTGTGTGTGTGTGTGTGTGTGTGTGTGTGTGTGTGTGTGTGTGTGTGTGATAGACATACATACAGTACATACATAGTTACATACATAGTTATATACATACATACTATGGATGTTAACAGTTAATCGATTAATTGTCGATAAGGAATTTAATTGATTAAATGAAATTAGTCGCAATTAATTGAACATTTTTTACACATGTAATTAATATCATTATAACAGTGTAGTGGCAGGAAAGAAAAAAACCCGTTAAACTTTTTTTTTTTTAAAGTTGAAATGTGACCCATTAGAAGTCGACTTAAAGTCAGAGGATAAATGTTTCGGCTATTTTTACTGTTTTCTAATGTAAAAATGGGTCACATTGCACCCTCAACATTATTTAAGGGTTAAATAATGTCTTCCTTACACATTTTCTTATTTGAAATTTAGGCTGTCAGGAAAAATCGCCGCTTCTCAATTAATCGTTAATCGATCGATAAGATCAGTCAACTGACGATTAATGAGTTAATTGATTACATACCGTATATAGATAGATACATAGAGAGATGCATATACATGTATATACACCTCATTTCTTATGTATATTTTTGAACACTCCCCCCTCTTCCCCTCCAACTCCGACCCAGAAGAAGAAGCTGAAGGATTCTCCTCTGCCAGTGAGCCCGCCCCCTCTGTGCAGTCCCATCTCGGACGGCCCCGGGCCCCTAAGTCTCGGCCCACTCGTGCGCAAGAGCCAACCCAAAGCCAAAGCCAAGGCCAGAGAGGTCAGTGGGGTGATGGATTATTGGGAGGTTGTCGGGGGTCCCGATGCAGGTGAACCTAATCAGCCTATCGAGGGAGGACAAGAGTGGGACGTTGTCGTTATTAAGTGAGGCAGGCATACTTGGTTCAAGTATATGGAAAGACGTGATGGAATTCACTAGAATTGCACCGAGAGGTTGAGTTTCAATTCTCCTGTCGGCAGATGGTAAAAAGAAAAAAAAAGTAAGTGTGTGTGGTGAGGTGTGATTTGTGTCAAAGTGTCGCCTTGCTTTCCACCGGTCGCCACCTCGGAAACTTGAGGTTATTTTTAGAAACAAAGTAAGAAGAAAAAATCTGTGTTTTCGCAGTGACTGATTGGTACAGAAGTTTGTGTATTCGACTCCGAAAGCTGAATATGTTGCTTTGAAAAGTGACGGCCTCCCCGCATTTCGACCTGCTTTTGCCAAAACGACCGCTCTGTCTTTAACCATGTTGGTTGTCTCTAAAAATATGAAACCCATGCATTTTAGACGGACATTTTAGTACTGCTGTGATGTCGTCAGATGTTCAGATGTTCCCACGGTCATGGAAAACTGGACAAGTCTGGGACTTTTCAAAAGTCATGGAACTTTGTAAAATCGCTAAACCTTTTTGGAAAAGTCATGACATTTTATGGTGCCCCTTACAAACGAGCACACTTGTTTGTTATCCTACATTAACATTAGCGATGTGCCGCCCTCGCCTCCGTGAACAGAACTAGCCTAGCCGACTAGCTTCGCCTGTGTAGTTTATTCTAATTGACCTACAGATTTCACATGCAGCTACCTTTATGTTTGAAGCAATTATTGTTCCATAAGGTGATTGGCAAAGGTTCACCTGTCTTTTGATTATGAAATTTCATGGGAATTCCATGCAAGGTGATGGAAAAAGTTTTCAAGTTTTGCCAGTGAAAATGAGTGTGACGACTTTTCTGGCGTGTCTCAGCAATCCCGGGGAGCCGTGAGCCGCCTGATGGAGAGCATGGCCGCCGACGAAGACTTCGAGCCCAACCAGGACAGCAGCTTCAGCGAGGACGAGCTCCTTCCGCAGCGCAGCAGCAGCAGCAGCAGCAGCAGCAGCAGTGGCGGCGGCAGCGTGTCGGAGAGGTCGCCCTCACCAGGTCGGTGCAGGCGCAGCCACAAATGACCAACGGCGAAATAAAAAGTTGACGTCAGCCGTTGATCACCGTCTGTGTCTGTGTCTGTGTCTGTGTCTGTGCTCAGCCCCAGTGCAGTGCGTGCTGGATAAGGACTCCCTGGTGGATGGTCTCCGAGTTCTCATCCCCATGGATGACCAGCTGCTGTACGCGGGCCACGTCAACACCGTGCACTCACCCGACATGTGAGTAAAGCCCAGAAGCACACGTCTGCAGGCCATCACGCTCTGCGTCACGACGCATACACACGCACACAAGCTCCGCTCCGCTATACATATATATATATATATATATATATATATATATATATATATATATATATATATATATATATAATTTATCATCTAGTTTTCAGCCCAGCTTGTTTACCAGACGGCCAGGGTCAAAGGTCACCCAGGTGTGTCTGAGAAGACGAGACGAGCTTGGCTCATTGCTCTGTGAATAATTGTCCTGTGTCGCTGCTGCCGCCGCTCCTCTGTGCAGATACAGCGTGGTGGTGGAGGGGGAGCGAGGCAACCGGCCGCACATCTACTGCCTGGAGCAGCTGCTGCAGGAGGCGGTGAGTCAACTCCTCCACCTGCCCCCCCTCTCTTCTCCTTCTCTCCTCCTCTCTCCGCTCCTCTCCGACGTGTGTTGCGTGTCGTGAAAGCCAAAGTTCTTTATCCTGCCCGTGTGCAGATCATCGACGTGAAGCCACCGTCGGTGCGCTACCTCCCCGAGGGCACCCGCATCGCCGCCTACTGGAGCCAGCAGTACCGCTGCCTCTACCCCGGCACCGTGGTCAACGGTACGGAACGCCATTATACAGGAACACATGTACAGAGAAAACTGAGCTGAGCCCTCTGACTCACTGACTAACGGAGCCAGATGGCGACCGGAATGTTATAAACGGTGGCCGGGGACTCCGCTGTTCATATTCAGTGCAGATGCAGTTTCAACTCATGGCACAAGTCATTCCGTAAACTGTGTTTTTATTCCACCGCAAACAGGAAGTTCAGACATGGACGAGAACGACGACCTCATCACGGTGGAGTTCGACGACGGCGACGCAGGCCGCATCCCGCTGTCCCACATCAGGCTTCTGCCGCCGGACTACAAGATCCACTGTGAGTGCACGCACGCACACGCACACACACACAGTATGTTTATCTGTAGGTTCACAGGATTTCCTCTTGCTTCCGTCTCACCGACGCCGCCCCTCAGAGTTTAATCGCAGGTTGTTTTTTTCAAGCGACCCAGTTCCACGAGTTTATTATTTTTTTCATTCTTCCCTCTTGAGAGCCGCAGATCACATCTGCAATGTAAACAAACGTGAAATTGCCTCAGCTGGCGTCGGGATTCCTCAGTACGTGGAAACCTGTCGGAGATCTGTGCCTGTGGAGTCTCAGCAGAGAGACTCACACCACGCACCACTGTCACGTTTTTATGACTTAATGGCGTTATGATCATCAATAAAATCCACGCTGCTGATAAGCTGATGGATGTGCTTCCTTTTCCTTTATATTGATATAAAGGAAATATAGCAAAACTGCTCTGCCAACCCCCCAAAATGCT
Source organism: Thamnaconus septentrionalis (assembly GCA_009823395.1). Classification (NCBI taxonomy): domain Eukaryota; kingdom Metazoa; phylum Chordata; class Actinopteri; order Tetraodontiformes; family Monacanthidae; genus Thamnaconus; species Thamnaconus septentrionalis. The sequence continues at coordinate 5,392,116 of CM020515.1, forward strand.
TGATTTTTCAGGTTGATAGTAGAGCCGAGTGTCGCCGCTGACCTCCCGATACGATTCCGACACATTAGGTCCCAAGTCAATTCAATTTCTGATACGATTCAATATTGATATTTCAGCTATAACACCGACTTTGCTTTGGTAATGGAAAAGATTCTCAAAGAACTAATGCTGCAAATTCAATTGTAAAAGTAACCCTCTAACATGGTGCATAACTAAATATTAATATTTACGTTTTTTTTAAGAACTGACCATTAAACAAATAGTTATATAGCAACAATAGCCACCTTTGGTTCACGAATGACATGCAGACAAAACACAACTCGGCACAATGCAATGAATGCAAACAAAACAATACAAGAAAAAAAAAATACAATAGACAATAAAATAATAAGACAAGACAGACGTACAAGAGTCATTTAGACGGGTGGAAACCAGTTTGTGCAGATGTTCAGTGTGATACAGTGACAGTCGATGAAAGCACGATTGAGATGTTTCAAGATATGCGGACAGGGTTTGTTAAAAGCAGTTTAGTGGTGGAGAAGAGCTGGTTGCAATCATTATATTATATATAGTTTTATAAGTGGATGTCATTGGACAGTCAAAAATTATACAGCTAACAAATCAGATATCACGTGAAAACATCCAAATTAGTTTCTTTTGAGCCACTAAAGACTTGAAATCCCACAAAGCATCTTTTTTTTTCCTCCCAAAAGTGAAAAATAAATATTAATGAAGGAGAAGAATCAAACCCTTTCATTTGTTCCTCTTATTACTCTCAAGGCAGCTCTCATTGGTTTGATGCAGTCCGGCATGCTGCCGCTTTTGCAAGCTTTGAACGCGAGGCGGAAAAAAAGCCCCACAAAGTGCTCTCAAAAATAGCTCCTGGCTCAGCCGAGAGGTTGAAACACGGCGGCAAAGGGAGACACGAGAGGCCATGTTCTCCTTTCTTCTTTCTCTGTCCTTGTCTTTTTCCTGCTCTCGCACCACACATTTACCCTGCAGCCTGTTGGCTCGGTGCTTCCCTTGCAGGCGCCGAGCCGTCCCCGGCCCTGCTGGTGGCCAGCTGCTCCAGGAGGAGGGTGCGCAAGTGCAGCAAGGAGGGCAAAGAGGCGGGAGCCAAGGCCGACGAAGCCGCCGCCCCCAAGATTAAAGGGAAACCGGGGCGCAAACCCAAAGCCAAGCCAGGTGAGGCCCCCTCCCCGCTGGCCAAAAATAACCAGGCCTCCGAGTGGAAGTCGTTACCGTCGGGGCGTCGTTGCCAAACCGCCCGGCCAGCTGAATACACTGAACATCCCGGCAGGAGGATCCCAGTCCAAGAACACATCAGCGAAATGGCTCAAAGAAATGTTGCTGCTTCTCGCAGAAGAACAAACTGAACTGTCGAACCTCTTTCGCATTTGCTGAAATAGAACTATTATTCCGTCTGGGAGCAGGGGCCGTATAGTGGATTAAAAAAAAAGAATCAAAACTAGGGCTGTTTACGCTAACACGTTAATCGGAGCAGAGCCCGCTTCCTTTTGGCGCCCTTGTTAACCAGTGGTGTCATTCACAGGAAGTCACTTAAAGAAACATATAGAGCAGGGTAAAAAATTCACAATTCATTTGCGATTAATCGCGAGTTAACTCAAGACACTAATGCGATTAATCGCAATTAAAAAAGTGACAACTGACAGCCCGAATAAAAACATTTAAATTTGCTACCCAGCCATGATGCTCAAGAGTCACACGGACTGAAGGTCGTCACTTGTTGCTGAATTGGCCGTAAAACCAAAAAATTCAGATTAGTCTGTTTGAATGCGTTGGACTGAGAGATCGTCCAATCACCTTCCAGGCTGTTCCTCCTCCCCAAGCACTTTCTATGGACTCAGAATAAATAAATGCGTTTACAAACAGTCCCTTTAAATTATTTCAACAATTTACATCTTTTAACTGTCATTAATGTGTAATTTTTGCCTCCCCTTCGGCTTGTGTCACCTACACAATAACAGAGCCGACAGAAATAGCGCGAAGCTATTTTTTGAATCCAGCCCTGGCAGTCGTCTGAAGTCTTTTTTTTTTTTTTTTTTAGGAATTTGCCTAAACCTCCGTCGTTAAAGTCTGTTAACTTGATCACGCGCTGCCTGTCTGATGCGCTGATGCTTCTCCTCCGTCAGCACTTTGCTGAGGGCTGCATTTCCATCCCCTGAAAGGATTAAACGCTGACGTCTTGTTCCGAGCCCGTAAAAACGCTCCTGCCAAAGTTCCGTCAGCGCGGTTCGTGTTTTTTGAAGCCCTCCACCCTCTGTTTATCTTCCCAGAAACCTCCTCCAACCCGGACGGTCGCGAGAAGGCCGACCCCTCGCCGTCCTCCGCCCAGCCGCCGCCCCTTCCCCCCCTGCCCCCGCCCCCCGCCTCGGCCCAGAAGCCGCCGCCCCCTCCCCAGGACCGGACCTCCTCGTCCCAGAAGTCGCCCTGCTGGAGAAGCCGCTGGCGGCCTCGCGGCCGTCGCTGGGGTCCGTGGGGCTCCGTCCAAACCCGCCCGCAAGAGCGGCTCGGCCCCGCCCCGCCCGCCCGGCCCCCCTCCCCCACGCTGCCCACTACGGGAAGGTCCTGACGGTGGACCTGTACAGCGAGCCCAACCTGGGCTCGTACGGCCGCGAGCGGGAGCCGGCGAAGCAGCTGGCGAGATCCGCCGTGCCTTCGTCGTCCTCGTCCTCCTCCGCCCCAAAAAGTAGACCCCCGCCGCCGGACCACCGCGGCAGCTCCAGGCCCTCCCTCACCTCCTCCGTCTCCAGGCTGAGCAAACCCGGCTCCTCCTCGTCCTCCTCGACTCCCAGACCCTCATCATCCTCCTCCTCGGCGACTGCGGCCCCCCGGCCCAAGCCGAGGCCGCTGCCCGACCCGCTGTCCTCCAGCGCCAGGTCCAGACCCAAGTCCGGCTCGGCGGCGGGCGACCCGGCGCGCCGCAAGCCCCCTCAGCCGAGCCCCTGGTCAAGCTGGACCACGAGGGCGCCACCTCCCCAAGACCAAGAAGACCAAAGCGCTGATGCTGCTGGAGGGCCGGGGGGGCGGCGCCAGGAGGACCACGCCCCGCCGCCGCCCGTCGCCCGTCGCCCAATCAGAAGCCGCTCGGGCCGAAGGCGAGCGGCCGCGACCGAGACGCGGCCCCCGTCGAGAAGAAGGAGCCTTACAAGGTGGCGGAGAAGGTGGAGAGTCGCGGGAGGCTGCAGGACGGGAAGGAGGGGCGGGGCAAGAAAGAGGAGAGGAAGGAGGTGGAGAAGCGGGAGGAGAGGAAGATAAAGAAGGAGGAGGAGTCTCGGAGCAGCAGCAGCTCCGAGTCGGAGGACGAGGAGGGAGGACGGAAGGCGAAGACGACGACGACGACGGCGAAGAGCAAGAAGACGAAGAAGAAGAAGAAGTGCACGTCCAGCTGCTCCTCCATGTCCTCGTCCTGCTCTGGCTCCTCCTCCTCCTCCTCCTCGTCCTCCTCTTCCTCGTCCTCGTCCTCGTCGTCCACCGACGACTCCTCCAGCAGCTCGGACGACGACCGGGAGGCCACGCCCACTTCGGACGCAGTCTCCGCCTCCCCGGCGCCGGACAAGCGGAGGAGCGAAGAGACGCGACGAGACGACGACGGCGAGGAGGAGGAGGAGGAGGAGGATTTGAAGGAGGACGACGAAGAAGAAGAAGAAGAAGAGGAGGAACTAAAGGCGGAGGAAGAGGAGGAGGAGGAGGAGGAGGAAGAGGAGCTGTCCCCGCCCTCCGAGTCGGCCTCCTGCTCCACCTCCCCGTCCCCGCCCGCCTCGCTGCCCGCCAAGCCCGCCAAGAAGGGCTCGGGCCAGCGGGGGCGGCCCCCCAAGCCCAAGCCCGACGGCGGGGAGGGGAAGGCGGGCCGGCCCAAGCGGAGGGAGGGGGTCCACCTGCCCACCACCAAGGAGCTGGCCAAGCGCCAGCGGCTGCCCAGCGTGGAGAACCGGCCCAAGATCTCCGCCTTCCTGCCGGCCAGGCAGCTGTGGAAGTGGTTCGGGAAGCCCACCCAGGTGAGGACCGCAGTGGGGGGGTGGCGGGGGGCACAAGTCAGATGTCTCACTCTAGTGTTGGAGTACTTGAGAGAGTACTCGGACTCCGGGTTTTTGATCAGGACCAGTCGAGACTCAGCCGGCACTGCAGTAACAGATAATAACAGAAAAGAGAACTTCTGTTTAATCACCTCAACCACCAACTGTGCAGAACTCTGAGGTCTTTCACAACCACCATGAGTTGAGCTCAGACAATAAAGTTTTGTTTTGGTTTTTCGCGTTTTGTTCATGCTCGACATGCCATTATTTTCAGTTCAATTATTCCAAGTTTTTTTCAATTTTATGAAGCAAAGTTGTTTTTTTTAAATTGTGAATAGCAGCAAAATGTTAAAGAAAATATATTAAAAGTTCCCTTTTTTCCTTCCTCACCCGACAAATATTTAATTTTTATTTTTTATATCCTGAATTCCTTTTAATTACGATAATTTTCCATCTTTTTGCACCATACCGCTGCTGTAATTATGCAAATTTCCCCGATGTGGGATTAATAAAGGCGGTCTGTTCTATGTGGTCGTGGCAGCTCTCAGAGCTTCCATTACGAAGAGAAAGTGGATCAGATCTGGTGCACCCCAGGGTTTGGTACTCGCTCCTATTCTATTCTTGCTGAAGTTAAAAAAGATACTGGTTCTTTTTTTCTGTCTTGCGGTGCTTTTTTTGACATCCAGTCTTAATGATGTCTTGGTCTTGGTTGGTGCGGTCTTTACTGCAACACTATCACCCTCTTTGACCCCCATCCAGAGACGCGGTATGAAGGGCAAAGCCAAGAAGCTCTTCTACAAGGCCATCGTCCGCGGCCGCGAGATGATCCGCATCGGCGACTGCGCCGTCTTCCTGTCGGCCGGCCGGCCCAACCTGCCCTTCATCGGCCGCATCCAGAGCATGTGGGAGTCGTGGGGCAGCAACATGGTGGTCCGGGTCAACTGGTTCTACCACCCGGAGGAGACCAACCCCGGCAAGAAGCTCACGGACAAGAAGGTAGGAGCGTGAGAAGTCGCTTTGGTTGAGAGAGGAGAGAGGATGGTTGCAGCCTTGGAGTGAATCAGAACAGGGTCAGAATAAAAATGCCCTTTTTTTTTTATTAGTGCTTCTCAAAATGACTCATTTCTTTTTCAGAACTGGGATCAGATGTGCGGTCAGTCTTTACCTGCTGCCCTGCACTCGTCCATCCAGAGAAAAGACTTCATGGAGGTGAGGAGCGATCTTTTTTTTTTTAAGATTATAAAAACCTATTTAACCTGATACAACGCAAGTTGTCAGTCGCCACTACCAAATAGAATAGAATAGAACACCTTTATTAATCCCATACTAAGGAAATTTGCATAATTACAGTACGGTATCAATACAGTGCAAAGAGAAGGAAAATTATGTTAACTAAAAAGAAATAAAGAAATGACAATAAGAAGAGTAAGAACGGAATAACTGCAGCACACATCTAAGGTATCAATGAAAGTAAAACATCAGATTTAAAGTTATGCTAAGGACTGAAAACAATTAAGTGACTGCTAATAAGCTAATAACGATGATAAAAATAATAGTGACATGCTATCCAGCAATAGGAATCTTCATTTCCTTTGTCACATTTAGAGATAATAATATTGGCAACAGGCAGGAGGTACTGTAGATGATGAACAGTAGGGGGTCCGAGTACCAAACCCTGGGGTGCACCACATCTGATGCACTGTCCCTTCCTAATGCAAGTTGTGAGAGTTGCTACCACCAAAAAGAATTCAACACATTTATTAATCCCACATTGGGTAAGTTTGCCTAGCTGCAGTAACAATATTGTGCAAAGAGAAGTAAAATTATTCATTATTTGTGGTTAATTGTGTGTGTGTGTGTGTGTGTGTGTGTGTGTCCCTTCCTCCCTCAGCGCGCCCTCTACCAGTCGTCGCACAGCGACGAGAACGACGTGCAGACGGTGAGCCACAAGTGCCTGGTGGTGAGCGTGGACGAGTACGAGCAGATGACCCACACGCGGCGCTACGCCGACAGCGAGGACCTCTACTACCTGGCCGGCACCTACGAGCCCACCACCGGCATGATCTTCAACACGGACGGCGTGCCCGTCATCTGCTGAGCGGTGGGACCCGGTTGAGGGGGGGGGGGAACAAACCTCTGGACGAGTCGAATCACTGACGTGAAACGCCGTTTACCACGTTTCAGACTGTTCTGGACGGCTACGACACTACGACAGTATTAGCGCGGCGCTAGCTTAGGCGCTGTCGCCTCACAAGCTAGCAGGTCGCGGCTTCCGTTCCGGGCCTTTTACCGTGCGGAGTTTGCATGTTCTCCCCGTGTCTGGCGTGGGTTCTCTCCGGGTTCTCCGGCTTCCTCCCGCAGTCCAAAAACATGCACGTGAGGCGAATTGGAAACTCTAAATTGTCCGTAGGTGCGTTTTTGCGAGTGCGGATGGTTGTTTGTCTCTATGAGGCTGTGCGATGAACTGGCGACTTGTCCAGGGTGTCACCCTGCCTTCGCCCTCTGACAGCTGGGAGAGGCTCCAGCAGACCCCCGTGACCCTGATGGATGGATGGATGGATGGTTCCAATAGACGTTTGCACACTCGGACTTTTAAGCTTCAGAACACACACACACACACACACACACACACACATGCAAGCACTTCTTTTACATGTAAATAGACCCTCCACGCAGAACGTGTAAATACGCACACCTAATAGCCACAAAGTACTATAGAGGAAGATATGAGTGTTTTATTTTTCATGTGATAGATTTATTATGTCAGAGTACTTTTTTCTATGGAGGTGGGGGAAAAAAAAAAAACAAAAAAAAACAAGCCGAGAAGCTTTAATGAACTGTGAACGACCCGAGAGAAGGAGAGAGAGCGCGTCGGTCGATCCGGGGCGACGGACGGTGTGACGTTGTGCTTATGATGTTGCTGTGGTTGGTGATGTTACAGTCGTGTTACAGTCGTGATTAATGTACCCAGGAGAACAGCAGGAGCGACGGACGAGAGGAGAGACGCACAGGAGGGAGGAGGAGCTACACACAGAGAGAGAGAGAGAGAGCGAAAGCGATGGCCATCCAACAGAAAGCACTTAAAGAAAATCCCTCCCCCGACAATCCAAAACTTTGTTTTTTTTGTTTGATTCCCTCAGAGACTCAGGCTCGAAGAGAGAGGAAGAGAGGACAGGGAATATTGTACGAGGAGGAGAGGAAAAAAAGCACTTTCCATTTTCATGGTTTGAGTTGGCGAAAAGGGGATGGGGAGGTAAAAAAAAAAAAAAAAAAAAAATCCACCCGGGAAAATGCTTTCCGTTCCAAGCAAACGTAAAGATTTCAGAAAATCCCTGATAGAAAATTAAATCCAGAGCGTTTATTTTTCAAACGTTCGGCCGTGACAAAGCGACGGTTGAACGCCGGCGCACAGAGAGGTGCATCATGGGTGTTTTTTTGCCCCTTCACCCCTCCCCCACCCTCACTCCTCTTTAAAGGTGTTTGTAGGTCGTAAACGCTGCGGTCCGTTCGGGCATTGCATTGAGGTCGCAGCAGCGGCGGTCGGAACGCTGCTGCTAGCTGCTAGCTGCTGCTGCTAGCTGCTAGCTGCTAGCTCAGATGTGGGCAAACTTTCTGACAGGTGGGCCACAATGGGTTCTAAAGTTTCCCAGAGGTGTTTTGGTGACTCAACTAAGAGGAGAAAAAAAATATATATCATGGGATATAATTTGTTGTAATGTCAATTAAAAATGAACAACAGTTTCAACAACAGTGTTGAAACACTGAAAAAAAAATGGATGAAATCCACTTATTTTATGACTTACATACTACTAATATCATTTCTTCAAGGTCGGAAGGCCAAATTAAAAAGCTTAACGGGCCGCATATGGCCCCCCGGGCCGTAGTTTGCCCATGCCTGTGCTAGCTTGCTAGCTGCCGCTTGGCTAACTAACGAACGCAATTGAATGGAATCGAATTCCGACCGAGGTTCCGACGCCGAGATGCGACCGCAGTGTTTTCAACCTCCAAACGAGTTCCGACACTTTTCCCCCCCACCCCTCCCTCCTCCCTCCTCCCCCCTACCAAGCAATCACCTTTGAAACGAGAGCACTTTGAACACAGAGGCTTCCACGTCTTCCCAGAGGACCTCCGACCGCTGCCTCCCACTTCTCCTCCTTTCAAGACGGATGAAGTGACGCACATCAATCACGGTCCCCACGTTATTCAAACACTTGTTTCCGTATTTTTTTTTTTTTTTTTTTTTTGCCTCTCTGCTGCTTACCGGTCTATTTTGTGTTGTTTTTTTTCTACACGTGCCTATAGTTTTGATGGTCTTTTGGGTTTGTTCTTGGGGCTGAGACTGATGAATGTTCTGCTCAGGGTTGTGAGCATTTTTTTTTTGGGTGGCCTTATACTCTCCCCCGGCCTTACAATGAATTACAATGCTAATTATTTGCCAAAATTTAGCTCAGCCCACCCCCCCCACTCAATGTTTACTTATATTGAACAACACTCCGGGGCCCTGAGCCTTTAACTCACTCAGCTACACTATTGTGGGCGGAGCTGCAGTCAGCGTCTCTCTACAGTAGACGGCCTACTGTAACTAACTTACTACGTGACGGTAACGATGCTGACTTGCTGCCCCTCCCCCCCCGCCCCCACCCACCCCTGCCTTGCTGCAGAGACTGAAGATTGTCTTGTTGATATTCAATAGGTTGTAAAGTATTTCCTTCTATTCTTGTACGCTTCTTTTTGTTGTTTTTTTCTCTGCATCATCTCGTTTTATGACATGATATGAAGCTTTTTTTTTTTTTTCTACTCCCTCTGAGGCGGTTGCAGGACATCCTGTGACGAGAGGTGGCAGGAGAGGTTTATCCCGCGTTGTCTTCGCCCGTCGCCGCACGTGAAGGTTCCCAGATTGTGCAGAAATTCACGTTGCTGCAAACAGTGATGCGTTTTCTTATCGAGCCTGTCCACAAATGAGATCCCGACATCACGCGGAGTTTTTGGACGCAGCCCTTTTGTGATGTCACAAAGGGCATCCCTGCTTCTGCGAAGTCGGCAACAGCGCCACCATGTGGCCCCCTCATCTTATCCTTCCTTTTAGCCGGAAGCTAAAACTGGATCTGTTCGGCGAAGATTCCAAACACAGAGCTAAATATGCTCCCCCCAACGCCCACCACCAACACCCCCACTCACAACTCTGTGGGCCGAAAAAGACAAATAAGTTGCGACAAGTCAGGTCGACACGGATGTGCCCCTCCCCCGCCCCGCCGGTGTTACGGCGACACAGGTCGTGGAGGAGCTAAAGTGGCCGTCATGAATGTTTGTTTACCCCTGGAGCTGCTAAAGCACTTTTTATTTCCTTCTGAGTGTATGTGTGTGAGCGAGAGAGACAGAATGGGGGAGGAGACTGACAACACGACATTCTTATCCCCCTGGTGTTACACAAACACACTCACACTCACACACTTCTTCTTAAAGTGTGTGTTATTGCCTTCCAAGCTCTTCTCCGCCACCACTTTCCCCTTCGGCCTTCAAACAGGGTCCAACACACACACACACCAACTTTTGCCCTGTGCGCCTTCATATTTGTTTGGTGTCATATGTTTGAAAATGCGTAAGTTTGTATTATTGTAATGATTGTTTAGTTTTTTTTTCTCTTTTCACTTTTTATTTGCATCATTCTGTCTATATTTTTTTCTTCTCCTTTTGCTTCCCCCTCTCTGAACAATCATCCACGCCTCTCAAGCAATACTGCTGACGGGCACAGGGAGCTAGCTGCTAGAGAGAGAGAGAGAGAGAGAGAGAGAGAAAGAGAGAGAGAGTAAGAATGGAATGGGAACGAGAGAGAGAGAGAGAGAGAGGTGGACTGGAGGCTGGTTCTTCGTCTGCTGTTCCTTCAGTATCGTTATCGTCCTGTTACAGAAAATGAAATTTAAAAATAAAAAAAGGTTATTTTGAAAATAAATGGAAAAAAAATCATCTAAGTTTTGTAAATGATCCTTGACTGTCAGGAGGAGAGCGAGAGGGAAAAAAAAGCTATCAGAATATACTTTGTACATGTCTAATCTTGTAAAAAAAATATATATATATATATAAATATATATATATATACAAAAAACAATAGATTTTAGAGGTGAATCTGGAAAACCAGATATATTCTGTCAGCCTATACTCTGTTGTAAGCAAATGTTTGTTTTTCTTTCTTTGTTTTTTTTTTTTTTTTACAGACAGCAACCATGTTTATCAGTGTTTCTTTTCAAATGGTTTTTAGTAATTCAATATTTTATAGGTAACCAATAAACAGATGGAACTGTATGTGCGGGTGTTCTGTGAGTCTGTGGCCCCGGAAGTGGAGCCGCTTTCTTCTCCAAACCTTGACTTTGTTTGAAATTGGAAATGAAAACAAAAAGAACGTGGCTGCATCCACTCGATGCCAAGACACGTGAAACTGTCGGGTTGAGTGGCGTAAACCAGGGCTGTCAAACACAAACAGAGTGGGCCGAAATTTAAAACTTGGGACAAAGTCGCGGGGCAACGTTGACATATATTGGAAAAAAATCTTCCTCCAGATGTAACAGTGAACCTTTTTTATATGGACCAGAACAAGCTTGACACTGTACAATGAACTTAAACGCGATATTGGACACGTGCAAAATCAAATTTCAAATAAAAAAAACTCATCTGAATAAGTTAAACGTAAAGAAAGATTGTATGTCTTCTTTATTTGCAGCCTCCTGATTTAAATTTCAACAGTAACCCTTTTCCACGGGCTAATAATACATTCAAAAATAAAATAACAATAAACCAATGAAGTCATAATAATATCCTCCAATGAATGTCCTGTGCTGATTGACGCGCCAGAATCCCAGCAGAGCATTCTGGGATTTGTAGTATTCGCAGTACATGTGCTGTGTAACAGCAGCGGCCAGCTTCAGTAGTGGCTTTGGTAATATAATTCCACTGGGTTTCCAAGTATAATTACACTGCGGGCCAAATATGGCCCGCGGGCCAGAAGTTTGACACCCATGGCGGAAAGTGCGGGTGCGTGTTGTTCGGCTATTTTAGAACACGGCAGGGTGCAGAGCCTGGAAAAGTGGCTCCATCTCTTCTCTTGCGCTGGAGGTCACCAGGCTGCTGGAGCTGGAAGTGCCTCAGCTGTCCCAGGGTGAAGGCCGAGTCGCAACCTGAAAAAGCGACAGAGAGACAAAAACAACCCTCCACACTCACAGTCACCTCTGAGATACACAAGCTTTTCTGTTCCTTCAAAGGCTTTTTTCTTTTATACTTGAAGGGACAGTTCAAAATGTTTGGCCATAATCATAAAATCAGTGATATGAGTGGGCACATTCCTTTTGACCCATAGGTAGTGCGACAAAAGTGTCATTATTATACACATTCTGTAAGTAAAAGTACAGATACGTGTGTGGGGGTACTGATGTAACCCCTTTATTACTGTAAAAGTAAGAAAGTACAGGTTCTGAAATGTACAAATTGTGAGAGAATAACTGGCTATGCTAACTGGTATGCTATGTATATACAGTATCTATAGTAGGTTTTCCTAAGAGTAGGAAAGCCAAATGACTTTATTGGTACTGCGAGTATAGATTTTTATATGGGTAGCATATTAAGCTTTTACCAATGTAAAACCTTAAATCAGGCTGTCTACACCACCGGAGTTGTGTGAATGAGACCGTGTGTTGACAGAGGGACACCTGCGACCTTTGACCTCCAAGTGATCGTGGCAAGAAATTTGCAGAAATCCTCAACTCTCCCTCCAAGGCGTCCAAAGTGCAAATGGGACTTTTCAAGCACTGACGTAATGGAGGGAGTCGGGCGGCTCGGCGGGCGACTCTTGCGAGTTGAGCTGCCAACGTGGAGACGTCACCCTCTCATCCTCTCGTCTCGTCCCCTGCCGCGCCTCCTCCTCCTCCTCCTCCTCCCCCTCGGCTCTGCCTGCACAGACTGCCCCTTTAATCAACGGCGGACTCCCACCAGGCATCCATTTTGGCTGCCCCCCCCCCCCTCTGCCCCCTCACCACCGTAATGAAGCCGCCGCTCGTGATAAAATGGAGGAAAGTTCACTTTGCTTTCCGACGCTGCCAAATGTGTGCGTGTGTGCGCGTGCGTGTGTGTGTGACTTTTGAATTCCTGTGTGTGTCCACGTGCAATTAAATCCTTGCTGACATGAGCTCAGCGTGTGTTCCTGTTTCACAGTGGGAGCAGCGCAGCGGTCGCCCCTCGACTCTTCAGTCCCGACCCCCTCCCCCTCCACCCCCCCGGGAGGACGACCAACATCAGCACAACATCAGAACCTGCTGGGAACATCCTCCCGCCCTCCCACACACACACACACACACACACACAGAAACAGAACACCAGCACAGTGAGGTATATCCACACATGCCTGCAGCAGCAGCAGCAGCAGTTCACTCTTTCCTTCACACACCCTCCTGTGGGAGTGTCAGCATGCGGCCTCCTGACTGGCCAGCGTCACACCAGCCGCCGCCTCCCATTGGCCGAGGAGCCGTCGCAGCCCCGCGGCCGGCCGTGCGGGCGGGAAGGAGGGAGGTGTGTCTGAGAGAGAGAGTGTCACACACACACACACACCGGTTTCCCAGGAGACAGGTATCTAAGCGAGGGGGCGTTCAAACACACACACACACACACACACACACACACACGGCGCAACCAGCAGTTTGAAAGGGTTGTTATTCATGCCTCTTCAAGCTCTGAGAGTTTCAGAGCGCCGCTCGTCCTTCAGTCCTCGCTGTGTGGGAGAGGTTGGGGAGGGAAGATAAAGAGGGTTTTCTTTTTTCTCTTTTTTTTCTTTTTTGCTGCATTTGTGTCCATTCTAACTTGGCTCTCTCTCCTCCCTCTCCTCCTATTAGTCCCAGGCTGTCTGTCAGTCTTTCACTCTGGCACAGCAGACGCTCTCACATTACTTCACACTCATCCACCCCGGTTCTCTGGTTCCCATCACTCACTCTCTCTCTCTCTCTCTCTCTGTGTCTCTCTCAAGGGGCGAGCGAGAAGGAGAAAGGACGATGGCAAACCTCCGAGTCACAACTGGAGCACAAACACCGAGCCAAGAAAAGCAGGATTTTCCTCTGTTCACTCGATGAAAGCGACTTTTCTTACTGGTGCGTTTTGTGCTGTTTGCCGATGCGCTGTTTTAAACCCCCCCCACCCCCCGTGTGGGAAATAACCTTGTAACATCTCCATGGCTTAACTCTGCTGACGGGTGACTTTTTCTTCAAGCAATTTCATGAAATGTCGATTGCAAAATGAAAACATGTTGGTTTTTTTTTTTTTTCTGCCTAAATTAGTGGAGTCCCAAGGCAATGACACGAGGGTGACTTTCACATTCGTCCGGCCGCTTTGGCGACAAAGCAGTATTTACCATCATGATGGTCATAAGAGGAAGAGAAATGTTATTTTGTCAATCGGTCTTCAAAATAAAGCAAACTAGACAAATCATGATTAAAAAAAACCAACCTCAATCCCCTATAATAATGAATGTACAGACTTTAAATGGAAAGTGCCAGTCTAAAGGAAAACATGCTTTAGAGAAAGGCCAGACTTCCTGTTTGCCCTGACTGTGTCAGCAGACAGTAGGTGATTTCACGGACCAGGAGAGAATAGTTCCTCCCAGAGTGCAAAATATTGGCTAAAAATATTGTGAATAAAATTTTTTAATTTAAAATTAGACAATATGATCGTAAATATATTTTAGTGTACATATTGGCATATATATGAGACCCCTTAATATTTTTGCTTTGAGGCTAACAGGGGGTTTCATGGGTTAATCAGTCAGGGGGGTCCGTTTGTGGTTTGCTGAAGCGTGGATTTCAAGAAGGTGAGTGAAGACGACGACGACGCGGCCCGTCGCTCTGTGCCCCCCCTTCTCACCGGCCACTTTATTCGGTAAAATGCTCCGTTGGTTGCTGACATGGATGACTGATCAGCCAATCACTTGGCAGCAACTCAACACAGTTAGGCCAGGTAGCCGTGCTGAGGTTTAAGCGAGCATCAGCATGGGGAAGGAAGTGGATTTGAGGGATTTTGAGTGTGGTGAATGTTGGTTGTCGGTGCCAGGCGGGCCGCAGGTCTGAGCGCTTCACAAACTGCTGCTGATCTACTGGGATTTTCACGCTGGCACGAACGTCGCTGAAGTTTACTTTTTTTTGCCAGCGCTTCTGTCCTACTCTCTCAACAGTTTCCGACTCACAGACCCAAAGCGTCGTTAGATGCTAGCACTTTGCAATTAGTGTGAGGCTTCTCCAATCCACTGGGGGTGCTAAAGATATATTCTATCCAAAGACTGCCACTCTACATTTGATGGCACCTGACCAGCTTAATCAGGTGCACCTGTTGCCTCGGCCATTTTGTCCCTTAAAACACCCAAGTGACTTTGTTTTCTCTATGACCTGAGCAGCTCAAGTAGTGGAACAGCCAGTGAGCTAACTGGCTAACAGCAACCTGCCGAGCTACCTACCCACCTACCTACCTACCTACCTACCTACCTACCTGACCGGCTGGCTAGCTAGCTAGCTAGGGTGCAAGAGGTAAGACACCCAAGAACCATTAGCGTGCTCTGTGTAAGCATTGCTTGCTCTGTGCTTCGGTGAAGGTTGAGCTAGCTAGCTCTTTAGCTCAGCTGCAAAGTGCTTCCCAACTCCTCAATGTCCTAACAATTTCAGAACTCCAGTGTTCTTTTCAACCTGCTTTTTAGATAAACTTGATTTTGCTGACAGTGTGACACTCACATGAACATTCAGACTTTTCCTCCACAAGCCTCTGCTCGATGTTTAGCGCACTGCCTCGATCACCTCGGACATAGAGAAAGCGGTTTAAGAAGTTGTTGAATTAATTCAAGCTCTTAGGACGACTGCCCTCTGCTGACCGTGGTGTGCAATTGCGCATAATATATTTGCTTCTAAAAGGCTAATGGGACGTGGTAAACATGTGGGGGAAATTGCGTCTACTAGCTTTTAAAATTGTATTTTGAAAGCTAGTAGCTCACCAAAAAAAAGGTCCCCGCCCCCTTTCCCTTCAAGGGCTCTGAACACAAACCACAGCAAACCTCCAAGCAGCACACACACAACCACCAACCACTTCATTATGTGGCCAGTGCTAGCGTTGCACCCAATAAAATTGGCCACTGAGTGCACGCGGTGACCTTTTGGGTGGGTGCAGCGTTCAAGTTCAGGATCAGGGAACGTCGTGAGTACGTTTTTCATCAGGGACACTGATAAAAGTAGCTCTCTGAACCGTCTTTCCAGCATATGCCGCGCTTGTGTCACGCGTGGACGCGTGCTTTCTTGCATCGCCTGGCTTTTTGATGTGCCTCCCTCGCCCCGGCGGCGCGTCTCCCCTTTGTCTGTCGCGACAAATCCAAACGCGAAATGACAGCCGAGCCTCACAAATATTAGTTCAGCGCGTGGTCCCGCGCGCGGAGGCCCGTGCCAATTGCCCGCGTGCGCGTGCGTACGTGTGACGTGCCGCATATCAATTAGCCATCTGTTATTCGTGGCGACAGCGCAACGAATGAAACATCGCAGTCTTTGAATGTCGGCCGTGCTCACCAGCGTCTCTCGCTGCCTGTTTCAGCTGCCGCCGCTGCTGACAGCGGCCGTGATGGGAAGTCCCACTGTAGCTGAAAGGAGCCCGGCTGCAGGCTGACAGCCCGGCGCCGCTGGAGATGGGGAGCTGAGGATTAGGGGAGGAGGCACGAGAGAGAGAGTCTGTCAGGAGGGTTCCCCCCGACTGTCCAGCGGCCATTAGCGAGGACTTTCAACAAAGATCCGCTGCTAACCGACCGATTGGTCTGTCACCTGACACACCAGGGTCCGGGTTCCAAGAGTGGCCACCCTGGGTTTTAGACTAACCGGCTAGTAGTGATGTTTCAGGTGCCACTGAGCCGTTCAAAAGAGCCGGTTCGTTGCTTTTGGTTTTGGTTTGATGATGATGATGATGATGATGATGATGGCTGCAGGTTTTTAGTTCGAGTCTATTTTGAAACTTCCATCCAATCCATCCATCTTCTATACCCGCTTATTCCAATTCAGGGTCACGGGGGTCTGCTGGAGCCTCTCCCAGCTGTCTTAGGGCGAAGGCAGGGTGACGCCCCTACCAAAAACCAAACCTTTCTTATGGAAAAATTGAAAAAAAAAAAAAAAGTCATATGCACTATACACTGTTGTTTTGCTGCAACCCAACATAACAAACAAGCGGTAAAATTCCCCCGCTGTGCATATTTTGCCAGCTAATTGTCTGCAAACCATCAATTTGATGCTTTGACGTGACACAAAAATCATCCATTTGTTGGCTTCATTTGACTGGACAAAGGTGCACAAGGCCCTAACATGTGAAACAAGCATGTTATGATCACACTTCGGCCTCTCGTACCTCTCAGCTCACGTCTGTAATTTGTATATCATTTATTGGAAGGGGTCGTCCAGAGCTGGAGAGCTCTGGGGGTAATACAATATTACAATATTATTCCAAAAACAAACCGTGCAATACTGCTCTACTTGCGCGATAAGCCAAGCGATTGGGCTCGGTTCAAAGCGTCATTTACTCGGGCGATCAGAAGTCCAGTGTCTCGGTCAAAGATGCGTTCAAAGCTGATGAGGTTTTCGCGCCGAGTCCGGTTGATGTTTGTTCAGGTCGGGTCAGAGGGGAGAAGAAGAGGTTTCCTCTTTCCCCGGGCCCACTCCTCAGCAGCAGCGGCAGCAGCAGCAGCAGCAGCAGCAGCAGCAGCAGCAGCAGCAGCAGCAGCAGCAGCAGCAGCAGCAGCAGCAGCAGCAGCCCCCTCCTTTGCTCCTGCAGTTATGTGGAGCAGAATGACTAATGATCGGTTGTTCTCGTCACCCAGCGGAGACTTTCTTCCCCTGCAGCCATTTCCAAAATTAGCAGAAACACACACACACACACACACACACACACACACACACACACACACACGGGTGCACAAAGGAACGCAGGCACACGTACCCACAAAAAAGTCAAATATTCAAACCTCCACTGGCACACACACACACACACGCACACACACACACACACACAGAATGTGATCTTGGTCTGAATGTTCTGCCTGACGTGCTCGACCTTCGCTGTGGTTTCCCCAGCCAAAGGTCAGCAGCAGCAGCAGCAGCAGCAGCAGCAGCAGCAGCAGCAGCAGCAGCAGCAGCAGCGTCTTTCTTACGGGAAGCTCTTCCTTCATTCCTTTCTTCCTTTCTTCCTTCCTTTCTTTCTTTCTTGCTTGTATTCATTCTCCCGGGATCTCTGACACACATCGGGAGCTTAAATGGAAACAGGTACCTCCATCACGTTCTCTTTACTTTTGGACCCTGGAGTCGCTCAGCGGCGTTTGTCGTCTGAGCCGCAGCTCCCTCTGCCGGTGAAAAGTAGCAAGTGCAGATTCCAACTCCGAAAAAGGCAATTTTGGATGATTTAGTCGTCTTATTTTTTATTCTTTTCTCACTTACACGTTGGACAAAGAACCACTGTCTATCTGTCTGTCTGTCTGTCTGTGCAGTTTATTTATAGCAGCATGTTTACACATAAAATGAGAAGTGTTGTTGGGATTACTCCATAAAAGTAATCCAACTACTGATTACTCCTTTAAAGAGTAATCTAATTACTTCTTTAACTGCTTTGTTTCATAAGTAATCAATTACTAATTACTAATTACTTTGGCTTAAAAAAAAAAGATAAAGTAACAGCTGATAACGTCTTGTTTCCTCCATCGTACAACGAACCACGATATTCTTTGATTTAGACGAGATGAACTCAAAATAATGTTTGTATTTCCAGCTACAAACGCAAAACCCTGTTTTTCCTTTTTGCCGCCGCCATTCCTGATTTGGTGCGTCGCCACATATCAACGATTTTGCATGCTCGACGGCATCATCAATCTGCGACATCATTCTTTTCGGTTGTTGTTGACATTTTGTGGATAATAAGACATCTTTAGCTTGCAAAATATTTCAGAAAAGTAGCGAATCGTCACGTGAAAAAGTAATTTTGATTCAACTACCAGTTTTGCCACAGCAGTCCCGTTACATTACTCCGTTACTAAAAAAAAAAAAGTAGTTTAATTACAGTAGTGGATTACTTAGTAATAGATTACTCGCCAACACTGACAATGAGCACAGTAGATTGTTTCCTATTCACAGTTTATGCATTCACACGTGCAAGTATCTTCATATATTCATTGAAAAGGAAAATCCAGTCTGTGAGCGCAGAACAAACAAACAAGACGCACGATAACTATCCAAAGAGACCCTTTCTTACATTTCGCGCAGCGGGTCGCTGCGTTTGTAGGGAGCGCCTAAGAATTCAGCTGGAAATTGAATACTGCACACGGTCGAGGTCAAATAACCTTCAGACTCGCCGTCTCTCCATTTAACCAGAGGCCGCGCTCTCGCCTCCGAGAGTCCCTGCTCCCCGCTCCGCTTCGCTCTAATTGCTGCGCAAACATTCCCTCTGCTCCTTGTTTCACACGTGGCCCTGACATTTCACTCATTTCCAAAGTGGTTTCTTCTCAGAGCTCCCGCCGCCCCGCGCTCTGCGCCGCCTGCGGCCGTCTTTGTGTCGGCCTTGGCCAACGCTGTCGTCTCTCTCTCTCGCAGCAGATCCCGTCTGCAGTCGCAGAATCGTCGCGCTCGGTCGCCAGATGTGTCCCCATGGGGTGCGTGATTCACACGCGCCACAGTCTTTATCGCTGTCCTGTAAGGAGGCAGAGAGTAAAAGAGATGCTTGAAGTCGCGGCAGATGATGGTTTTGTGTCATTATGAATCAATATGTACGCTCACTGCTCACATTATCATGTGTCATATTATTCCTGTGTCTTGTAACTGGGCCCGTTTTGCCTTCAATTGCCTTAAATTGATATAAATTATTGAAATATAGTCAAATAAATCAATAGATTGGAATATTGAATTGAATAATTGAGATAATCAATAGATTCAAAAGGGTGCACCATGAAGACCGGAGTTCCACGTTCAAAGTCACTTCGTCTTCTCCGTCCTGGCGCTCGCTCTGAACTTCGACAAGTCGTCCTCGCCACGTCTACGTGCCGAAACGCACCGAGTTGCCGCTACGCGGGATTGGTCGAGAAGATATTTGCATCGTTAGCGTAGGCGGACAGTTGCAACTGATAAAGCGTATGATTAATGTAGATCAGGGGTGGGCAAACTTCTTTTTTTTTTTATTAGCAGCGGGCCACATGACAGACCTGCATCGGTCGGCGGGCCACGGAAGTTTTGTTGACCAGGGCGGGGGTTGAAATTGCGCTAATGTCCCGCCATTTTTTTTCGTTGACGGGGGCGCTATCGCTATCGCCACGCTCTTCGGCAAAGTTACGTGCCGGCAAAGTTTCGTTGGGGGCGTGGGGGGGTTATGACTGGCTTCACGCGGGCCGGACAGAGACACGCAGCGGGTCGGATGTGGCCCGCGGGCCGTGGTTTGCCCATGTCTGATGTAGATAGATACAATTTGCTAGGCTACTTGGTAAGAAGGTTTGTCCAGTTTTGAAATTCTTCATAACGCAGGAAGCTAAATGTTCATGACTGCGTTTCTAAGAGAGTCTCAAGATTGAATTAATTCCCTCTGACAACCAAACTGCCTTCATGCCTGGCTAGCTAGCTAGCTAGCTAGCTAAACCTGCTTTATCCGAAATGAAAAACGGGACTTCTTTTCAAACGGCTTGAATACAACATGGAGTTTATACTCGCAGATGTACTGGCAGTGAGAAGTTGAGCCTCCCTCACCCTGACGGCCCTGCAGTTCCCACCCAAGGGGAGGGAGGAGGAGGAGGGGGGGAAAAACGGAGAAAATAGATTTTTCATGCCCTTTAATAACACATATCTGTCCAGAAATAACCCAAAACACCTTCAAACCCCCGGCAGCTCGTCGGGGCGGCAGAGGCCTCGGGCAACACATGCATCCAGTAATGAGGTTAGCTCCCGACTGGCACCCTGCCACTCTTCAAACAGCGCTGATATTAGGCTCCGCTCAAGCTGTCACCTACATTATGAAGCGCGCCTCGGCCGGCTTCCTACGCCGTCGCCTGCTTCCTCCATAATGCACGACCTCTGACCTCCTTCTCTTCTGGGAAAAGCTCTTTTGTCGCTGAAAATTTAAACATGTCCAACGGAGCGGGAACTAAAATTGCGGAGCTCGGTACAGAGACCAGAGAGGATAGATCTACAGAAAAGAAAGAAAAAAAAGATCCAATATCATCTTGAGGTCCCCCCCGCATAAATAAAACAAAAGTTCTTTGCTGCGTTTCAGTTTTTGTATTTACAGTTTTCCATCCTGGTAAATTGTTTAATACATTCACTCATTTCTTAGCTACAGACGAGTTTTTTTTTTTTTTTTTTTGGCACTAATTCCTCCCCCCCTGTTTGTACCCTGCATCCTTTATGTGGATGTCACACATCCTTCAAAAAGACACACTAGGGGACACAGAACAATGAAAGGCAATAAAAGACACAGCAGTTATCAACACGGAGACGCCCATCAAACACATACCAACGTTTTGTTCCCTTCCCAACCACCAGAGGGTGCTACAAGGTTTTTAGTCGTGGCTCTAAAAAGAGCACCTCCGTCATGAACGTTTGACATTATTAAGCTTTGACGTCATCCTCATTGACGGAGGCTTTTTTTTTTTCTTAGTTCAATTATTAAAGAGAGATTAACTGAAAATATTTTTAGTACAGTTTGGTGTATGAGGGCCACATACACACACAGCAACAAAAAAAAAGGTGCATAAAATTAAACAAAGCAAATCCTGATGCCTCTGACGATGAACAATCAACATCATTTTTAAATTCTTATAACATTTCTTTTGGTTCTTCTTTACAGTATAACATTACTTTACATACAAGTATCCCATTTATCCCATGGAATAGCTTCAGGAGGTTGTTCGCGGTGGGTGTGTGGACAGAGAAAAGACGCACCTGCCAGTTATGTAAGATGCCCAGTCTGGATATTTCAAAATAGAGGTAAATAAATAATATTTCTGAAAGAAATGAGGGATTTTTACCCGTGTTTTAGTTGCTGTACTAAAACAATGTTTGTTAATAGTGGGAGTTCTGTCAATGAACTCTGCTTCCAGTGTGCGACGGAAGTGACAGTTTTAAAAAAAAAATCTGCTATTTGTGATGTCACAAAGGGCACTGCTAGCTGTACCAGACTGATCGCAACACTTCCAGCGGGGTGCTTGTTTCACCCTCGCGGCCGCCACTGTGTTTTTCTCCACCTTCCAAACATGTCAAAGGCCCAACGACATGTCGGTTTCAACAGGCAGCTGAAACCAACTGGGAGGCTGCAAACAGAGGGCTGATGGTGCCGCTTTTTGGATATATACACAGATGTTGTGGATGATCAACCATGCGACCATTAAGGAGCCTGTTATAATGTGATGAAAGGAGAATACATATATATATATATATATATATAGATATATAAATATAAATATATATATATATATATATATAGATATATAAATATAAATATGTACATATACATATATATACATACATACATATATGTACAAACATATGTATAAATATGCATACATGTATACATACATATTACTTCCCCAGTTAAAAATATATTTGTCATTAGACTAGACAACGTCATTGTGTTTCTTTAGTAGACACTCTCTCTCTCTCTCTCTCTCTCTCTCTCTCTCTCTGTGCCTCTTTTTGTTATGACTTCACTCGGAAAAAAAAATGTCCTTGTCCTGTCCTTGTTTTCTTTTGAGAACATATTAAAAAAAAAAAAAGAAAGAAAGAAAGAAAAGAAAAAACAGAAATACATCCTCAGACATCTCTTTTTTTCCGGACGTGTACGTTTACGACGAGAGCGTGACATGAAACGTGAGCGACCGGCAACGGCGCTCTCCTTCGTCCCCCGGCGGTGGACCCTCACTGGACTTCACAGCGGAGCAGACGTCAGGACGCCTCCTGGCACCAACATGCAGACAGTCATTCCTCCTGGAGAAGCTCCCCGGGTTCCAGCCTGACCGCTCACCTCCAGGAGAGAGGCTCATCGTAGCAGAGCCCAGCTGCACGGCAGGCGGCCGACCCCTCCGCCGGAGGATGATGGAGTGGACAAATGTAAAAAAAAAAAATTTTTTTGTGAAATCCAATTTTTTCCCCCCCTCACTTGCTTGTCCATAGATTGAAGCACGGACCACCCCGGCGTTCCTTGCGAACGTCTCCTCGTCCTCGGCAGCTGGCAGCGGCTCCGCCTGTCAACTCGGCTCCTCCCGGAGATCGGAAAAAATTGTTGGTCAGCTTTATGGGAGTTCTGTGCGAGCGCTCAATAGCCCGTGGCGTTGCCGGGCTGGCGCGCATTGAGGGTGGAGAGGCGCCCCGCCGACGCCGGAGCGGCGAAGCTGTAAGCTGCGTACGCCACGGTGGAGCCCACCATCAGGCCTGTCATGTAGGAGACGGTCATGGTGTTGCCTGGTGGGACACACAGAGGAGACGCAGTCACGACGGATGCCAGCCGGCGCCAATGAAGAGGCAACTCGTGCAGACAAGGATGTCAGCATCCCGACGCGCTCGCACACCGACAGGGAAGCAAGGCCGCCGAGCAGGTTGCCGATTAGAAACAGTGTCTTCTGATTCTGACACCAAACAGGGGTCACAGGTCGTCATTGAGAACGCGACCTTTGTCTATGACAATTATCTCATTGGCAGACATCAGATGAATTGTTGCACTAATTTGCTTGTTGAAGTTAATGTTAAACGACAGCAACTGATTTGGGCTAATGTTCTCTGTCTACTGCGTGAAAAAGAAACATTTAACTGAGATCTTTTCCAACTGAGGTGCTAAAATTTGGCTTGATTTATTTTTATATTATTGGTTTTATATTGGTTATATTGGCTATACATACTACCCATAAATACATAAATAAATACTTTAATAGAAGGGTATACTCGCAGTTCGGGTTAATTCTGTTGGTTGCTGTTAATTATATACATTCATACCGCAGCTAATCATGCTAACTTGTAGCTTTAGCCTCAGCGAAGCTTGTAGCATTCTGTGTTTTTCGGACTGTGTGTTCACTTCTTTTTGTCGAGAGTAAAAGGACGCTACAAAGAGACCAACTGATCAAACCAACCTGTCTGGACACTCGGTCCAGGTTTTCAGCACTGCAGCTCACTGAAAAAAAGTGACCTGCCAGCTGCTATCAGCATCAGCGCAGTGCGGTGCGGTGCGGTGCTTGGCAGAGCCGCTAAAACAGCGAGAAGGTTGCAAGTCGAGTTTTGAAATGAGCGGCGGGTCCCCTCTGGGTCTCACTCCGGCTGCCTCCCGCAGTCCTGACACATCAACACCGGGCTAATTGGCGACTCTACACTGGCAGGAGGTGAGCGCGAGTGCGAACGGCTGTTTGTCTCTGTGCTGAAATGCCATCGACTGCTGACCTGACCAGGGTGTAACCCTGACAGCCGCGGCAGACTCCAGCGCCCCGGCGCCCTGACGGCAGGTTAAGTGGAGATAGGAAATAGGTGGATGTCTGTCAATATTGAGGGCAGGAAGTGGAAGATTGCCGGTTCCTTTTCTTTTACCACCTCTGGCCGCAGGTGTTTTCAAGACTTCCCCTTTCAGAGTTGCACCTTGAAGTTCCGATGTTTAATCGTTCTCTCGCTCTCGCCGAAACTCTTGACCGTCGAAACTACGGCAGCGTTGCAAAGGTGAGCTCACCTGCCAGCTCCCTCTGCTCCGGCGGCACCTTCCCGGCGGCCTGGATCATGGGGACGGAGCCGAAGTAGCCGTTGGTGACGCCCATGAGCAGCGAGAGGAGACACGGCCAGGCGGGGTGGGCCAGCGCGGGGCCGCTAGCCGGGTACACGCACATGACGAACAGCGGGATGAAGACCACTCTCAAGCAGGAGAAGAAGAGCAGGCGGCCCCCCGACCATTCGTAGGGCAGGGCGGCCAGGATCTGGGAGGAGACGGAGCCGGAGAGTCAGAGGTCCAAACACTACTGAAAGGCTCTATTCTCAGACTGCTCTGTTGGCCTCGCTAACCTAAAAAAACCACCAACCCACTTGATTTGGCCTCATCTTCTATCCATCGCATTCAAAAAAAACAAAAAATTAACTGAGACAGCATCTTTTCCAACCCAAGTGGTGTTTTTGTTCTTCTCTTAATGTGAAAACGTCCTCCAGGTCATACCACAGCTAACCGTGCTAGCCCTGTAGCTTTAGCCTTGGAGGCTTGTAGCATTCTGTGCTTTTCATTTGCAAGTAAAAGGACGCTAAAGAGAGCAACTGAACAGCGAGATGAAGACCACTCTCAGGCAGGAGAAGAAGAGCAGGCGGCCCCCCCGACCATTCGTAGGGCAGGGCGGCCAGGATCTGGCAGGAGGCGGAGCCGGAGAGTCAGACGTCCAATTACAGCTGGAAACTATCATTTGACTCTATTCTCAAACTTTTCTGTGGCCTCGCTAATCTCCAAAACCACCGACCCACTTGATTTGGCCTAATCTGTCCTGAAATGGAGTTTCTGTTCTTCTCTTAATGCGAAAACGTCCTCCAGGTCACACCACAGCTAACCGTGCTAGCCCTGTAGCTTTAGCTTTGGAGGCTTGTAGCACTCTGTGTTTTTTGTACTGTGTTTCACTCTGTGCTTTTCATTTGCAAGCAAAGGGACGAAAACAGAGCAACTGAACAGCGGGATGAAGACCAAGCAGTAGAAGAAGAGCAGGCGGCCGGGATCTCGGAAGAGGTGGAGCCGTGAGGGCCGCTAGCAGCTTTGAAGCCCTCGCGTATCAGCCTCCTACGAGCGGAGACGAAGTCCAAGTAGCGCAGAAAACTATAATTTGACTCTATTCTCAGACTGCTCTGTTGCCCCTCTAATCTCCAAAACCGCCAAATCCCTCCCCAAGCCCCTCCCCTCTCTCTCTCTGTTCCCTTTCATTTTTCTCCTACTTATCTTTTCTCGCCTCATTTCAATCAAGTGTTAAATTTGCCATGAGGACAAAGCCCGGCTGTAAAAAAATAAAATAAAATAAAATAGCCAGAGCGCTCATTCACACAACTCTTTGCCTTTTAAAGTCAGAATGAAGAAGAAAAAAAAATCGTCAGGGACCTCAGATAAGTGCTCACTACTGAATATTCACGTTTGAGTGTCTGACATTTTGCG
Source organism: Thamnaconus septentrionalis (assembly GCA_009823395.1). Lineage (NCBI taxonomy): Eukaryota > Metazoa > Chordata > Actinopteri > Tetraodontiformes > Monacanthidae > Thamnaconus > Thamnaconus septentrionalis. The sequence continues at coordinate 5,417,309 of CM020515.1, forward strand.
ATAAACAAGGCTTTAGCCTCGCTTGTCAGGCTCATTAAATGGAGTGACTCGCCGGGAAACTGCACAAGGTCGACTGGCTACGAACATGACTGTGTTTTGATCCTGCTAACGTGGGAGAATCAGACCAAGCAAGAAATAAAGAGACAGTTTTTTAAATCTTTTTTTCTGCAATGGTACAACATAATAATGAGATGCCATTAGATAGTGGAGAGGAGCCAGAAGATCCATAAAACCACTTTAGTCCTTCACCGAGCCGGGTGGTTTTCTCGACAGACACTCAGAGCTGATGTTGGGAGCGGAGAAATGAGAGATTTGTTTTATTATTGTGCCTCAGCTTGTTATGCTTTTGGAGAAAAAAAAAATGATGGAATGTTTTGCCAGACATACGCTATTCTAAACTGCAATCTCCCTTACAAACAATCAGTAGATAGATAGATAGATATTTTATTTGTATTGCCTGTGATAACTTGCTAACTCTGTCTGAAAGTGCTACAGCAACAGTGGCTGTAGACAAAATCAGTCAGGCTCATTTTCATGTTCAAGTGCATCTGCATGTTTGCTGGAGGCGTTTACACATAAATCCCATTTGTTTAATCTTGATTCTCAACTGGGTACGACTAGCCAACTATTTAAAGGATCGACCCAGAGGTTAAAAAAAAACAAAAACATGATGAGGCAGATACAAGCGGGGATGAATGAGTGCAGGTCTGACATTCAGGTGGATGGAGCTCAACGAGCTACGAGCATTTCAGAGCCGCTGCCAAAAAGCTTAGTGGAGCCATTCCGGTCTCATAAATGCTTTTTATATCCGTCCTTATGTGAATTCCAGGGGCGCGAGGGTGGAGACTGACCTTGCCGACGAAGTCGGACATGTTGAAGGTGGCCATGATGAGGATGGGGAGCCACTCCCCCAGGGTGTCGTTGCGGATCTCCGACTCCAGGCCGGGAAGAGACACAGGGTGATGCTGTAGGTGACGCCGATGGACAGCATGTAGGCCCAGATCACGCGGGAGACCACGTAGCGATGCAGGATCATGTCTGCAGGGGGCGCAAGAGGAGGGACACACACACACACGAGGTATCGTCATTAACGCACAGCTCCCGACTGGAATTCCAAAATCAATTCTGGTCGCCGCAAGGATAAAGCGGTCATTTCTACTCGGCACCCGCAGGGGGCCACGAAGCGACGAAGAGTCGACGTCGTACCTCGCAGGCCCGGCCAGCTCTTCCTCATCTTGGCCTTGGGGGCGTCGAACCGCACGTACATCCCGCCCGCCACGTCGTCCAGGCCTTCCTCGGCGGACGGGGCTTCCGCTCCGCCGCCGTTACCCTGGAGGAGCAAAGAGCCCAGTCGTGACTCGGCCTCGCCGGGAAAGAAGCGGCGCGGCGAACCCGACGCACTTCCGGGGGATTAGCGGCGCCCGTCCGTCACGCCGGCGATAAAACCCATCGGCTTCGTCCCTTCTCGGCTCGGCCGCTAGCATGACGTCAGCTTTTCATTGGCTTCCAAACAGGAGGTGAGGAGAAGATGGCCGCGGGGTTGACGTCATGGTGCCGGTGCGAGAGCCCGGGAGAGACACACACACACACACACACACACACACACACACACTCTGGTACACGTCAGCCTGCGGTCATTCTGTCTCATCTCAAACGTGAAGACGAATCCCGGCACTCTGGGGTGTTTTTCTGAGCAGACAGTCGGCCGTGTGCACACGCAGTCGGTGCAGCAGCAGCAGCAGCAGCAGCAGCAGCAGCAGCAGCAGCAGCAGCAGCAGCGTACATCACCGTCATCACACCGAGCCCATTAGCTGATTGGAGTGACTGGCGCTGCAGATGGCACCACTCTTCTTGATTATCTCATAATGGAGAGTGGTGCCTTGGTCCCCCCCTCCGACTCCACAAAACTCAGAAGAAGAAGGAGCGGAATGAATCAGCCACTTCACCCCCCCCCCCGTCCCGTCCCGTCCCGTCAACACACACACACACCACACCCCCTGCAAAACGTCTCTCTCACACTCACGCCACGCGCGATTGCAACGCAGACCTCAAAGGTTTGTGCGAGGGCGTAATGACGAACAAACACGACGGCGCCCCAGAAGACGACAGCCTGGGGCACCGTGTTGTTCTTTGAAGGGCTCCAGCGAGCCTTGGGGGCCCGGCGACGCGCCGCTTTGAGCACAAAGTGGATTCACTTTTTTTTTTTTTTTTTTTTACCTCTGCCTCTGCTGTGATTTCACAAACGATTCCTCGCCCGGCTTGCGGCCCTCTCGAAATCTCTTATTTATTCGAATTTTTCCTGATCAGCAGCAGAGGCGGCAAATGTTAAGAGTACTCGTTCAACTCATTTACTCAAGTAAACGTAAAAAAGTACGATTCTGAATTCTATTTCAATAAAAAAGTTTAAAAAAAAAAAAGATTTGCCATTAAAGACACAATACAAGTGTTGATAACTTTGCAAAAATGAGAAAGCCGTGACAGAATCATCTAGACTGAACTGACCAGAAGTCTTTCATGAGCATCTGGATCATTTTTACCAGCTTAGCTACTCTCAACACTATAGTTTTCCTTTCCTTTTTCAACTGCAGCACAACCAAATTGTAATCAGGAACAGTTTGCCGTTTAGCAGCCACTGTCTGCTGTTGATAAAATTGAATAAAGTTGACGTCAGAAAAAGATGGAATTTCGTGAGTGAAATCGAAATTTTGCAATTAATGTCAACGTGAAGTAAGTCAAAATGTCGGGAATAAAGTCTAAAAGGCTCTGCGCGCAAGTCTAGAGGAGTGCTTCCGTTTTTGAGTTTCCTCATTGCTGTGGGTGAACCTTGTTGGAATACACTCTGTTGTTGTCAGTTTTAGAGCTAATCCACTTTCTTCACAAAATTTCCACTTTATTGGCGTCAACTTTATTCATGAAATTTCTACTTTATTCATGAAATTTTGTCTTTTTGAATGTCCACTTTATTGACGAAACTCCGATTTTATTCACAAAATTTCATCTTTTTAATTTTTTTGACTTTATTCACGAAATTTCCACTTCCAACGAGCTAACCCCCGCCCCAGGTTGAAAGATTCATCATGCGCTTCTGAACAAGCACAGAATGGACTTTCTAATTGGGCACAGACTAAAACTCCTCATACAAATTCATAAATAGGAACGAACTGCGTGGTGCACTGTTGGCCGCGAGCTGTCGCGCGTTGCATCACAGAAATCAATCACGGACGCGCCCGCGGCGCGACACAGGCACAGTTTTACGGACGCCACTCTTCCCGCCGGCTCGGCAACGCTTTGTAGGCGCAGCATTCATGAGGCGGCCCATGCATTAAACATGCGCGGGGGGCGCGGGGCGACGGAGGAATCTTGCAGCTTCGCCCAGTTGAAAAGGGAAAGTATTGGGCGGCGGGAGGCGGAGGCAGCCGGTGGGAGGAGCAAGTCCGACCCGAATAGAAACTCATTTTCTCAAATAATAGAGAGATTTCACTCTGTAATCAGCGGCAACGTGATGACTCAGCCGCTTTAAGTCATGCGGCCAAACTGCCCAATTACTGCTGCATTGTGGGATTGCTTGCGATTGTTTGATTGACGCACAACTTTGCTTTCTCTCTCTCTCTCTCTCTCTCTCTCTCTCGGGGAACTTTCAGGACATGAACTCGATGGTACTGACCAAGGCCAGGAAAAACAACTAATACGCGAGGATGAATAGAATGCAGCTAAAAACAAGTCCAGAGAGGATTATTGTGATCGCAGCCTGTTTGTTTGTTTGTTTGTTTGTTTTTTTGAGGATTCTTACTGCATCATCGCTGAGCGAGTCAGTTTCAGCACCTGGATGATCTGCTGGACCTCGCAATGTTTCCAGGGGACGAACAATGAGTGAACTCGCGGTGGGTGAGTCATATTTTCTCATTTCCCTGTAGTTCAATAACAGGCCAGGGACATAGATCATTAACATGCATCCAAATGTATAGCTGCAATTTTCCTTTTTAATTCACATTAGTCTCGGATATACTCACTAACACGACTCAGTTGAGTATAATATACGTTCATTTTAATTTCAAATTAGACTTATTATGCTTGTCAAGATGGAATTTAAAGAGTGGCTGAAGATGATGACGAAGGTGATGATGACGTTGATAGAAAAAGACCAACAGGGTCTTTCGCCCCATCGGCCGACCAAGAACAAATCTCCTCAACCTTCCACAGACTTACAAATCTTACTTCCTCTGCGGTGACGTCGTGGTGAACCCGGTAGCCGCCGCCGCCGCCGCCGCCGCCGCCGTCCCGGGGGTCGTGGCACTTGGCCGGCCCCTTGCCCTGCGAGTGGCTGGTGTAGTAGCGCACGAAGCGGGAGCGGCGCACCAGCAGGTGGAGCAGGAAGCAGAGCATCTCCATGGTGATGGAGACCAGGAAGAAGATGAGCGTGTTGCGCCGCTCGTCCTTGATGAGCAGCTTGGTGAAGATCCGGGACAGCGAGATGATCACCCCCGCCGTGCCTGGAGGGGGAGTGAAGGCTCAGCGAGTGACAGGAAGGGTGAGGAAGTGAGAGAGGTGGCGCTACTACTCACTCTCTCCGGTCATCACCCCCTGCGTGTATCTCTTGGGCAGCATCCCCATGTAGCCGTAGAAGCTGGACTGCTGCACTGGAGGGGGGGCGGTTGGGGAAGAGGAGTTATTAACGCTGGGAAGTAACCAAGTACAAATACTACCTTACTGTCAGTAAGTACATTTTTCAGATATTTGTATTTTACTTGAGAATTTCTTTTTTTTCTGATGACCTGTTACTTTTAATCCCTACGTTTGCACACAATGATCTGGACTTTTTGCATTGGAAAGACATTGCCACTTGTGTTTAAAGGTGTTAAAAAAAAAAAAACAATTTTAAAAGTAAAATTCGGTTAAATAGAAAATTCACTTGTTATCATTTATTATGGTTTTTGTTGTTGAAGTGGAGCCATTTGAACTACTGTTGTGTAGTTCAAGATAAAAGTGGATCATATTTTAGAGGGGGATTATTTTAGAGTACCTATTCAGCCACTCTTTGGTACGTTTTCAGTACAGAGAAAAACTACTGATACTGTATGTATACTGTATACTGATAATGTAAACCTGCAATTATGGTTCACTGGTCATAACTGTGAGTGATTAGTTAGTTTGGCTGTGCTGCAGCTGAAAGAGGAAAATCAACGATAGTATCGAGATTAGCAAAGCCAATGTTCAAAATGATCCTGATGCTCTTCAAGACCTTTGACCTCTGACCTCTGGTCAATTCAATCCAGATTATTCTTTCAGAACTTTCTCATTTTTTGCTAAATAATCAACAAATGTATTGGTTAATTCATGACAACGTTTTCACTTTTTACTTTAATACATTTTAGAACCTGTACTTTCTTACTTGAAGAGGAGTTGAATCAGAACTTTCACCAGAGTCTCATTTTGCACAAGTATTTATATTTTTACTTCAGCCGAGCCTGTGAATACTTTTTACACCTCTGGCCGTAGGAACTGGATTCGTTCTGGGGCCCTGCGGCCTGCGCGTCCGGAGATGCCGCTCTGACCTCTTGACCCTGCGCTAATTGGTTCGTGCCCGACCGCCGACTAACAGACAGGACGTCCAAACGAGGAGCGGGCCCGGCAGAGGTGATTAGCAGCAGCGGAGGACTTGTACTGATGTGAGGGTCGTGACACTGCTCCTTGGCTTTTTACCGCCGTGTTCAGCAAAATGTTGCGCTGGGCGTTCACTGCCGTCAGCCACGATGAGCTGTTGCTAGTGTTGCTAATGTTGCTAGTGTTGCTAATGTTGTTATTGTTGTTAATGTTGTTGGTGTTTTTAGTGTTGTTGATGTGTCATTTAGCACAAATGACGTGCGCTAATGATGTGTCATTTAGACGACTGCCTCTAATGAAATCTGTCTCCTATGATAACAATGAGCAAAGTGGGTTTTTTAAATAATTAATTTTATATATTATACATATGTATATATATATATATATACACATATATATACACACACACACGCATACATAAACTATTTATGCTGTATATATATATATATATATATATATATATATATATACAGTATACATACATAGATAAATAAATAATGCTATAAAATAAAGAATGCTGAGTTCTGAGTAGATCTTTACATGCATCAAGAAAAAATATTCTATTATTTAAATAAATTTCTATTATATACAGTATATGTACATATGTACATATATAGATATATAAATACATATATATGTAGATATATACATATACAGTATACACACACATATATATATATATATACATATATACATTTGTATATATATATATATATGTGTGTGTGTGTGTTTATTTTTTATATATATATATATATATATATATATATATATATATATATATATATATATATATATATAGTCATATATATTATATATGTGAAGTCTTTGTTTTGTTGCATTTTGATAAAAGCAATTGGATAATAGCGTAAATATATATAGTGTACATATATATATATACACTTTGAGATTTCTTAATGTAAAGTGCAATATAAATGCAATTCATTATTATTTATCATATATATATAAATATATATCAGGCGACTTGGTGACTTTCCTTGAGACTTAATTTTTCATTCCAGTCCAGTGGAGGAGCCTCACATAACTGTTTATGCCAAAATTACTTTAGAACCCCAATGACAGCATATTGTGCCCTCTGTTTAAAGCCTCCGCCAAAAAAAAACAACATGTACGGTTCAAGGGACTGTTTGGGATTTCCGAGGAGTTGGCAGAGAGTGTCGAGCGGCATGTCACTGGTACAAAACAACGTCAAAGCGAATTGGTTAGTTAGTTCGTGAGTGATGTGCTACCTGTGCACCCGAAGGCCACCACCCCCACCGACACCAGGTTGACCACGTACGCCTGGCCGGTGGTGAACTTTGCCAGCCACACGTCAAACACGCTGACAAAGACCAGCGGGCCGAGAGCCAGGACGTAACCTGCAGACACAGAGGGACGCAGACACAGACGGTAGCTCACATCGTCAGGGTGAGGCAGCAGTCAGCAGGAAAGCTGACAGGCCGGATAGGTGCAGGGGGGATAAAGAAAAAAAAAAAAAAACACCAACAAAAAGAAAACCTGGCTTTCCTCAGATCTCCGAGTGCAAGTTTGACTCCAGAGAGCTCTCAAACAGACAACACCCCTCAAAAGACATCAAGTCAAGGATGCAACCGGAGTTATTTTTAGCCTGCAGACAGTGGGCATGGTGAAACCCTGTCCTTTCATGTTGGAAATACTGTACAGCTTGGATCAAACGCATCCAAATCCAAGAGAACATAATCCCCAATAAAGCCCTTTCTTGCTGTTCTTTGCTGAAAAAACTACCTGAACAGCCTGAATGTGTTTTGTTTTTTTTATTGATCTCTGGTTTCACATTCTCCAAATTCAAGTTATCCACAACTTAATTTAAAAGATCCAGAGGAATTATTTTTTTGATGGACAATGGATATTTAAACTTTGTCTTTTTTGTTTGAAAAAAAAAAACCAATGCTAATTGTGCCACATATTATAACTGTAAAAACACCATTCATGGCAGACACAGCTGGCAGCTGATTTGTCCTGGAAGCAAATTTGCTGAAACTAAATTTCTCAACTCACGGGCTCCGGCTCATCTAATTTCCCGCTTTTGCCTTTTAACAAAGCGGATTCTCGAAATCTGCCCCGACAACCGCGCCTGTTTCGCTAATTAGCACCCTGAGCTCGCAAGCGATCGGAGGCCTGGAAAACAAAACCGATGAAGAAGGAAATGATGCAAGATATTGGAAAATGATCGGGCGGAGGAGGGTAAGCGAAGAAACAGCCGCTTGTGAAAAATGCATCTGAAATTGGATCATTTTTACAGCTTTTTTTTTTTTTTTTATCCTTCCCCTTTTGTTTGTTTTTTGTTTGTTTTGCACATTCTGCCTTGATGAGCACAGAGGGTCCTGGAGGGCCATTAATAAATGAGAAAGTTGCTCCAGCGTGACATTTCCCACAATCTGAGCCTCTCACTTACCCACAGTGATTCTGGTGTGCATGCTGAGTCTCTCCACCAGCACATTGTTGAGGATGACGGCCAGCAGGGCCACCAGGATGTATGTGAGACTCATGTCAAACACGATGGACGTCCCTGGAACACACACGCACACACACACACACACACACGGAGGGACTGAGCACAGCTGGGGAGGAAGCAGAATGGAGGAAGTCAAGAACGCTCCTTTGGGTGTTTCATTAAGCCGCTACCTTTAAACTTGTCGTGCAGGTAGTCCACGTCCGTGATGAAGCTGTTGTAGGGAAGCAGGAAGCCCACGCCGGCCAATAGCATCGCAAAGTAGATGCCATGGTAACGGTCGTCAGGGATCGGCTCCTCCAGGTCTGAGCGCGAAGAGGGCGGTGGGGAGGGAGGGAAGGAACGAGGGGTCAGAGAACTCGTTTACGGCAGCGGGGGAAGGGAGGAGAGGTGGTGGGGGGGTCTGAAGCCGGCAACTCCGTCTTCATTCCTGCTAATCAAATGAACGAAGCGGCGACGGAGGTGCTGTCTGGGAAGGCGGCCGTGAGGCCTCGGCGCCGCGGCCGGCCTGATGAATCGACCAGAGGAGCTGCTTGATTGCAGGCGTGAGAGCTGAGAGGCGTCCGAGCCTTCCCGTGTTCTGCCCCCCCCCTTCCCCCTCCTCCATTCGCTTCCAATTCCCTCAAATTGTGACACTCGTCTTCTTTATGTGACGTCTGGTAATCCTGCCCCTAATCCGCCGAGCCTCCTATGGATACTGAATCCAATATTTTTTTTTTTGTGTGTGTTTTTTTTTTTAACCTCTAAATAAACCAACGCAAATTTTGGGGACGAGATGGCAATGAACGCAAGCACACATGCACGCGCACACACCTCTGAGAGGCGATTCTATTTTTTGCTGTTCCCAGGCTTGCAGGGGGGAAGTGCGGGCTTACAGCAGGAAATTATTGTGGGAACAGAAGAAAAATAAATAAATAAAGCTGAGTAGCGCGACGTCACCATGGCTGCAGGGACCGGAGGAGAAGATCGCCGGCTGCAGGAACGACGACCTCAATAAATGAAGATCCGGCAAAGACGCAGAGGCGCCCCCGCTGGACACAATGACAACACAGAGGTGCGTGAAGACTGGCTGGTTTTTTTCTCCCGACTATCATGTTTACGGACTGAGTGACAATTTTTGCAAAATTATGGGAAATCTTCTTTTTCCCCCTCCAACAAGCCAAAACAAGAAAACGCTGGAAAGGACTGAAAACGATGCAGTACCTATGCCAGGCCTGGTGTGGTGCTGCAAGTTTACTCCCTGAATGCGGAAGAAGAAGAAGAACAACTGAAGCACGGCGTGTTTAAAGAAGCAGGTGCTGGCTAAAAACATTAGTCTTACTAATGTTTTACTATTTCATTAATGTATTAATAGTCTCATATGCAAAGTCATACATTATGCCACTAAGACAAGTGCAGGTCCCCGGTAACTGAGGAGCGGGAACGGAAGACGACACTCGAGATTCAGGGTTACAACCCAACGTCCTTTTAGCCTGTCCAGCTAATTTCATGCTATTTTCTTGCTTTTTCTAAAGTTGCGGCGCGTTGGCTTCCCACTATCTATGGTGGCGGCATGGGTGCAAAGAGGCGTAGATTCACATGCACGAACACGTATGTGCAGCCATTCCAGCTGTGTAAACAACAGGAGAGAAGGGCCTTGAAATCAACAGACAGCGTGTGAGATGTGATGCTGCAACCCCAGGTGAAATAACAACACTCCAGCTTCACGGACCGACATTTTATAACCTCTGACAATAATGAAAAATTGCGCATTGTCCCTTTAAACTAGCGCACTCCTGGTAGGCCAGAGGGGCTATTTTGGCTGGGAAAGGCAGCGTGCAGTTGTGAGTCGATTCCGATGCCGTCGAAAGGGACTGCAAAGTGACACAATATATATTTTCTTTTGTTCTTCAGGACAAAATGCTGAGCCTCGGGCGAGCGCTCACAGTCCTCTGAGAGGTCTCGCATCTCTCCAGTTTGATGAGGAATAAAATATATCTGGTGGTGGGGGGGGGGGGGGATACACCAGAAAAGTTGAAGACGGCATATTGAGCATCGGAAACACCGCAGCACCCGTTTCATGAACAAGCCGAGTAGTTTCCGAGAGAGTTACAGTCCCATTGCATTTCTCTCGGTCACTCAGATCTATATCTCTCGGTTTGGTCTTGAAGGGCGAGTGGATGACTTTCCACCGGGAACTCATCTTCTTCATGCGTCCTCATCCTTCCACTGGCTGAGACATTATTCTGCACCTCATCCGCCCTGACATCGTCCAATCAGCCAGCAGCGTAGCCCTCGTTAGCCCTTCACCCCCCTCCCGCTGCCTTCCCATGTTTCGTTCATTCCCCCCCGCTCTCCGTTCTCTTCACCTTGCCGTCCCCGACTGTTCTACTCCGACTCCATCTGTCCGCCAATCAGCCTCGTCAGTATTCCAGCCGGCGGGGTCGTCAGCTTCTGGACTCTGACGGAGGTTAACCTGGCTGCCGCCGCTCAGAGCCCTTCCATTAGACAGCTGCCTCTAAAGCCGACGCATCAAAGACCCCCATGTAGTTTGATCAATTACACTTTGACCTCGACTGCAGTGCCTTTTAATGAGTCCTTCCTGATCTCGGTACAGTACAAACAGTAGTACAAAAAACAAAACTCTAAAGCTGTGTTCAGACTGCCAGCCAAAATCCGATTTTTTTAACCCGTCCAGATTGAAACCGGATTACTCTTTTGTAGTCTGAACAGTCACAAATCACATTAAAATCTGATTTTTGCAAGACGGATTGAAACCACCTTCGGGAGGTAGTTTCAAATGGCATTTGGACAAGATGCGTGTCAGTGTGAACAGCTCCAAACAGTTGGGTTTTGACAGATGGGTCAATAATGTGGCCCGGTCTGAACAGAGCCAGATGCCATTTGGAACACTTGCTAAAAAAAATAGTGTTGATAGTTAGTCCTAAAAAATCCGATTTGCGAAGGAATCTGATTTGGAATCAGATTCGCCTGCAGTCTGAACGCAGCCGATCAATTCCACTTTCACCTCGACTGCCGTCCCGTTTTGATGAGTCCTTCCGGATCTTGGTATCATACAAACAACGGTAGAAATGCAAAGGAAACAACGCTCTAAGTCGAAGCCTGGTCTAAGAGAGAACAATGTAGGCAGTTGATGGAGTGGATATGAATCATACGATGTGCGGTATCTGCACCTGGAAGGTGAAAGGTGGGCTGAGATTTGACGCACGCTATAAGTGAACCCATATGATGCTGAATCACTCGACTGGCGTTTTCCAAGAGTGGAATGTGTCTCCAGGCTGTCGGTGCAGCACTCCCACCAACCCCCCTCCCTCCCCTGGAATGACACAAGTCTATTCTTTGCTTGCTGCTTGCTCCACTTTTCAAGAAGCGTGCACTAAAAAAAAAAACTGCAGTGTTTTGGAAATAGGCCCTCTGCGACATCACAAAGGGCACTGCTAGGTCAGTGGCGACAGGTCGGCTGCAGCGTCCCCAATAGGATGATCGGGCCGGTTGTGTTCTCTTCACTTTTTGCCTCCTTTCAAAGGTGAACAATGAGGTATCAGGGAGGAACATTTTTTAAATCATTAGTTAACAATGCTAACAGTGTACAAAATAAAGAGTACAATAGTAAAATAAAGGCAGAGTCTGTATGCGAAGGCTCCTCCCCGTCCTCCCCCCTGCTGACTACAAGCTCTCTGATTGGCCGAGCTCGTCTGCGAGAAGCGCGACAGTCATCTTCCCACTTCTCTCTCTCTCTCTTGTTTACTGTCTACAGTCTTGGCCTTGTCTTGATCTCGATACTCTCTAGTCTTGATAATGTCTTGGTCTCGGTTGGTGCGGCTTGACTACAACACTAACAGACAGACAGACAGACAGACAGACAGACAGACAGACAGACAGTCAGAGTTCCCTCACCAGGCTCGGACAAAGCCAGCACTCCTCGCTCCGGGGCATCCTTGCCGATCTCCTCTTCCTCCAGCTGGTACGAGTCGAAGCTGTAGCTCTGCACCACGCCGCCGCCGCCGCCGCCACCGCCGCCGCAGCCACCCGCCGCCGCCGCTCTCCCGTCCCTCCCTCCACCCCTCCTCCCCACCTCCCTCCACCCCGCCCTCCTCCACACGTCCCTCTCCTCGGGCGTCTCGACCGGCGTGGGCCTGCGGCGCTCCGCTCCCACCGAGCCCATCTCTGCAACTGTGGTCAGCACGTGCGCGAAACACACCACTCACTCCCCAAGCTACACACACTGGAGAGTGTGCATGATAAAAAAACAAAACAAAAAAAAACAATCAGCACAACACGCTCCACAGAGAGGGCCGGGAGACCTTCGCTTGACGGAGGATCTGCAGGAGACGGTGGAGGGGAGAGGAAGGGGGGGGGCAGAAGGAGGAGAATTACAATGTAGACGGCAGAGACGGAATTAGGAAAAAAGAGAGCGAGAGACCGAGAGAGAGTGGGGGGGAATCAATCAGAGCCTCACCAGGGAGGGAAAAAAATGACAGAAGTCAAGGTGAGACGCGGCGAAGAGAAACAGTTTGCTGCCGACTGCGAGACTGTTTGTGTGTGAGAGGCATATGGAATGAGAGCAGAGTGACAAAGGATGCACGGCTGCGTGGCAGGGGAAGGTGAGAGGAGCGAGTGCGGCGCCACGCGCAACACGCAGCCATATACATAAATATATATATATATATATATATACATACATATATATGTATATGTATACATACTTTCAGACCCTTTGAAGGGACAGGTGTGTGGCAGGGGTAGACACATTCCCTTTGTTTTGAAATATATATATAAAAATATACTTTTTAAATATTGTCAATTTTAAAGGTCACATTTAATGGCCCTGCGTCTCTATGGACATTTTTGTTTTTTTTCCTTTAAGCTCTATTGAGTTTTTTGGGGTTTTCTTTTTGGTGGTTTAATGAATTACGAAGTACGAAGCTGCTCCACCGGAGCCTGGAATAAAAACTAAAGATCTGAAAATGGGTTTAACCCTTTCCAGACCCAAGGACCATATGTGGAAGTTTACCAGAGGCATTATTGATACATGAAATGACATGATAAATAACGAAAAGAAAGAACACAAGAGTGTTTTCTTGCTGCTGGTTACATGAGAAGTTTTAAGTGGCTTTATTTCTCAGTTCCATGCGGTGACTTGCTGAAGCAGTTTTTCCATTCAATTGTGTACGGTTTGACTGGTGAGAAGTTTTCTTTAATGTTCAAAAAGAAATCAATGTTCTTTGAATTTTAAGACTCATCATTTAAATTGAAAAACTGATACGGGTGAGGAACTGTAAAAGGAGACCTCTTTTATACTCTACTTATATCCTTTACTGACACTCTGGGAGTTATCAATATTAAAACTTCATTAAAATTAAAACTGTTCGACTGAGCTCCCTATTGAGGGTTAGAAGAGAAATAAAAGCAGCCCGTTTGTAGGGTCACATGGTAATCGCTGCTCACACTTACATACCCTGAAGAAGCACTCAAGAAAATCAAAGAATATAACGAGCACCGTGCAAAGCGTCGCCAAACTGTGCAGGTCAAATCATTGGGCGAAAATGTAACGAATTGCTGTCGATGACGTCGATAACAGTAACAATCGCAGCGACGTTTCTTAGCTCGAAAACCAACCGATAACAAGCGACTCTCAACCTTTTTGAGGTCAACCGGGCTCGTCGCTCCTCTGCTCCTCTCTGCAGAGCTCAGCAGCTCAGCCGCGTTCAGGGGAACCGCTGAGAAAACCGTGTTGCTACGCGCTCAATCGATATTAATGCGCGTTGGATAAGTAAATGCACAACAAACACCCACGGCCTCGTTCAGCTCGTTTTAGTTTGGTTTTTTTCTGTCGCCCGTGGCCTCCGCTGACCTGAGATCAGACGGATGGCTGTCGCCTGCAGCGCAAGCGAGGAGCTTCAGTTGGCTTTTCTATTTTAATATTCTTTCTTTTTTTTTTTTTTTAGTAAGACGTGGCCACCTGTTATGCAAAAGCAGCACCAGATGTTGGGGGGTGATGATAACGCTCTGCTATTTTAGGGCTCAGTCTGACGCAAACGCAAAGCAGCAGGTGATTCAGCGCCGCCACACACACACACACACACACACACACACACACACACACACACACACACGCACACGCCTCCTCCTTCCCAGACAGGAGACAGTCAAGAGGACGTGCAGCACCGGAAACCTGTTTTTGTTTTTTTGTTTTTTTGTTTTTTTTTTTTTTGTTTTTTTAATCAAATCATCGTGACGACGGCAGTCTTACGGGGGCCTCGCTCGGAGACGAGCCGCTGCGCTCCCGAACGCGACCTGCGGAGGGCGCGCTCGGCCCTCCTCCCTCCAAATTGGGGGGAAAAAAAAAAAGGTTCCGCGCGGCCAACCGGTAATTGAGCCGCAGCCTCCTTCGTTGATATCGCGCGCCGGTTTCCTCATCAGTCGCACAGTCGCGAGAATGTAATCATCGCCCGGTGTGCGCAAAGTCACGTGTTGCCTCAAAAGAAGAACGAGAGCAGAAGATTAAATAAACGTCGCGCAGCACCTATGAGGTGTCGGTCCGAATCATCATAATCCCGTCCGGGTGAAATCAATTTAGCTCAGGTGCGACACAGGCGCGTTTTGATGGGAATCAAAAAAGAAAGAAAAAAAAAAAGACAGAAAAACAGTGGTTGGATGCGTCAACTCGACGCTGTCTCAGTTTGGTTTCCCCTGAAAACATCCACCTTTAAAAGCTCGGCTGAGGTTCACTGATGTCGCCTTTAAATCCCCCCGTGCGTTTCGGTAAATGTATTTGGAAAAAAAATAAATAAAAAAAACAAACAGCCGAGACTCTCTGCGCCCTCTCTCCATCACAAAAGAAAGCACAAACAACAGGTTAGTCACTCTGCTCGTCTTACCTCCTGCCTTCTCTCCGCTCCTTTCGCCCTTTAGATCTCCGAGGTTTTTCAGCCGGTTCCTCCAACCTCTCCCCCCGCCCCACCGCCTCCACCGGAACCGGACTGGAGTCTCTTTTTGTTTTTTTTGTTTTTTTTTCTCGGAGGTCGGTGCCTGCGAAGTCGGACCCGGTGTTGTGTTTCCTCCCGGTCAGGCTTCCATCAGACTGGCAGGGAAGCCCCGCGGCTGCAGCGTCCTCTGCGTGCGCTCCGTAAACGCACCACCCGACCATCCAGCGGAGAGGGAAGCGGGGATGGATGATGGAGGAGGAGGAGGAGGAGGAGGAGGAGGAGGGAGGGTGGAAGGAGGGGGTGAGGAGGAGGAGGGGTGTTGCCTCCAGCTGCATCTTCTGCAAGCAGTCAGCCCAAAGCATCGCAAGGTCGCAGAAAAGAATAATTGTGGTTTTAAAAAATTAATTACAATATTAATCATTATTCTAATGCCAGAAGAAAAAAGAAGAATGAAGCAAAACAAAATAGCGCACTAAAAAAAAAAAAAAAGCACAAGTCAGACGTCGGACAAGACTTCGTGAAATGCAGTTATAGGTTTCTCAATGCAAATTATTGTGCTGTTTGAAAAGATTTGCAGCAGGAGCGAAAACAACATGAAAAGTTCAGTACAGTTTCTGTTTTTGTGGCCCTATTGACGCAAAAAAAAGATTAAACTCAGCAATTTAAGCTATAAATATGTAGTTTTTAAGTGCAATATTCTTCCAAATTTCAGCTCTTTGATTCTGAACAAGGAATGGGGCAATGCTGTATGATCTGTCATACATCAATCAATGAATAAAAGGGACAAATCTCCAGAAAACAGTTTCAGCCCCCCGTTTACAGCCTCCTGCTAAAAATCCAATCAAGTTTTAGTTAGTCTCGCTCTAACTAAAAGCTTTATCGAATAGCGGTCCTTTCATTTCAGTGAAGTTGCTGACCCAGCGCATACGCAGAAAAAAAAATTGACTTCCGCATTAATGGGCCCATAGAGCATGCTCAGTAGTGTCACTTACCATCATGCCTCTGTAACTCACATGATCTATTTGACCAATCGTAACGAGTTGAGACACAGCTCGTACGACGTTGTGACGTTTTTTAACGACTAAACGACCATAACTGAAAAATCTACAATAGAAAGATTTGACATGGATGGCATTTCAGGTCACAGTCGTCCTGTCAGCCGTTTTAAAGGCGTTTATTTTTGCATTGCTGTCTATGAGAAAAATGCTTTTTGGGCCCATGGGATTTTATTTTGCTGCACTACCTCGAGTTGCCACTGGGAAAAATAGGATGTGCCAGTCCGGTATCCAGTTCTCATTATACACCCATGGTTTCGAGACGTGAAAACATGGCTGGCGGTGTTGTTGGTAACCTGGGAGAGGTGTTTATTAAATGTCGGTGTTCTCTGTGACATCACAAAGGGTTCATTTCCAGGTCACTGTGTTTTCATACGAGTTCTGAAAAGTTGAGCAAGCCATAAAGTAAAGGAAGAACTTCTTGTCATTGAAAGTAAAGGTAGTACAGTGTTTCATCTGTGAGTAGTTCCCTGACAGCTGACGTGACTTTTAGGGGGAGCGATCGTGTGACTTAGAACACCGGCCCTTTAAAATGCAAAATTCATTTCCACTCAGCTCTCAGTTGTGCACGCACACCCTAACCGCTTGTGATTTCTCTCGCCTCATCAGTTTTTCTTTACACATATCCTCCACTCCGTTTGGCTCTAATGATGAGATTTGCAGAATTTGCCGAGCCGCCAACGCACAAAGAGGGGAAGAGAGGGACACAATGGAGGCGACACATGTGAGACTGCGACTGAGTTTTATCAGTTCAGCTCCATATGCTAATGCTTACTAACTGTTGCCATAGAGAGCGTGATTGGAATCGGTGGATGCAGCACACGATCTGCTGCTGCTGCTGCTGCTGCTGTGCTGCTGCAACACGGGCCGTGAGGCTCGGCACTGGCATCCCTTCCTATCTTTGCTTGCTGCGCAGCCAAAAAGCTCAACTAACTGTTGAGACCAATTCTGGCAAAGTACCTCGGGCGTCCAGGCTTTTTCGTGTCGATTGTTCACGGATTTGCGCGTAGAGTGATTCGGCTGTGTGCTTCCCACGTCCTGTACAGGGCTGTCGAACTGCTCGTCTTCTGAGAGTCTCTGAAATAATAAGACGCTGCCTCAAAACCTAACACAGCTGCTCACTCTCTAATGCTTTGCATTAAACTTCGAAACACAGAAACAACTTAACTTGGTGTACGGACTGAGAGCTTTACAATGACAGTATGATGAAGGCCGACACACGTCTCCCTTGTTCTTGGCCAGAGCCGGTTAGAAATGTCGTGGCTGGTCAGCTGGTCATTTTTATCTCACCACTTTCACGCCTCAGTAGCTACTTAATGGATTTTATGTACTGGCTCTCCATCGATACGCTGATGACAACTCGCTGTGTCTTTCTACGGCGTCTTCATCAGAGAAACCTCAAAATGTTGTCTGGCCTTCAGCTGCTTTTTACAGCCCATTGTCTTTAGGAGTGTATGAGCTTCACCTCCGAGTCCAGTGGTCAATGTGTAAATCTACCCACCTACTAATGATGATAGAACACATTTGAACAGATGAAATGCCTGAATGGGAATTTGGCCATGGCCTGTATATTTGTCTGCAGAAAGTCTTTGCTGTTTTGGATTCCTTCTAATCTTGGAACATCTGAAATGTTCATGTTCTGAAGCTCTCTAATATGCCGTACGCAGCATTAATCCGTGCTTAATCCTGTTCAAGACTTAACTGGAACCAGATGATTTCGATTCTGAAATTGCTCTCTATTTCCCTATTTAAAATACAAGTATTTCGACTATGTTGGTAAGAGGACCGTGCAAAAGAACACAGAATTACTCATGGCGGCATGAACATGGCATTGCAATTTCTAATCGTCCGATGTGTTTGTTCACGTTTGCGACCAGATACATGTTACCACGCTAGCACTGAAGCTGAAACACTTGCTGTCCGCACAATGGAGCAACGCTAAGCCCCGATTCATCAGCCGAGCTGTTCTTTGTGGGGGGTGGAAAATGGCCCACGTTGTTTGTATGCAAGACCACAAAAAGTGTTCTTGAAATCCGTATCAAATCCCCCCCGGATCATCAGGCCGCCGTTTCCCGCTCGCCCGCCTGTTTATCTCCTCTGGCTGTTTGCTCACCTGTCTGCCTCTCTCAGAGCCTGGCCTCTCTCTCACTCTCTGTCTGTCTGTCTGTCTGTCTGTCTGCGCCATAATTGAATTTGCCAGATCTGCCTGTCTGCCTACCCCAACCCCCTGCCCCACCTCCCGCGCTGCCTTGTTAGCGCTGTGCGTTGAATAGCGATGATTTGTCATGTTGTTTTAGCCTTGAGCAATCTAGCGGCGGACGCCTTACTATTGCTGTGTGCGTGCGCGTGTGTGTTTGCCACAGATTTCCCTCCCACCAGCTCTCTTTTGCGAATGCCTAAAAAGGTCAGGCGACGCTTCGCCCCGCATCACGCCGCCTCATTTTTATGTATTTCTGTGCTGTGGCCGCTCGCTGCATTTATACTTTTTTTTTTTTTTGCGGCTTCAGTTCACGTTCTCTCTCCCCTCTATCGCCAGTGTACCCGTGTGTGTGTGTGTGTGCGTGCGCTTCCATCCCTACATCCGCTCCCTCCCGTCCCCTTCCTTCCCTCCTGGTAAAGATGCTGAGCCTCGACAGAGTCTATATTTAGCCGGCGGTTCAATCAATGATGGCAGAGTCACAGCACCATGACTGTGCATACTGATAGTACTACAGCCAGTCAGTCACTACCTCCGCTCACCTCTGGAGAGGGAGATCTACAGAGGTGGGGGAATAATGAACGTAAGTGCAATGGACAGCGAGAGGACGGAAGATGGGGTGGTGAGGACGTGGAAGGCAGGGAGGGAGAGGAGGATGAAAGGGATGAGGCAGGTGCGAAAGCAGAGGCAGGGGTACCGAGGGATGGAGAGGGTTGGCGGTCGAGGGAGGGGGTCGCGCAGTGCGGACGGGTGGCACAGAAGCGAGAGGGGGTGAACTCCGAAGAGCAGCGCCGAGGACACGGAAACGCGAAAAAGTGAGGTCGAAAATAGATTCCGGAGGGAGGAAATGGCAGGGGGAGGAAGTTCACAGGCGAGCGAAGGGTGGAGACACCTGGGGTTGGCGGTGGTGGTGGTGGAGGCGGGGGTCTGGAGATGCCACAATGAGCTGTAGGAGAACCAACACGGTGCTTTGGAGCGTCTGCTGGTGTTACGTCACGTTCCTGGGGCCCGTCAAAGCAACAGCTCAAGATCTCAGTTGAAGTTTGCCGGTTGCATCTGCACACAGTGGATTTTGTTTGAATGTCAGTTGGTTTGATTCATTTTGCGTCTGTTGAGTCATTTTTTTTTTTTTTTTGGTTCGCATTTGTGGAAGTAAATCAATCTTCGATTTCCAGAACTGCAAAGACGCTGGATTTGCAGCACTGACGACTTACATGAGAGGTTTTTTTTTCCTTCCAAATCCAATTTGATCTTCAAATAATCAAGAACAGATTTTCCTCTTCTTTTTTTTTTAATCATTTGCAAGTTAATGTTTGCAAACATTTCATTTATTTAACTTTTTATTTCATGTATCTTATTTCATTTTTATTTTTTTCTCTACAAGGTACATTAACATGATGTCTTTACTTTTTTTGAATTGCTGTTGGATCTCGGTGAGCTCATCGTATAAGCCTCCAACCTCGCCTGCACGTCCTCTCGTATCTTTTTCTCTATCAAGAGAGACGTGTACATATATTTGTCCTACTTTACACTTAAGTGTGCAAATAAATAAAGTCTAAAAGTAAGACTCAGACTTAGTATAGGCCAGATCCATGTGTAACAAACAGTTGCACATGGTGCTTCAAACAGTGCAGAAACCAATGCTTCCGGAGGCTGCGGGTTTTTATTTGTCTGTACTGCAAAGGCTTTTCTTTAGTGTACATAACAATCCCCACCTGGACGGCCGAGGTCATTATTGATCTCGGCAACGTAAAGACGGTCGGAGTTCATGTTTATCATGCGGTTAATTAAACATCTCTCCTTGCGACTCTGTGGTTTTACAAATAGACTTGTCTCTCTTCTCAGAAGAAGTCCTGTCTGGTGCTTGGAGCGAACAGCAAGGCGTCTGGAGGCCGCAGCCACTGCACTGCACGGTTCACAGTGGCGCCATTGAGTTGCTCGACGAGTGAAATTGCCCCTCGGCCGGTGAGGTACAGCAGTTCTGTTCATAATTGGGTGCAGATTTTTAATTTATTAAAAATCGAAAATAGCAAGTACACACACACACACACACACACGCTTCCAATCTATGTTCTTTCTTGGAGGGGACACCAATGATACATATTCACGATATCCCCACGTGAACAAATTATCGCAGGAACTTTTTTCTCTCCGGGGACTCTCTGCGTGCATTATTAATGAAACACGCCCCCGCTCGCGTAGAGAAAACGCGCGGGCTCGCCCGCCTCGGAAAGAAATAGCCTCGAAAGCGCCTGGAAAAGCGCCGCGAGCGCTTGGAAAGCCCTCGCTGCGAATCCGCACCCTCGTTGGCGCCCGGCGGCGATGATCATCTGTTTCGAGCCGCAGCCGCACGACAACACTGACAAGCGCGGCTTGGCGTCTCTCCTGTTCATTTCTCTTCCCTGACACACACACACACACACACACACACACACACACATACACACACGCCTGTCTGCAAACAGGACCCTGCGTGATTGATATCAGCCCCTTTTTGTAATGCATAAAGAGTTAGCTTAGCATAGCAAAGAGAAAAGCAAACCAGGGCTAAACGCCAGCATGGCTCCGTATTAACGTGAAGATTTTGCACATTATTTTGAAACGTTATTTTTTTTTAATTAACAGACTTTTTGAAATGTGGGTTGAATGACACAATTTTAAGGCGGTTCTGTCCGACCTTCCGCTGGATCGCACGTATTTCTTCTGCCTGCGCTGATGCCTGGGTAGGACCACAAAGCCACAGGAAGAGCCACTACTTCGTACGAGTGAGGCTCCTCTTTGTATAATTAGAAGCGCTGGCTTTTACAGAACCAGTGGAGTAGGAGTACTTCAGTACTCACCGATACCGATACTGAGTACTTGATCAGGCCACGGTCTTTAGCTCTTTATTGAAATAATTCTTGAAACACTAAAACAAAATGAATGGCATTCAGCTATTTATGACTTATTTACTATTAATATCACTTCTTGAAGTTCTGCAGGCCAGATTAAAAAGCTTAACGGATGGCCGCATATGGCCCCCGGGCCATAGTTTGCCCATCCCTGTTCTAGAACATAGGGTGACTGTCACAAGTTTCACTGCAGTACAAACCCAAATTTAACAAAAATTATCATATGCATGCATATACAACTGGTATAGGCACGTATTTTACGAGTGCACGTATTTTACAGTACTCAACCCCGATATCGGTACCGATACCTGATACTGGTATCGGTATTGATGCATCCCTATGATTTGGTTTTCAATCATTATGTGTTTTCTATTGGACCTGCTGCCAGTTCAGCCACGTAGGCCCTCTTGCATTTGGCTGTGACAGGAACAGACGGTGGGAGAGGGGGCGGAAGGTGAAGGAGGGGAATTATATTTAATGGATGAGATAATTCCACGGCTCTGCTGCTCACTTTGGCCGTCTCACTTCCAAATCTTTAGCGCCGCTCCCTCGTGCTTCGCTGTTTACTTGGTGTCTGTGTGCATTTTTTTCTCTCTCTCTCTCTCTCTCTCTCTCTCTCTCTCTCTCTCTGTCAGGCTTTACAAGCACACACACACACACACACACATACAAACACTGTGACTCTCCCGCAGACGGACAAATCTTAAAATCCCCTCTGTGAGAGCGGAAACCGTGAAAGCCAAAGCTGGGAGACGGCGAGAGTTCAGCCGCTCGTCTTTTACACGCTCTGTTGTGCCGCTATCGCTGCCGCCATCTTACAGCTGCTGCTGCTGCTGCTGCTGCTGCTTATTAGGGGTTGCTATGAAACCAGCGGCCACTTTAGCATTTCAATTACATAACTGTGTTTGAGGGTGTGTGCGTGTGCACATAATTTGCTTCTGTCTACTATCTGCAGTTAGAAGGGCTCGGGGCCGCGGTCGCTCTAACACCGTTTGCCTGGTCAGGACCAGGCGCCACCAAATGAGGTGATTTCCCTCGGGATAAATTTCAAAATAAAGTTGGAGGGGATTTCAAGCCGACCACTGTGCGTACGCTCAAATGTAAACATGTTCGTAAAAGGTTCTCATCATAGCGCATTGGCACGATCCAATCTCTTGATGAGATTTTAAGCACCAAGGACTCAATATGAATGATGAATTATTTTTATCATAAATCCACACATGAGACACAGGAGACTTCAACCTGATGGCGATAAACCGAGGTTATGACCAATGCAGGAAGCGACAAGAGCGTGAGGTTGAGGTGCAGTCGTTTGGCGGAGAGAAGGAAGACACGAGCTGTTGATGCAGCCAGTCACTGGCCAGAACTACAGCTTGCAATAACCAGTCAAGGTTTGGAGGAATGTCTAATTGGATCAGATTATATTGTAAATTATTTCATTAATTGTGTCAGACAGATGGACTTTATTCACATTTTTCCAGCAGTTTGCACAGATTTGAGCGACCAGGAAAAATAAAAAACTATCCGTCAATGCCTTCCAGAATCTCCCTAATCTGCATCAGCGTTGTTTATTTTGGTCTGTATCGGTAGAAAATTTCCAGTTTGTGTCCTTTCCATCCTCGATGCCTCGCTTGTCGAGATGCCACCGTGGGCCGGGCTTTAATTAGTTCCCACTTCCTCTGTGTCTTTATATATGATCCAATTCCAGCTTCTGCTCTTTGTCTGCTTCTCTTTGTCTGTCCTGTCAAGCATCCCAGCATTTCCCTTCTTGTCCTCCTAGTTAGCGGCCCCTCTCCTGCTCATCTCTCTTCGTCTCTGTATTTTAGCTTTTTTCTGAGGATTTGTTTGCTTCATGGACTCCTGTGATGCCTTAAAAACCTTCCTGTTGGGCTTGTTGTCCTCGAGCTGTGCATTTCAGAACACCTTGGGTTTTCCCCCTGAGGAAACATCACAATTTTGTTGAGTAAGAACATCGCAATCATTACCATCATTATAAAAGCAGCATCATTTTTTTTTATATATAATCTTTTTAACTGCTGCACTACTTCCATACTCTCATTTCCTCATCACCAGCTGCAACCAATTTGTATTTGCTACTGTCCAGCCAGGCCTTTGAAATATCTTTTGAAATGTCGCCACGTATTTTTGCCTTTTGTGCCACTGTACAGGAAAATGTCAAAACTGGAGTGCACTCTGCAAGCCAAACAGCGACTAGCTGGCGTAGAAGCACTGAAAACTTAGGAACTGGATCCCTTCTGAAAAAGGAGTGAAGTCCAACTGACACGGGTCAGCGGGGCGAAGCTCGGCTAGCTGCTGTGCAGCCACAGGCTAATTGCTTCCTCGCTAGCTTATACGTACAGCAATAGCAATTCCTTGTTATTGCTGTCTTTACAAGTCTTTAGTTGTTTCTTCATAAAACTGACTAGACAGTCAAACAGCTCCACAATTCCTGAGGGCTTTTCTCTGAAATTGAGGCTACAATGTGTCTTGGTTAACTGAGCATATCATTCTTTTCTTTCTATATTTTCATACTACGTACTTTTTCCCCCCAGAATGCTAACAATTACTTACACCAGCTCTCATCTCTTACGGCAATATTTTTTTGTGGGGGGTTCCATTTTCATTTCTCCTATTTGTTCGTCAGCGGGATACGGACTGACTAGCCAGCGCGCCATTAGCTCCGATTACACTGGAGTGTACACTTGAAAGTGTGTGTTTGATTTAGCGGCACGGGCCATTACCGCGGAGAAATGAAGCGGTCCCGGCGGAGCGTTTCTGCACTTTCCTCATCCTGCTTTACTCCCGCGCATCAGCCTCACGCACGAGCGTCTCCTCCGGGACGCTCGGAGGGGCCGGCCGGCCCGGCTCCCTCGCCGGTCTCCGTATCGCTAACGAGGTTATATTAGTAACGGGAGAGCTGATAAAACCCACAGACTCTCCGGTGGTCACTCCGGCTGGTCTGCTGTCAGTCTGATGTGTTTGTCTGATCTTTGCCCCCCCCCCCCACGTCCAGCCGGGAGCTCGGCCAGTGCAGAGGAGGAGGAGGAGGGAGAGAGTTAGTAAAGGGAATAATGAATGAGGGTAAAGAGCACCGGCGGACAGGGAGGGATCGATGATGGGGGCACATGAGGTGGGAAAGGAGAGAGTCGATTACGAGGAGGGAGCTCAGGGGCCTGAAGTCGAGGAGGCGGCGGATGGATGGATGGATGCATGGATGGCTGGATGGATGGATGGATGGATGGATGGATGGATGGATGGATGGCTGGATGGATGGATGGATGGATGCATGGATGGATGGCTGGATGGATGGATGGATGGATGGGATGGATGGATGGATGGATGGATGGATGGATGGATGGATGGCTGGATGGATGGATGGATGCATGGATGGCTGGATGGATGGATGGATGGATGGCTGGATGGATGGCTGGATGGATGGATGGATGGATGGATGGATGGCTGGATGGATGGATGGATGGATGGATGGATGGATGGCTGGATGGATGGATGGATGGATGGATGCATGGATGGATGCATGGATGGCTGGATGGATGGATGATGGACAGATGGATGGCTGGATGGATGGATGGATGCATGGATGGCTGGATGGATGGATGGATGGATGGCTGGATGGATGGATGCATGGATGGATGGATGGATGCATGGATGGATGGCTGGATGGATGGCTAGATTGATGGATGATGTCGGCAGGAAGGATGGAGCAACATGGACGAGGGCGGCTGCTTAAAGGTCACGAAGCGGCGTTCCCGAGACGTCATCTCCAGCCCCTCCCCCTCCCTTACCCTTCACCCCCCCCCACTCCTCTTCATCCTTCTCCCTCTGCTGCCTCTTGCTCCTTTCATCCTCGTCTGCACTCCCTTTCTACCCCCCCCCTCACCCTCCTTGCACAACCCCCCAGGCGCAACCCCCCGCCCTCACCACCCTTATCTCTCATTCTTTCTCCCCCTCCCTCCCCCTCCCTCCCCTCTCTCTCTCCGTCTATCTCCCCCCATCAGCTTCAAAGAGCCGTCTTCTGTGGCGGACCTCCAGGGCACCTGCCTCTCGAGGTGGAATAAAATCACCCGTCCCCACAGTGCTTTTGTTTGTGCATGTGTGTGTGTGTGTGTGTGTGTGTGTGTGTGTGTGTGTAGCTGGTGGGAGACACCAAAGTGCAGCGGGGCCCCCGCGGGGCATCTCGCAACAAACAAGCAGAGCCGGCCGGCCGACCGACTGGGCGAGCGATGGAGCGACCCGGAGCGACGAGCGACCCGGAGCGCCACCTCTGGGTTACTTCTGCCTGGGCCTAAATGGGATTATGCTGCGGCCCAGTTCCCTCAGCCTTTTGGCGCCTTTGTTCGCTCTGTGTGAGCGTTTTTGTTGTTGTCCCGCCGACGCGCGGGTAATTTGTCACCTTCAAAGGGTGAACGCTGGCCTGTTTCCAGTGCGGAGCGGCATCAGATCAGATTACAGGGTTTGGGTGCCTCGGCCGCCGGGCGTTAAATCAGATCGACCTTCCAGAAAACAGGGATCGTCTGATTTTTGGTCTCGGGTTTGGTTCACTCCACTGCATCATGAAGGTTTGAACACAACAGGTGTTAGTCAGGGTGGAAGGAAGGAGAGCGGGAGGGGAGGGGGGATTCTTTTTGTCTGAATGAGCCTCCGATCACCTGGCACAATCCCTCTGTTTATATATTAAAACAAAGAGTGATAAGGACTGAATCATTTATAGGATTTACTCTGAAAAAATTCATACTTACCTGAATTTTTTCTTGCGAACTTGTTTACCTGTAAGATTTAGACTGTCTCCAAACTGGCACACTTGCACGTAGATCAAAACCTCCATTAGTGACAATAGATTTTTTTTTTTTTTTCCATAGAGCCACTCTGACTGGACTTTCCTAATTACAGCAATCAAGATTCTGATCGGAAGCAATCTGGATTGGATGAAGCACCTGCGCCTGTTGCCTCACAATACACACGGCCTGTGGTTTCTCTCCAGGGTTGACCGGACAACGCATCAGCTCTCAGATGATTAGTATTTGTCACAGAAAAGGGTCAGGCTGAATCACCACACCTTCAGCACTAAGGGCTGCTGGGGGTGGGGGGGGGTTGGGGGGGGCCAGCTGTCTTGGGGTGAAAGCTTTTATTCGCTCGCAGTCACAACAACAGACGCTCAGGAGTTGCCCAGTAGATTAACGTGCAAGTCTGTGGAAGACGCCCGAGTACCCGGAGTGAACCCGGGAACACATGCAACCTCCACGCAGGGAGGACCCTTCTTGGTCCGAGGATATTCATTTTATTCCGCATTAAGAGATTCAGTTGGATAATTCAGCGGAGGAAAGAAAGCTGCGTCATCAATCAAGACTCGACCTATTGAGGGGCTCCCACTCAGCACCGTGCGCACAACGGCCTGATTTGCGCCAGCGCGCGACGTAAAGGTAGCGTTCGCTTGCATGTGCGCACTTATATATCGGACAGCTGTGTGAGTCCTCGGGTCTAATTGAAGTCGTTCGAGTGAAACAGAGTCTAATAATGGAAAGAGGTTGCTGCTTAGTCTTGGAAGAAGGCCAAGGCTGCTAATACACACCCTAATTCATTCACTCTGAGTGTGCGCGTGGGCGCGCGTGTGTGTGTGTGTGTGTAAAAGAATAAACGGGAGGGGAGGAGAATGGAGAGGGAGGAGCAGGAGGTTGGGCTAGAGGAGGAGGTATCGATCGGGTGGGCGTGTTGAGAATTGGCCTGAGCGAGCACAGCGAGCCTCAGCCACCATCAGCTCTGAACTGCATCTTCAGGTACATCACGTGTAAGCGGCGCCGCTGGCCTTTGTGTGTGTGTGTGTGTGTGTGTGTGTGCGCGCGCGCCGCTACACAGTGTACCTGCATTGATTTGCGTTGCAATGGAGTGTCAGGAGAGAGCGGCGAGGTAAAGACCCCCAGGGTTGCGCTTGGTGTGCTTTCCTTCTCTCAGAGATGTGATTGCACAAACATGGATGCACGTCTGTGAAACACATGGGAAAACACCTATAGTGCAGGATCAGTGCAATGCAAATGTGTTTGTTTGCGGTATTTGTGGGTCACTTTTTTTTTTACAGGAACATCCCCAACCAAGGTGCATTTTGATCGTCAAGAATTAAGCTAAGTGCCTAAATATTAGGCACTTAGCCGACATTTCTTTATGTTGCAGATGTTTGTTATTATTATAAATACAAGGATGTGCTAAAAAAAAAAAATGATGAGCTAGTATTTAATTTAATTTCATTATTGTCTTTTTTTTGTAAGGCTCCCACAGCCCTAAAACGTGTCTGGAATTCTTATCTAATTTTAGTTGCTCGACACGTTGCCTTTGTTCCGCGCTGCAAAGCCGCTCACTCGCGCTGCTTCTGCTGCTCTCTAGCGGCGAAAGCGCCGCACAGCACCGACTTCCCAGAATGCACTCTGCTCCCTTTTATTCCCAGCATCCCCGGCTGTGTGAGCTCTCTGTACCAGTCAAGATGGCGGACAGACCAGGTAATTCAGCGTGCCCTCTCTCAACGCAAATTACATTGTTTTTTCCCCCCGTGATGCCTTCACTTGTTGCTATGTTTCACCCTTTCTGCAAAGTGTGTGTGTGTGTTTCACTGCGGGACTGGCCAGAACTGGAGCTTTAACTGGTGTTTTTGCAGGTCGAAGGAGGCCGCGCTCGGTTCTCTCAGTCACGTCAAGGACTTTGTGTGTCATTGCCAGTTTTTGAAGTTGGGCTTTTCGCTGCCTGTCGCTTTTTGGACGACATGCTGTCAGTTTCATTGACGAGAAGCTTGCGGTGCTTTTGCTGTAGACATGACCCGCGATATTAGCGCTCCAAGTTTTGTATGTTGCATTCAACGTACCCACCCGGGCGCTCTCCTTTGCTAGCTAGCTTGCCAGCCTCCAAGCTAAGCTAACCTCGAACTTACTTGAGGGTCCGCTGTTTATAAAACACGGATTTCCTTCAAAGTCTGCGTTTATTTGAGTGCAAACTGCAGAGTGTAACATTTCTGTGTGCCTTCGCTCGTGTTAAGTTAGTCTTGTAAAGGAACTGTGCACAGTAGGTACGTCAATTGCAATTGAATGTGGCCGCTAAACTTGGCTTCAGTCAAAGGGAATGACAGGTCACTCAAACGCATCACAAGAACACAAGCGGCGGTGTTTAATGGAAAAGCAACTTGTATTGCTTTAAATATTCATATTGATTACTAAACTGCTTGAAGACCACACGGTCATTAGCGTCTACTATGCAGTCTGGTGTAGGTTTGTGTGAAACCCAGTGGCGTGTTTTTTTTTTTTTTTTAAATATGTCTTCGTGTGACCGTAACAAACGACCGCGCGGCCTGGTTGCTTCTCTAAAGGGTCAAAGAGACGCTGGGCGTTAAATGACCACACCGTGACAACTCGGAGGAAGCACGAGCTAAAGCGTTTTAAAGGGTTAAAACGTGTCATTAATAACGTTTGATATTCATGAATCAATTCATTTAGTGCTTAGTTTCTTGAAAGTCAACCGCGGTTTCCATCCAATCGTGCATCATCACTCAGTGCACCGACTCACTATCTCGCTCTTATTAATCCGTCCTTAATCTTTTTCCCCCCTGTGCGAGCAGTTCCCGTTATTGAGAAGCGTCTGATGGACGTGAAGGTGGGCGAACTGGGAACTTGGCTGGGAGGCCGAGACTTCACCCCCAATGGCTTGCTGGCGTCCATCCGCAGGGGTGAGGAAAGCTGTTACACCTTGAAGATTTGGTCATCAACCTAGTACTGCTACTGCTACTATAACATTTTGACTGTTAACTGTTACAGACAAAATCTCAGCAAAGGAATATTTAAAAAAAAAGACTTTAGCTCTTCAGACTCGTAGGCTGGCTGCTAAACATTGCTTAATAAGCTTTTCTACTGATTGGATTCTTCTACAACTTTCTGGATGCTGATTCAATTTAAATTGCGATTCTACGATATTGCAGATTTTCTCCTTTTTTTTTAGTCTGCATTTTTAACACCAGTGAAACAGTTTCGTGATCATGATGGTCTACACACACTATTCCAGGAACCATATAGACATTTACTCTCTTTTCAAAAGCCTGGACTTCATAAAAGTGGCAAAAATAATAGTATAAAAAAAAAAAAAAAAAAAAAAAACAGGCTTCTGAAACCTTTCTGACAAAATGAGATGTATACACATATAGTTAAACTGCTGTTTCTCCCACCTCTACTAATGTCATTTTCGACTGCTTTTCGTACTTGTACTATTACCAACTTAGACTGGGAATAATTGTGGGTCCTGGCAGCTCGCAGACTACACTTAACATTGCCAATCTGTTGTTCATATATTTACTTCTTTTTTTTTTTTGTCCTTTTGCGTTCCAGGCCACGACAGATATTACAACAAGTACATCAATGTGAAGAAGGGCGGCATTGGCGGGATTGCTATGCTGCTGGTGGGCTACGTGGCGATGAGCTACATGTGGGAATACGACCACATCAGTAAGACGTTCCCACACTCCTTGCCTCGTTACCTTTAACCGTCCGTGACCGTTAAACATTCCTCCTTGTCCTTGTCGCCCTTCAGAACACGATCGCTGGAGGAAGTACCATTGAGACCCTCCGCCCCCCCCCACCGCCCAGCAGTCAGACCTTCCAGGGATTTGATGTCCACCTCTCTCGGTCGCCTCCCTGCTGTTTCCATTCTCGGCTCTCTGTGTTGAATATGTAACTTGTGACCAATAAATAAAATTTATTGTTGGACATTGCGTGCAGTTTGACAAGAAAACACAAATTGCCGACGTTTGGTAGAACAAGAGCATTTATTTGTACGAGCCGTGCGGAGAGGAGTTCAAACCGTCCACTCAGTGGAATCTCTTGGAAGGCCGAACGGCTGCTGAGCAAACGTCTTCTTGACCAACATTCAAAATGCAGCTTCTGATTTCACGCACCTGTATGAGCGTCGCCAGAAGCCATGTTCACGCTAAGCAGCCTGAAACTCGACTGTTCAGTCGTTTACAATATGGTGGAAGCGGAACTATAATCAAAAGGGTACAAACCGGTGCTCGCTTGACTCGCACCTATCGGATCGCTCAAGAAATCCACAGGCAGACGGTCGGTTACTGGTGCAAGTCACGTGACCAGAGGGGCGTGTCTATCCTGTATACCAGCACGACCAGCAGACGGACCCAGAATTGAAACGTCTCCGTCTGCTTCCTCACGCAGTGGAAACACAACAGCGGTCACCGCGCGTCGATGCTGGCAAAGAAACAAAAGTGGCTTCCTTTATTTGTACAAAGTCGCACGACAGATCCGGTCGAAGCCTTAAATGTTGGACTTGGGCCTTGTGGTGCGACGGGTGTTTCTCCTCCTCGTGTCTGGCGAGGTTCAGCGGCAGCACCGTTGGTCCTCTGCGGGGTTTTTACTGTCCGCTCAGGAAGGCGAGGTGACCTTTGGTGCATTTGTTGGCGTAGTGGCCCTTCTCGCCGCACTAGGACACACACAAAGGACGGCGTTAGTGGGTCTTCGCTCGAAGCAGAAGTGAGGACAATCAAAAAATGAAAGGGGCGGGAAAATGATATCAGGGTCGCTTGTGAGCAGTCAGCATCTCAGCGTTTGGCTTCAGAGCAGCGGTTGTCAACTTCAGGAACCACTGATTTAACCTTGTAATGAAGTCGCAATCCACTTACATTTATTCCACAAAAATGAAAACGCTAGCCCACTTTCCTTCATGGCTAGAAAATAAATTATGGATTTATTCAATTGAATTGCGTGTCCTGCAAAATAAATGCCCAACATTTTTTCTCTCTCTATATATATATATACAAATGTATACACAAGGTGTCCCAAAAACTTTCAGACTACCAGACTTGGTAGTCTTCAAGGTTATTGCTGTTAAAATGATGTCAAATTTCTCGGGACACCCTATTTATTTAAAAAAAAAAAAAAAAGAATAAAAAGGGAACTGCCCACAGAGACGAGAGCCAATCAAAGCAGCTCTGCGACCCACCAGTTGAGAAACGCTGCATTGGAACACACAGTGGTACATCAAGTGCAGTGAAGTTACCAAGCAGCCAACTCACTTTGTAGCATGTGACCTGGTCCAGCGGCCGAGGCCCTCTGTTGCCCATCATGTTGTTCTGGTGGGGGCCGCCCATGGGCGCCTGGTTCTGCATCCGCTGGCCCGGGCTGGCGCTGGTCAGCTGGATCAGAGAGAGCGAGGAGCGGCCGATGGTGGGGACGGGCTGCAGGGGGGAGGGGAGGGGGGGGTTCGCATCAGGAGATTTTTCACATGGATAAAATATTTTGGCTCCATGTGGTCTGCAGCCGTGCCGAGGCAGCTCACCTTGGCCTGGTTCTGTGCTTGTTGCGGAAGTGGGGGCTGCTCAGAGGTTCCCATGGGCAACTCGAAGCGAGGGCTGGAGAGGGGGGGGCAGTCAACAATATCAGTGTTGAAGCAGTGAAACTGAGGGATTTTCTCTGCAACTGACCCCCTTCAGGTGTGGCCACAGCCAATCACCTGCCTTCGTCTGACCCTAAACGCTGCATCAGCTGACGCCACGTCCCCTTGCACAAGGTTTTGTTTGGGAATGTCCAGGATGGACAGGCTCCGGGATGTTTGTATTTTCATGATAAAATCTTAAAAATTCAATATTTGACTGAATTTGCTCTATTTTATAATAGTAATGCGTGTTTCCAGCTTGTCAATGAACCACCCAGAAATGAGAAGATTCCAACTTTAACTTCTTTTGCTTGAGCCACCTTTCAACTCTGGAATGGACAATTGCACTTTGTGATGTCACAAAGGGCTGAATTCTTCAAATGAAAAATCTCTGGGGATGTTAACAATGAATCGATTATCGATTAATTGTTGATTAAGAATTTAATCGATTAAATTAAATTAGTCGCAATTAATTTAACTTCTTTATATTGTAACAATGTCATGGCAGGAAAGAGCAATTCACCTGTAGATACTGTGGTGGTCATAATATACCTGGAACGAGTTATTTTGAAACAACTCTTAAAAAAAAAAGTTGAAATGTGACCCATTAGAAGTTAACTTAAGTCAGAGGATAAATGTTAATGTAAAAATGGGTCACATTGGACCCTCAACATTATTCAAGGGTTAAATAATGTGTTCCTTACACATTTTTCATTGTGAAATTTAGGTCCTCGGGGAAAAAAAATCGCCGCTGATCAATTAATCGTCAATCGGTCGATCAGGTCAATCAACTACCGATTAATGAATTAATCGATAATCTGCATCCCTCGTAAACTCCGCACCAAAAACTCTCCGTTTACGTAGAATAAATGACGTGATTACATACTGCATGAATTTGCAGGATTTTCCTTCTGGACAGAAGCCCACCAGATAGTTGACGCAGATGACTCGTCTCGTGTGTCTGTGTCTGCAGTCGGGACCTGAGGCACAAAGATGCGAAGCAGACGACGATGAGCTTTACGTTCCGCATTTGCGTGAAGACTTCTCAGCCGTCGTTCACAGGACCCACCGTGTTTGCAGAAGCCTCGGTCGTACCAGGGACAGTCTTTGATTTTGGACTCGGGGTCGATGTGCAGGAAGGGGCATTCTTTGTTGCTGCACTCTCCTGCAAAGACGCAGATGTGATGCGTTGATTTTTTTTTTAAATGTTTTAAAACCGATCTCGTGGATAAACGGTCACGGGGTCGAAGTGCGAGGCATGCGGACCAAACTTGGAGTAGAAGTAGCACTCGGGCATCTTGGTCATGTCGTACTCGTGGAGAAACTCGCACTGGTCCCCCTTCTTGCACAGGCCTCGGAGCCAGTGTTTGCACACCACCGTCTTCTCCCCGCTGATGTGACGGAACGGGCACATGCCCCCTGAAGACAACGCACACGCAGACAATGGTACATGCATCTTCTCTAACTCCCCCCCCCAAATCGGCTCACAGGGATTTATTTTGAAAAAACGTGTCGCCGAGAAAAACGGAAAACACTTATTTTGAAACTATTTTCGACTGGATTCAATGAAGACCTTAATCCTGTGTCTTATTTCATAGTTTTGAAAGAAAAGTTAAGGACTTATTACTGAATCCTATTACATAAAATACAGATATCTGGTCAATTTGGACTCTTGTGATGTGGTTGGTGTCCAAAAAAAAAATCTAAACACATGGTAAAATGATTGAACTCGTGTGATTGTTTGGAGCGGAACAGACGCAAGGATGTGTTCTCACAGTTTACCATCTTCATAGTCAGCCTCACATCCCTTCCTGCTTAAAGGCTTCGTAACAGGACCAGTGTTTTCAAATTAATGTGACAAGACAGTACAAGCTACACTGACCAAAGGTAAAGTGCGAGTGTGCAGCCCGAACTACAGTTCCCTAAAGGTTTCCTAATAGCTTACACAGATTAATAGTAACAGCACTGATACTTCATCACAGACTGTAGCTGCCAAAGTCGCGGTGAGAACATAGCACACAAAATAACGAAACGGTATCCCTTTAAAGACTGATCATTGTTTGTTTGTTATTTACCTTTCACGCACGCTGCTCTCATGAAGAACTCGCACACAGCAGCCCCGGATTCTGCAAGAAGGCGTCGTTTTAAAAAATGTGAAAGAACGTGCACAGAGCGGACAATTAGCGGCGTTTAGTGCCGCAATCATCACTTTATCGTGAAATGCTAACGGCTACATCGGCTAGTTACCGGCTAGCACCGTAGCAACTTACTGTCCATGCCAGGGAAGGGGAGCGGCTGAGCCCCTAGCTGCTGCTGTACTGCGATTTCCAAGTCAAACTTGATGTGGTCCACGTTAGCCAGTAGGTCCTGCATTGCTGCGTTGTTATGTTCTTAGTTCGAAAGAGAAAAAAAATGTAGTTTATAATTGATATATTCAAGTTGAGGCAGCTAGCTAGTGTTTCCTCATCAGCCAGTTAAAATGGCTAAAGTGGTTAGCTAGGCTAACCAAATAGCTTTGGTAAGATCAGCGAAGTTATCAAGAGCAAAGTCAAGCAAAATGCCGGCGTTTTCCTTAAACGTATAATATGTTTTAAAGAAAAATCCAGGACATTTGTATGTCCGTGTGGTTTAGCTGTCCTAAAACAAGCTGTGTCTCTTCGAATGAGAAGCGCGCAGAGTGACCCCTGACCTGTCGGAAATAAGGCGAGACCAAAGGATCCCCGAGCGATTGACTCGTTTTTCAATCGTACGGTATTTGTGTTATGGTAGATGTGTGTGTGTGTGTGTGTGTTAAGTTAATTTACTCATCTATTATTGATCGATTTACCTCAGTAATCAAAGTGAATAATTTACTTGCTAGCGTTCACACATGTGTAACGGTATTTACCCTCCAAATTGATAACGATTTAAAAACTGTTAGCTTCGATCCCATGGAGACGCTTTTCGAAGAGCACAGGAGTTTCCTGTGAACTAGTCGCCATCTACTGGTCAAATACAGCAACGTAACTGTTGAGGTAAAGCAACTTCATCCGAGTTGGACGATAGATTAGCTTGATTGGTTCCAACAGCCGCTGTACCAATAAAACCTGCAAAATCAACAATTTCTCTACAGGAGAAACTCAACTGCGTTCGTAAGTTTAACTCATTAACCAACTCGTAGATAGAACTGTATTTTTAGTGCTTGATACTAGCTACAGTTTTACTATCACCCCAAACATGAGACACCTGGTTGTTGAGATTTGGCATCACTTTACCTTTGCAACAAGTCAGGTGCACAAATAAGTGCCTTATTAGCAGCAAGTAAAATCATCAGAGGAACAAAGAAGCACTCGTCCCACGAGTTCAATTTGTTTCACGAGGCAGTTTGTTTTTCAGTACATATTTATTGGAAAGGCAATCAAAATAAAAATGTCATTTTTTTTAATTATTATTTATTTATTTTTTTGTAGAGAGAGGACGTGATCATTCTGGGCCAGAGAGAGAGAGACCGTTTCTGACACGCCGAGTGACGTTGAGTTTGTCTAGCTTATACGTGAGACATGCAATAAATAATAGTTCAGTACAATCTAACGTAATGTACATACGCGTCCGTTTGCACATTACTTTACAGAGCATAACAGCAG
This sequence comes from Thamnaconus septentrionalis, assembly GCA_009823395.1. Classification (NCBI taxonomy): domain Eukaryota; kingdom Metazoa; phylum Chordata; class Actinopteri; order Tetraodontiformes; family Monacanthidae; genus Thamnaconus; species Thamnaconus septentrionalis. Next base: position 5,452,521 of record CM020515.1, read on the forward strand.
CCGGGCACACTGACATCACCTCTTTTGAACAGCACAAAGGCTAGGAAAAGAGTGGACTATCAATAGGGTAGTACAAAAATAGAACCAGGTAGCATTTCACACTTGAAAAGTAAAAAGGACAGACAGGCAAACAACACTGCTTTTCTTTTTGTGCAGCCATCCTTCTTAAAATACGGAACTACATCTAAGCGACGGATATTTTTATTTATTTATTTTTTCCTTCTTCTTCTTTTGCTTCTTTTGTGACGGAAATAAACCTTCTCAACTAACAACGGGACGGAGCTTTATTTATTTTATTCTATTTTTTTTTTTTTTTGCAAGCGTGGCACAGACGAGCGAGCCATGCAGTGAGCTCGGTGAGCATATTAAATGGAGGAGCGTTCGTCGATACAAAAATGTCGTCGGTAAGAAAAGACTGAAACAGGCCCCCTGAGGACAGATCTGTTGCAAAAAAGCACTGGAAAAAGTAGCTGCTTGGAAGTCGTAATGTGAACCTTTGCATTATTCCGGACTGCTTGAGCGTCACCGCCGAGACGCCGCTCGACGGCGAGCACGAAAACTCTTCTTGTGAGATCTTGGACTGCAACGCATGGACCGGAAGTGTTTTGGGGCCTCAGGCTTTCTACCACACTGAAAAAATCCACAATAGCGATGTCGCCACTCAATGGTTTTTTTTTTTTTTTTTTTTCACTGCAACGTCAAAGCAAAGACATTTGTTGATCTCAGTAGGAAGTAAGTGTAGTGTTGTAAACTCATGGGAATTGTACACATACAACTACACATGTATTCAATAGTGAGTGGCAAAGTTGGATTGTTGTCTTCCGATCTTCCCCGCCGCGGGCCTCCCTGGGCGTCGCTTCAGTGGCCCTTGAAGAAGCCGTCCGCCACTTTGGCTTCCAGGAATGTCACTGTCAGCGAGTTGATAGTCACGTTGGTCATGACCACCCTGCCGGGATGCTTGGCGGCGAGGGACGCCTGGTCGCCGGGTGCTGCTGCGCCGAGTCTCTGATTGTCGCCCGCCGTGTCCGGACCGCAGGCCGGCGCCGCGTCGCTGCTCGGACAAACGCTTCTTTCTAAGACGGGACACTGACTCTCAGACTCTGTGTCCTCCTCACCTGACCTGGCGCACCGCGACCTGCAGGGGGCGGCAAACCCGTGGCCGGCCTTGGCCTGAGACGCTGAGCTGATGTCCTTTGATTGGCCAAGCGCGATTGTCTCCTCACACCTGGTTGCAGACGTCCCCCTGCCTGATGCCTCCGTCCGTCCCTCTGTCCCTACGGCCGTGTGACTGGTGTCCACCTTCACCTTCACCTTCTCCACCTCCACCTCCACCTCCACCGCCGGGTCCAGGTCCTGTCGCTCCAGCAAGGGAGGGGAGCTGCACTCTGAGCGACCTTAACAGAGAAGAAAAAGCAAAAATACAGATGTGTTTTTTAACATACATATACTGTATATGTGTATATATATATACATATACATATACTGTATATGTATATATATATATATACTTTATATTATATATACATACATACATATACCGTATATATATATATATATATATATATATCCATACACATATATATATATATATATATACATATACATACATACATATATATACATTTTATATATATGCTAGATTAGATTAGATTTTATATTATATATTACACATACTACATTTCAAAATCATGTAACTAATCATACTATATTGATTATTATGCTTATAATACTACACTTCACTATTGAACTATTATTGCACTACTACTATTTTTGTTGATATTGCTACATATATTTTTTTCCGTTCTATTTTCGCAACTAATTACATTACCAGTGTTGTTGGGATCACTCCATAAAAGTAATCCCACTACTGATTACTCGTTTTAAAAGTAATCTGATTACTTCTTTAACTACTTTGTCTCGTAAGTAATCGATTACTAATTACTAATTACTTTAGTTCAAAAAAGATAAAGTAAGAGTTGAGAACGCCTTGTTTCCTGCACATAACGCACAACGAACCACAATATTCTTCCATTTAGACGAGATGAACTCAAAATAATGTTCGTATTTCCAGCTGTCAAACACAGTCGCTGCGTCTCCTTTTGCCGCCGCCATGCTCGTTTTGGTGTCGTCGGCGCATACCAACGACGTTGCATGCACGGCTCTCTCTGTTACTAAAATAAGTAGTTTAATTACAGCGGTGGGTTACTTCGTAATCGATTACCACCTAACGTGACACGCGACAGATAAAACCTGTTTGAATCTTAATATCGTCGAGCGAGCGCCAGGCGTCCGACGCGGCCGTGAACTGACCGTACGAACTGTCTTCCCGTCCCTCTTCTTTGGCGCTCTCGGCCTCCGGCTTGTCTTCTTCGCTGGTGGCGACGCCCCACTGCTCCTCCCGGGGCTTCTCCTTCTTCCTCAGCGGCCTGATGGTCTTGTGCAGGGCTCGCTCCGGCCCCCGTTTGGCGGCCCTCTGCTGCTTCTTCCTCCAGGCGGGGCCGCGGAACACGCCGGCCCGCTCGCCCTGCTCCACGTCCGTGCTCATGGCCCGGGTGAGGGAGAGGCGAAGGCGAGGCGGCGGCTTTTCCTTGTGGGCGCTGCGCAAGTCCATGCCAAAGATGTTCTGGGGAGGGACAGAGGAAGAGAGGGGGGGAAAACCAAAGTGTACTTTACATGCAAGATAGGCCACAGTTCAAACGTGAAGTACTGATTTGATGGTAAATTAGCACAATGAGACTTTTCAACCAAGCTGGTAGTTGTAAACCAACTGATGATTCAATGAACAGTACTGAAACTGAACTAGAATTGAAAGTGGAGAACCTACGAGGTTGCTTTGAGCCTAAAACTATTTCTTTGTATGTGCCACAGACGCCCATTGTTCTCCAATACAGTGACTAATGGCTGGGCAGCACGTTGGAACTGAATCCACGTGCATTCTGAGCGACCTGCTTCAGAAGCTGCAGATGAGCATCCTCACAGTGTTAATGCTGGGGGCGCTGTCGCAAGCGGGACACAGTTCACGAAGGAGCCGTAGCCGTCCGGCTAATTAGCGTCGCCGCACCATCCACCAATTTTCTAAATAATATCCCATTAAGACAAACAACACTTACACCACTTTGGACAGCTTTTACTTTAAATCGTACCGAGCAGCTGATTATAGACAATGTTTTCCAGTCAAACTTAAGAAATCAGTCACCGTCATGACTTTCCTGTCCTTTTTTTTTTGTTTTTTTTTACATAAAATCTGTGCTTCTATTGCGTGGCTACATCTATCATCTATCTATTCTGACAGACAGACAGGCAGTCTTTCACTGTGTCATACTCGGTGCCACTTGTCATGACCTAAAATAAGTTGGATTTGTCTTCCTGTACGTCAACTGCCAGTTTCACTTTTACTCACGGAGGGGAAAAAAAGAGAGTCATTTTGAAAGCGATAGCAAAAACTGCGAAACATGACAGCCCTTCTCAACAAAGCCCAGCAGAACCACGGCCTAAAGACGATTTTTTTTAACTTGGTCTCTCCTATTTATTTACTCCCCCCCACCCCCCTTGGTGACCGAGCACAAATGAAAACATTCACAATATTTGCACTGTTGCTTTCCAACAGATTCCATCCCACACAATGGACCTTTAACCTTTTTACTTGCAGAGTTTGTAAAATGAATGAGTAGGCAGCTGTGTCCTAATAGACTGCTGGGTCGCTTTGTGTGATATCATCTACATCTACCAAAGCATTTACTTTGGAGAGCGCCAATTTATAGAAACATAACTACATATGCATATATATATATATATATATATATATATATGTATGTATATATTTATCTTAAACTACTTTGCCTCCTGAGGGTGTCTTAAGTTGCAGTGCATCTTTAATTTGCAAAGTTACATAAACAGGACTTGTTAAACAGGAGGGAAGGATGAGTGTGGCTACCCGCAGGACGAGCCTCCTGGGTCGGAGACCTTTCCGCCGGTACGCCAGGGCTCTTATCTTCTCCTGGCTGGCAGAGAGAGAGAGAGAGAGGGAGAGATCAGAACGAGAAGACCGGTGGGGGGGGGGTGGGGTGTGGAGAGACAAGAAGAAATGAGAGGAACGAAAGAGTGTGAGCAGGGTAACGAAGCGAGAAAGAAAAGAGAAAAAAAAACTGCTTTGCAAGCACGAAGCAAAGTTTCATTATTGCTCACCTCTCTTCATAAGCCAGGACCAGGCGTGGGTCCAAAATATTGTCCTCTGGTTCCCAAGTACTGTACCTGCACAGAGACACAGACTCAGATACATGTATGTATGTATGTATGTATCTATCTATCTATCTATCTATCTATCTATCTATCTATCTATCTATCTATCTATCTAGCTATGTATCTATGTATGTATCTATGTATGTATGTATGTATGTATGTATGTATGTATGTATGTATGTATGTTTATATGTCTATGTATCTATCTATCTGCCCTGACAGGACACAGTGTTCAGCTATAAATGCACTGGAAGAATAATAAAGGGGATGAGGTCATGATGACTCAATGCTTACTCACTTTGGGGGCCATCCCTGCCATTTCAGCAGGTACTCCACATGGCCCTGAGGAGAAACAGGGGAGGTGGTCAGAAGAGATATAGCACACACACGCGCGGGCACGCACACACACACACACACACACACACAAATATATCAGTTTACTGTGTGTGAGACGCGGATATCGTCATGAGCAGCGACAGCGAAGGGAGGTAAAAAGGATGACTGTCACTTTAAACAGTGTTGGTGGGGGGCGAAGGTGGGGGGGTCATGGCCATCTCTCTTTTCCTTTCAAATAGTGTGGTTTTTTTTTCTTTCTTGGCTATGACGTCAATGACGGTAGGGCTGGAACGCTTCCACACGGAGCAGCCTCTTAGCGCGCTCGCCCGCTCGCTGTCTCTCACGCGCGCTCATAACACCGACGGTGACGTGACCGCACATGGCCACGCGGGCCGGTTTCACCAGCGCACGCGTCTCCCTCGCTCAGGATAGTAGGTGGGGCCACGGGGAAACATGTAAACAAGGAGCCGTTGCGCAACGTTTTGCCAGCCGACGCTGGGTTGAAACGCGACAGTGTAAAAAAAAAAAAAAAACAACGCACAACAACAACAACTACGACTACTACTACTACTACTACACAATTACGGAGCGAAGGCGGAAAGAAACTTTTTTTGGTTTACGACGGTTAGCAGCCTCAAAGCGGGCCACGCTAGCATTGCATAGCATCATTCTCAACTTCAGACTCAGCCTTCCAACAAATAGACACAGGTACAACAGAGCTTCCTCCTTTTATTTCATTCTTTCTTCTTCTTCTTTCAATCTGTAGATAAACTAAATACTACGGAGCGCATTGCTGCCGCACTAAAAACAAACAAACAAAAACAGGGCTCGGTATTCACGTTTTTACGTGATCATTTCCCCGTTATATCGAGAAACTTTCACGTTAGAACGTGACACTATCAAGTTATTTCGCCGTAATTTTCACGTGAACGCGTGATATGCCACGGTCATTCGCGAAACTTTCACGTAATTTCCTGAAACTATCACGTTTCGGTAATAAATATGCCAGCAGGCTAAAGATTTGCCATCGCCAGTGGACGCCGTGCATCAAAGGCTTGGCGGCTATCGTGAAGTCACGACAGTTTCGCGTGAAACATTTGCGAAACAGCGCGACAGTCTCACGTTATGTCGTGATTATTGACCACTATTTATTTTTCTCGTGCGGCGGCAACGCGCTTCCGTAAAGCACACGCCGGAGGAGACGCTTGTGTGTACACCACGCACGTTGAAAATTCTCCCATCGGCTTATCCATGAATCGTCGTCACCGCGTAGCGTAGCGCAGCCGCAGCCAGCCAGCCAGCCGGTGGCATTACGCAGCACTTTGACGCTCCGCTGGCGTAACTTGGGAAGTGCGTAGTAGCTTCCTCCGTACATGTTTGTTTCTCCCTGACGGGCTACACTCATTTATTCCACTACTGCTGCGTAAAAGGCTTCTCCGGGAAGAAGAAGAAGAAGAAGAAGAAGAAGAAGAAGAAGAAGAAGAAGAAGAAGAAGGGAAAAAAAGGCACGTACGTAAATATCCCGGCGTCGCTAGGAGGGAAGGGAAAGGTACAAGGGTACACGATGTGACCGACTGCCCGCGAGCGTGAACAACTTTGACGCACGGGTCGTTTCCAGAAGAAATGAAAGACAGTAAAAACAAACAAGCACACGGGCGGGTTTAGCAGTTGAGAAACTGCGTTAACCTAGTTTCGTTGCGCCATGAGGACAAGGAGGAGGAGGCGCTGCCGCCGCTCCGCAGTTCGAGAGGCACAGAAGCGACAGGAAGAGAAAACAACACAAGTTGCGCTGATCTGAGGGAGCTAGCAGGTTGCCTGCCCACCCGCCCACCCACCCGCACCAGTTTACCTTGCGCACTCTCTTCTTGGTTATAGACTCCACTGCGAACACTTGGTCCCCTATGGATGACAGCTCCATCGCCACGCGCCGCTCCACGCTCTGCTCCTCCTCGCGGGTCGCGCTCAGTCAGTCAGTTGGATGTTAGCTGCAGCTGTTATGGAACGGATGAATGTAGTCTTTTTTTTCTTTTTTTTCTTTTTTTAGTTCAAGAAGAAGAGGAGGAGATGGTGATGGTGATGGTGATGGTGGTGGTGGTGGTGGGGAATCCCAGTACAGCAGCCGGCAGCCGGCAGCCGCTCGCAAAAACCCGCTGCGGACACTTGGTTTTTATTTTCGAGCGCAGAGCTCCTCTTCGTTTCTCCCTCTTTCGTCCGAAAGTCCCAACTGGCCGACTCACTCGCTCACTTTTCTTTCAAAAAGAAAAAAAAAAGTGCGACACATCAACAACACAGCACAACGCGCCGCTTTAAGTCGAGCGCGCCCCCTTTCCATTGCGTAGGGCCGAGCCCCCCAATGTGCGTGCCTCTGCGCGGGGCCGCGCACGCAAATTGGAGCAGAGTGCAGAAGGGGGACAAGAGGAGGAGGAGGAATGAGAGGAGGAGGAGGGTCAGGACGACAAGGTTACCAGAGACTGATGTCCGGGAAGTAAACACCTCTGCATTGTGAACTCACTTACAGTACTTTGTCTAATGTATTTCCGATAAGCAAAATAAAAGTACAGTAAAAAAAAAAAAAAAAAATCATTCAAACACATTTTAATTATATGAACGTTGAAATAAAAACCAAAAAGTTGAAAACAGCCTATTTATCTATTTCTTATAGATACACAATTTGTGAAAGCATTGTTCGTTAAAGCTTTTTTGTTTTGTTTTGTTTTTTTAAGCAAACAAACAATAAAATCTTTGTTTATTTTGCGTGGTTATGTCTGTACTCCTCCGCCACCAGATGATATCAACTTCCACGATCTAAAATGTATCCGCTGGGTCTTCCTGCATTTCAACTGATCTTTATTTTTTTCAAACTTTTGCTTCCTTTTACTGTTTACCCTTCCAAAATGCAATGACGGTTGCATAGAAAGAAAATGGAAGAAGAAAATGTAGTATAGCGTGGAATAGTTTTATATGTGTGTGTGTGTGTGTGCGTGTGTGTACGTGTGTACGTGTTTAGTATTTTGAAAGATGCTCTCATTCACAATATTGCATTCTGAAAAGACCTGAATAATAATGCCTCACACAGTAGGTGGAAAAACCCTTCAGCAAGTAAACTTAACCAAATAGTTCAGCCTGTGTGAAGAGATTCCATTAAGTACAAACCAGCACCTGAGTGTTGGAATTGTTCAAATGTTTAAAATTATTAAAGTGTTCAAAAATATCAGATGACAACATCATGATGAGAGGCAGTTGCTACTTAAGTCGATATTGCGCTGAACTGCAAGCATTAAAGTTGCTGGATGAGGAAGTGTCTTGCATTTGGACACGTATTTGACAGTGAAACAAAGTCACTTATTCACGGCGTTCATATGAACACAAATTCTGTGCAGTATCATGATGTAGCAGTAACTGCCCAAAATGAATGATGAGAAGTTCAATTAGTTTCCTGAGTTATTACATAAGTGCAGCAACCCGATCTATTGTTATCCTCAAAGTACAACTGCCCCGACGGATTAAAAACGTTTTGCGCTTTGTGACAGGTGATACGAAAAACAACTTTGTGAGGGTGAAATGCTGAAATCTGGCACACAACAGAGTGAGCATCAGTGTTTCTTTCTTTTTTTTTAACTGTAAGAGATCAAAAACTGCAATGGAAATACACAGCTTGCTTCACTTTGAGCATTGCGTCCAGCCCTCCAGCTGTGTTTCATCCAAATATGGAATGTAACATCCAAACTCTTGACAGAAAGTCTTTACATCTCCATGCTTAGCAACCAAGCGCCGGTACAACACAGATAGAGATCACAGTGATGATGATAAGTGCTGATGTTGCAGCCGCGCTGTTGCAAAGTATTTTTAAAAGGACGCAGGCAGCGATACGACAAAAACTGATCACACACCCACCATAACTTTTTTTTATTTTTTACCTCAATATTTATCCAAGTAGTGCTCAAGTGGGAACATCAAGTCAAAGTGGGCAAAAGTGCGCTTTTAATTTCCTTTTCTCTGTCACTGGGGACTGTTTGGGATCAGTTTGGGGAAACTGTCAGTACACACACACACACATACATACACACTGTTCCCCTCCACACAGTCCTCGGTCTCTGCACCTGGAACACTTGCATCACTTACGGGCATTAGGTGTCATGGCAACTGTTTCTAGGACAACCACTGAAAAGGTGGATGACGATGATGATGGTGGCGACTATGTTGATGATGAGACAGCAGGAAATTCTTTTTTTAATTCTGAGCCAAAGAGTTTTTCACCTGTACACCATTGCAACCTTTGACCCCTTTCATGTTTCGGTCACACCTGTATCCAAAGATCATGCGACCATATGACGTCGGGTTGAAAGAGATGACGGCCACCATCGTCACTTCCAATCCAAAAAGTTCAGAAAAAGATTTTTTTTTTTTTTTTTTAAATTTCTAAATCGTTGCTTAAACCGGAAGAAAAAGTTGGAGATTGTGGGTAGCCTCTTTGTTGCTAACCTGATAATCTGATGGACGTCTTCCTAATCCGAACCTAAACCAATCAGATGAAGTTTGTTTTTCATTTTCAAAGTGGACAAATCAGAGCTTTATTGAAAATTTAGCCACAGCTCGGCACTGTGGGTTCGCTGCAATGTCTTTCTCAAAATTAAGAAGTTTGTGATCTTGCAGACGGGCAATCGATGCATCAGCTGAGCTCGTTTCTTCAGCTGGAACCTCACTGGCCTCTGGTTTATTTGGAAGATAGATCAGTGTCTAGACAAAAGTGTGTGCTAGCTTTAAGGCATCATGAAATCCCCCTCCTAAGTTTCGGAACAGTGGATGAGAGAGTTCAGCGGGGGCCTTTAAAACGCTGTGATTCCTAAAAGTGATTGTTGTCAAGTCTGAATGAACCAAAAATAATTAGTCAAGATGTGCCGTGTCAATATTTCAACACACTTTAATTTATATAGGGGATTCGATGGGCCCAGCAAACACGGGGGTCCCCAGAGCATAACGTTATAAAGCATGTGTACTTAATGCCATGTGTGTTGAAAGGGGAGCGAGAAGATTGCTAGCGGTGCTTGGTGCTCTACGTTTACATTTCTAGTTTTTGATTTTACACTGATGGATATGGAATTTAGTGTGTGAGAGCTGTGTGGCGGGGTTGATTAGGAATACTATGGGTTAGTTTTCTTTCCTTAAAGCCAGCAGAATGTGGAACACATTTGCCAAACTGAATGGAAAAGTTGCTACATACATTAGCACTGATAAATAAATAAACTGAACGCTGCATCCACCAGCCGCCCCTGGGAAAGAAAAACTCCAGTATAGTTCTAGGAACGTGCGCATTATTCCCGTAGCTCCTCTGGCTGCGCTGTGACGTCACCGCGCATTATAGCGCCTTTACCTTTACGGCTACCCTCCGCTCGTAAATCAGCAGGGGCTAGCTTTTGATTTATTTATTTTTCTTAACGGCCTAATTTTACCGTAAGGAGGACGAGGAGGAGGAGGAGGAGGAGGAGGAGGAGGAGGGGGTCGTTGTTGTCGCCTGCGATTCAGAAAAAGAAAAAGAAAAAAAACCACGGCGATCACATGACTCCCATATCTGCCCGGATACTAAACAGTAGTGGCGGAGTTGGGAGAAGATTCCGGAGAAAAACAACACCGCAGGACGGATCACAGCGCTCTCTCTCCCTCCCTCCCGCCCGCCCGCCCACATGTAATGACTCACGTATGAGTCACTAAACGTGACGGTAAAATCGCCGCCACTCCTCTGGAAATTCATTAGGGAGAGAGAGAAAAAAAACACACACACACCACATTCACATCAGGACAACTTATAACCCCATGCCGGGAATACACGCGTTTCTGCTTTATACCCCCACCCTTCTTTTTTTTTTTTTTATTCCCGGGAAAGGGGGGGGGCGTTATGCACTACATGTTTCCTGAGTAACTGCGGCGCATTTCTGGGGAATTTAAACAAAACAAACAAACAAAAAAAACCCGAGCAAGATAAAACACTGCAAAAACAATAAAGCAAAAAACTTTCGCGCAAAAAAAAAAAAAATGTGCGTGATCTGTGTGGAAGCGTGTTCGTTTGAGATCCGACACGTGTTATCAGTTAGACGGTAACGTACATACATACATACATACATTCATGGCACGGGGTGGAAAAGTACTCCATGTACTACAGTAATATTCCACCAGAGCTCAGAGGAAACTGTTGATGCTGGACCCGTGGTGCTCTGCGTTTTCAACCCCCCTCCTCCTCCACCACCACCACCACCACCACCTCCTTGAATGCAGCTGTAGCGGTCACGAAGCAGATCGCAACAACAGAATGCAACATACTACTAGTAGAAGACACGCAGTAATGTTTTCTGGATGATTAAAAATGTAGGACCTTCTCATTCGACAAAGTAACTGTTAATCTGTATTTAAATAAAGACAATTAAACTGTCCCTTTTTTATATATATATACATATAAAACCCCTTTGGACAAGACATAAATCCAAACCATGTGAGCTTTTCTGAGTTGGTCCGCTACCCTTTCACTATGCCAAAGCCCACGCAGCTGTATTGGAAGAATGCATTCAGAGGATTAAAATCTTTATGCGGTAGGTATCATTATGCAGCTCGTGCAAAAAGAAGGGCGGGAAGAAAAAAAAACAAGTTTCGAGCCTGCTGCTGCCTTGTGAGATGAACGCGCGCTGAAAAGCGCCGCTTCATTGCGAAAGCAAAACCACATCTGCGAAAAGAGTAAAGTCCCCGGTACAGTCATCGGCAAGTCAACCCAAAGTTGTACAGTGTCAAAGACTGCGTCTGTGAACACGAAGCAACACTGAATATTCGTATTTATTGGCACAATCCAGACTAAACAGACAAAGCAGTCAATTCCTCTTTATTACTATATTTACAGTATTAAAACATTCAATGATTTCCGGCAACCGTTCGGACAAATCCAACAATGTCAGATGTTCAGTGCCGGCTGATGGCAACTAGCGAGAAATAATTTTCTTTTTTTAAAAAAAAAAGCAGGTGCAACGTAATTTAACTTTAAAATCCACGTTACCACTCTGAGTCCGAATGAGCCCCCTCGCTAATCTTTGTGCAGTGGCTGTATGCGGAGCAGCAGGTGGAAGACTCATCGTATGTCCAGAGCAAAATTCCCCCCGCTAAAGTGTTGACGTATCGCCGTTTTGAAGTGGCTCCCTCTCTGCCCCAGCCGAACGTGGCCTTTGTTTCACCCCCTCAGAGTTCAGGTGGTTTTAACGGGCAGCCACCTGTTAACAATTGCGACACGCATCTTCCCTGGAACAGCTCGGCATTTGGGGAAACTCGCTAAAACATGTCTTTGTTTTCCAACGGCAATTGCTGAGGTCCTGAACTTTTGGAGGGACTTTTTCTTCTTTCAGTCAATACAGTTCGTCACTTTGCGCGAGTAAAGTGCAGCCACAAAAAAAAATAAATAAATAAATGTGATGCACTTACCTAAAAAAAAGTCTAACCTGCTGTCGAATCGAAAGAAAATCGAATCTGATTTCCACATTTGGAAGTCCTGGAGAGACTCGTCGTCTCCACGTCACCGCTGCGGACAGGTGACCCTGGTGTGTCCCACCGTGTGGCAGATGCCACAGGAGCGAGGTTTCTTGGCAGCCGGGGGTTTGTTGGTGGGAGCGGCTCCCGTTGTCCCCCGTCCTCGACCCCTCCCGTCTCCGCCGGGGAACCCCCCGCCGAAGTCACCTGACGGAGGAGGAGCAGAGGTGAAACTCAGCTGCGTGGAGGTCGCTGTGCATGAGGGACGTGTCCACAAGTTGAAGAACAGTTCTTTTCCTTGCGGATAAGCAGACTGCACGCTCGCGATGTGGACATTCTGCTGTCTGCAACAGTATGGAGATGCACCGAACTCGAGAGAAATTCAATGTGAAGCGTGACTCTCATCTTTGCTACAACATCAGCTGCGTTTCCATGACCCCTGAAAATTGCGCAAAACCTAAATATCGCAATAAAAAATTGGTGATGGAAACGGCTACATTTGAAAAACCTCTCAAACATGCGCTCTCATGAGCTGGTTTTTCGGACGTATCGATATCGACGTATATGGCAAAAGTGTCGCGGAAACACTTTTTTCGCGTTTACGCGTCGCCGGGCGTGACGTACGAGGTCGCGTGAGCAGCTCACGTCGAGTGAAAATGGCGCGTTATGTTTGGACGGAGGAGGAGACGGAATATTTCTTTCATTTTACAAGTAATCAAGGAGGAAAATATTACAACCATTCTTGGCAGGAAACGGCATCGAAATGCAGATTTATACAAGAAACTTCTGGGCCTCCATCCTCCTCAAAGTTGGGGTCACGCGGGACGGGGTTTTACGAGAATTACGTCTTATGCGCTTCGTACCATTCAATGGAAACACCTGTAGATCTCAATTTGTGCTTAGAAATATCACTTTCATTTTGCGAAAAACTGTCATGGAAACGCAGCTACCGACGCCCGTGCGGGACGTTCAAATTGAGAAGGTTCCTCGAGGGCTGTTTTTCAATCTTAAAGTGGGGATTGATGGAAAAAAAGGATGTTCGTTTTGCCTCGGGTTACAGGGCTGAACGTCCAAGAAGCTGAGAATATGTGTACATCCCCTTCAAGTTTGCGCCACAATATTTTTGGTTAGCTTCACAGACACAGTCTTTGCTAGCGGCCACCGCTAGGGGTGCCAGCTGCCGAGGTTCGTAACCTGTGACATCAATCCAATGGAGTTAAGCAAAAAAAAAAAAAAAAAAGTCAACATGACGGTTGAAAGTAAGCGAAGCGAAAGCAAAGTTTTCCAAGGGGGCTTTCCGATCATTTCCGCGCGAGTAATCAAGAAGCTCTACCGCCTGCGGGGATGTTGCGTTGCCGTAATAGACGTTTCTTGTAATTTGGTGTTTGCATCATTAGCTCCGTGTGGCTGTGACTCAGGAGCGGGTGGCGTGCGTCGTCCGATCATTGCAAGGTCATCAGTTTCATTCCTGGCTACACGAGTGCCGATATCCCAGATACGGTAATTGCTCCCGACGGATGTGTGGTATTAGTGTAGGAATGCGTGTGTGTGTGTGTGTGTGTGTGTGGCCAGTTTCTCCAGATGGGCAGCTTGGAACCCCATGCGCCACAGCCACCGACATCAATGCACCGACGGGGGTAAATCTGCTTTGAGTTGCTTTGAGAGTGCAGGCCACCTCCCGTTGTCGGATTTGTTGCAAGTCATCGCTAACATTCAACGCGCTGACCACGTATTTTCCTAATGTGTGGTTGCCCGCTGTGTAGTTACGGTGGCGTAACTCTAATTTTCAGCTTTGAATGGAGGACTTTGAGCGGCTGAAGCGTCTCATTGATCTATTTTTTGCAGGGTGAGGAGCACTTGCAGCTGATACGTGTAAATAGAACTTAACGACACCTCGGTACAACAGGGAGGCTATCGCTATGCCAATCAGTGCTAACGAGCTTCGACGGCGGCTCGTTCGCACTTATGTTCAGCAGCTACGGTGTCTGGCGCGGCGCTGCGCAGTTAATCATCATTTTCCCCCTTGCGTTTAAACTGTAAAATCCTGCAGCTAAACTGGATTTCGTGGCTGGACAGAACTTTTGTTTTGTGGTTCTTCTGCGTTTTATTTTTTGTTTTTGTTTTTTTCACCTACAGCGCTTGTGTGAGTCATCAATTGCTAGGTGAGCAGGTAGATGCCAAAGTGTTGCCCGGAGGAGACAAGACACGCAGTTACATGGCACAAAAATGGCACCCGCTACAGCAAAAAAAAATAAATCATATATTGGCACAATAATTGCAACATTTGGCTTGTGCTTTATTTGCAAAAGCAGAATTCTCTCAAATATGGATTAAGCAGTGATTAGGACTAGGGCCTTAATTGATTATCGATTAATCGGCGATTAAGAATTGAATCGATTAAATTCAATTAGGTGCAATTAATTGAATTTTTTTTTGACACGTCATAATAACAGTGTAGTGGCAGGAAAGAGCAATTCACCTGTAGATACAGTGATGGTCGTAATATACCTCGAACAAGTTACTTTTAAACAACTGTAAAAAAAAAAAGAAGAAAAAAAAGAAAAGTTGAAATGTGACCCATCAGAAGTCAACCTAAAGTCAGAGAATAAATGTTGAGGGTGTTTTCACTGTTCTCTAATGTAAAAAATGATTACATTATTTAAGTGTTCAATATTGTGTTCCTTACACATATTTCATTGTGAAATTTAAGCTCTCAGGAAAAATCGCTGCTTATCAATTGATTGTTAACCGATCGATGAGGTCAATCAACTACCGATCAATGAATTAATCGATAATTTGCGTCCCTAATTAGAACATAAAAGGAACATTAGACACGGTGCTGAAATTCTGCACAAATAATAACAAATATTTAGATTAAATAAGCACAGTAAGGAACTTAAAAGGTCCTTTGAACAAGGAATATCAGGCCTGGAGATATTTGATAAGAGTTTTGATTTCATTTCTCAGTGCAGTGTTTTTCAACCTTTTTGGAGCCACGGCGCTCTGTTTTATATTGGAAGAAAAAAAAATAATCAAAATGACACTTTTTAGCCAAATAATGACGATATAGTCTCTTAATTTATCAAACCAGTGCAGTAGTGTCCGAGTATATTATTTAACTAGTGTGCGGCGGCACAGTGGCTGACAAACACTGGCTCAGTGTGTGCGTCTGTGCGACGGAGAGCCTGACCTGGCGGCGGCGCGTTCTCGTCGGCCCACTGGAAGAAGCCACACTGCTGCTCTCTCGGCCTCCCGCAGGTGAAGAACGTGCGGCCCTTGTTGGGGCCGTCCTTCTGCACCGTGCGCGTCACCGCCGCCTCGCTGCAGTTGCACGTCACCTGGCCCACGTTGGAGGAGTTGCTCCTGGAGCCGGCGGACGAGTACCGCGGAGGCTGGGAGGCCTGCGGCGCCTGCAGCGGGGGTCCTCGGGCCGGCTGCGGCGCATGCAGCGCCCCCTGCTGGCTCGGCTGATCGGACCACAGGAAGAAGTTGCAGCTGCCGGCGCCGCACTTGTAGAACTGGCGGCCCTGGTTGGGGCCGTCCTTGCGCACCGTCAGGAGGACGGCATCCTGGCCGCAGTTGCACACGATGACGTCGCCGTTGGCGCCGGCGCCACCCGGTGGAGGCCTCGGCTGCGCGGCCCAAGAGGGAGGTCCGGGCTGGGAGGGCCGGGGATTCGTACCGGAGGGTCTCTGCAACGGCGGCCTCGAAGGCCTTTGCGATGGCGGCGGCGGGTTGACCGCGCCGCCCCCACCAGGCCCTGCTGGCCGGAGGAGGTACTTCAGGTCCAGCACCTGCCTGAGCGTCTCGTCGCAGCCGCCGATGCAGCCGACGAACTCTAAAGGCATCATGGGAGGGAGGCTGCCCCGGCGGAACTTGAACTTTAACCTGAGCGGTGGGAAGATTGAAAGTTGCACAGCTTTAGTCGGTGACGTCTCTGAAACACTTCAGTAAGAAGCAACATGGGAACGTTTGGAAAACCAAACATTTTAAGATAGCAAACAGTTTACATGTATATATGCAACGTGTGCGAGTTAGATGGATAACTGTAAGTTATGAAATACTAGAAAATAGTGGACGATTTCATACAACTAGGCCTGGGCGATATATCCATATAAAAAATATATTGATATATTTTTAAGCGAGATATGGAATTAGGGCCATATCGCCGATATCGATGTAATTCAAATTTGCGCTAGCCAGGGTACGCAGCTATCTCCCCTGCCCCTCCTCGTTTGTGCACAGAGGGCGGGAGCACGGGAACAGACGCTTCGAACCGGCATGACCGACACGTCATGTTTGTCTCTGACTTCGACTGAACATTTACTCTCACTTTGCGATACGACTCAAGCGTTCGCGAGTCGACAACCTGCCGGCTGCTGCTCATTCCGGCGTCTCAACCGTTTTGGACAGCGGCGCGCCGTCTTCAACCTTCGCTAGGCGAGAACGCGGGAATCGCAACTGCGGCGAGATTTCACGTGTCGCTACGGCTGGAGTAAACGGAAGCTGGGCTACACATGGCTCTTCAAGACAGATTAAGTATACACGAGTTGGTAGCGGTTTGCCACAGCTCTGATCGAATGCAACCACGTATTTATTCATTTATTTATTCACATCAGTCATGACTTGTTATCAAGGTCAAGGTGAAGGTCAAGTTTAGCATAACTATATAAAGAAAACACGTAGGCCGGACATTAAGAAGCATACGGTAAATGCAAAAAAGTGGAACGCACAGTGCAACACGTGGCAAAGTACGAGAGCATGTGACGGGTGAGACATGTTGTCAACACGCAGCAGCAGCAGCAGCAGCAGCGCAGTGTAAAAACGCATAAAGTGGCAGATGTTGGTTTTTCCGCACAATGGCGCCAATGCAGAATCACGTTGCCCTCATGAAATGAACTGAGTGAGATTCTGGGCAAAGCATCGCGTCAGCGCCGACTGTCCGGACAGCGAGGGACTGAAAATGACTCTGGCTGACGTCGGGTAAGTGGCGGGCGGAGGGGGAGGGGCCCGGGTTGGTTAATCACAAGCGCTGACGCAAACACACACACACACACACGCACACACACGCAGGCCAAAAGCAACTTGCATGTCTTCACAGGACAGGGCGACACACGCACACAATGACACGGAGGGAACAGACGCCGCAGCGCACGAAAACACGGCTGTGCGAGCTTGAGCGCACCGCTCGCGCACTCGAACGCAACAATCCTGCACTGCTAAACCGCTAACAAAGTTGTGCGGCGAGCTGAGACCGCGGCGCGAGAAGCTCGGCTGTTTTTTTTTTGCTCACGCGCTGGTTTTATGTAAAAAGGAAGAAGGGGAGGGGGGGAGAGAAAAAGAAAAGAAACGGAGAAGCGACGGCGCGCTCAGTCGAGGCGCTGCGGATCAACTTTGAGACGGGCACCAGATTGCGTCGCCATGGCAACCGATGCTGGTGTGGAGCACTTTGGCTCGACGCTCGCCGAGCGCGCCCCTATATTTGGAGCGAGCCGAGGCACGTGCTGGAGGGGTGAACGCCCACTGCTGTAAACAAGAATTAGGAAGAAGTTTCTCTGGCGCAGCTGCGGCCGCGGGGACTCTCGCGCCCGCAAGTATTGGCATCGGAGGGAAAAGAAAATGCCGAGCGTTTTCTTACATGTGGACGGGAGGCGGCTGACAGGTGGGGCAGACGCTGTCGTCCCGGCTCACCTCCAGCACCATGTCGGGGAACCACACGGCCGTCTTGCACGCCGGGTAGCCCAGACAGGTCAGGAACATGCTGCAGAAACGGCAGAGAGAGACGCCTTGTCAAAATGAGCATGGGAGAACGTGAGCAAACTGGTGCAAAGCGACGCGAGTGGATGCTGCAGCAGTGTTTGGAATGAGCCTCTTTTGCAGCCAAATGGGTTTTTATTATGGAAGCGTATTGCTGTGACACTTTTCAGCATCACGTTTCATGCTTTTACGTAATCACTTTCTTGTTAATACATGAAACTATGTGATTCGGTGACAGTAAAAGACTCAGTATCACTTAATTATGTGAAAGGTTTCACATTTTCCCCACATTCTTAATCGAAAACCAAACAAAACGAGCTTGTTTTGCACGATTCGTTTAAACTGCACTTTAAAGTTGGTTTGAGGTCGTAGGAAGAATGAATCCAATCCTATTGGGTTGTTGTCGTTCCTCACTGGGCTGTGGCCAGGGGTCCCTTTCATTGTCACAACATAACGCGATAGGTTCATGTAATAACGCAAAAATGACCACACAAAAATGGGAAACCTTCACCTAATTATGTGATACTGAGCCCTTTTGTTTAGTATGGCAGCAAGATGCGAACATATTTCATAGCGTAAAAACAAAACAAAAAGCCAAATACACAAAGAAATATCAAGAAACTCAATGTGGTGGAGACTTAATAATGACGTAGCAATGAAGAAAAACACTTGCAGTCAAAATACAGTTTGAAGAAGGCTGCTCTGGTCCTCTCTACTAATCCCAGATTACAGGCACTGCTTGTAGAAGAAGAAGAAAAAGCAGACGCTCCGGGTAGCAACCACTACTGTTCAATCCTAATAAGATGGTATTTTCACACGGAAGAGCGTTTTTCATCGGCTCACCAGAGTGGTGGCGCTGACGGGAAGCTAATGCCGCGAAGGCGACGCGGACGGTCTCGCTCAGTGACCTTCCAGGTTTTGCCTCCCCTTCCCAAATGTTCCCAATGGGCTGTTTTTTACCGGATGGACACGCCAGGCGACAGAAAGATGAAAATCTGGCATGCACTCCAGGTTTTCTCCTCTCACCCGTTTCCGTCCCTCTTCCTCTTCAGAACCATGTCCCGCCCACAGTTGGGGCACTTCCTGACGGGGAGCGGGATCTCCATGTCCTGCTGCACCTCTTCCGTGATCTCCTGGGCGGCGCCCAGATACGGAGTCAAGGCTTCATCCAACCTGCGGGTGGAGATAGAACATCACTTACACCATTCACAATTAACAGCGTTGAAATAATACTAAAAGGTATTGTATTATCGTTAATTGTTTTTTTTGTTTTGTTTTTTTCCTCTTTCTTAAATAGTATATTTATTTGGGACGGACAGGCAAATTGCACAGTACAGCAGAATTAAATGTAATACAGATAAAAGTCATTTTTGTTTTAAGTCCTGGAATCCTGCACTAGGAAAAAACTAACTTCCTCCTCCTTAAGCATGTGCCAGTTGTATGTATTGAATATTCAGATGTAGAGAACTTTGATAAAACTTAATTATGAGTCAAACAGTTCACAAGAACAGCGAACAAACAAATAAGAACCTGGGTGTCACCCCGCTGCCGCTACCGTAAAAAACATACATAATAACCATACAGAAATTAAATCAGTAAATTGAAAAGGAAAAAAACTAGGACCAGTAGGTATCATAAAAAATCTGCTCTAATTGGGGTTATAAATAAAATCCATTTGTTCCAGATTTTGGTACAATTTGCCTTGTTAGGTTCTTAGTTGGAAAGTCAATTTCATTTTCCATCCTAAGCATCTCTAGAATGGTTCCAAAGCAGCCATCTAGAGTAGGTGGCGTCACAAGCAATTGCATTCTCGCCTAGATTTCAATAAAGTATTGTGACCTAAATACAAGGCCTCAAAATCCTGAGGTATTTGGAGTGACCACCCTCCAGAATGCTTTCAGTTTGTCCCGAGACAAAGACGTGCTAGCGGTTAGCTTCCGTCTACCACGCTATATTCTAATAAAAATCATATCAAACGTGACTAACTTCTTCGCCTTCCTGGCCGACGCCACGAAGATGCTCTTGTATTTCTGGATGTAATGCTGCAGCACGCTCCGCTTGTCCTTCCTGCCCTCGGACACCAGCTTCAGGTCGGCCTCCAGCTCGGCGCGCAGGTTCGGCTTGGACATCTCGTAGCCCATGGAGTTGTAACCTGCGGGCGCACAAATTGCGTGACACGTGCGGCGGCGGCGACGAGTCTGTTAGCGCTGAAACGCGTTGACGTGTCGGCGTGACGCACCTTCCACCAGCCCCATGCCGAGCTCCCCGGGGAGGAACCGCTGGTCGGCCGTCAGGCCCACGTACATGCGACTCTTGATCGTCTCGATGTGTTCCGCGTGGGTCGCGTCGGTGCCTGGAACAAAAAAAAAAAAGATAATTTTTTTGGGAATATGTCATATGGTTGAATTTATCTCACACAGAGATAGACATTTAACAAAACCTGAGCAGTGACTGGACTGAACTGTCAACTGATCAGATTTCTCTCTTTCTTTTTTTACTTCTAGTTTAGCAAGGATGCTGCTCCCACCTCCCCCTAATTGACATTCTTCATTGGTCTTTCAAAGAAAAACAGCCATTCACTTCAGATGAAACCACCTTCGCCGGAGCGTAAGTGAAAGTATTTCACTTAGTATTCCTATGAGGGCTCAGCAGCTTCCTTTATTTTCTTCTTTCTCGTTCCGCGACTGCAGCTCTCAATGTTTTCTCATGGTTACCGATAATGGAAAACAGTTCAATTCTAAAATCTAGGGAAGTCCGATATTATCGGCCGATAAAGGCGTTAAAAATTAATATCGGAAAATATCGGTATCGGGGAAAAAATATTATAAAAACATGGTATTAGTAAATAGCAAATAACAATACTTTACTTTACTCGTCTCAATTACGCTTGATGATGTCATCAAGCAGCATCGAAGCGTAACAGCAAGTGACGCGCGTGTTTCAGCAGAGTGGTTTCAGTGGTGGCTGGCTGCTAGCAAAATAGCTAGTTCGTAACTGACGATTATTATTTTGACCAGAATGTTCATTTTTATTTGGAAAACCTTGAAGTTGTTACATTTACATTTTGTCTCTGCGTCCAGCGGGACATCACAATACAAATTAGCCATAATGTGTTCATTCCACGGCCGCATGTATCGGTTGATATCGGTATCGGAAATTAGGAGTTGGACAATATCGCGATATTGGATATCGGTAAAAAAAAGTCAATATCGGACATCACTGCTAAAATCCACTGAAGATGGGGCGGGTGAGATGTCAGAATCCACTGAAGCAGGAAGTCCTACCGATGCCGTGCTTCTCCATCAGAGCAATGAGATCAGCCTCAGTGAGCAGCTGCGGCGGACTCGTCTGTCCGTCCGCCATCTCGATGGCTGACGGCTGGAACTGGGAGCCTCGTTCGTACACTGGGATCAACTGCAATTGTTCAAAAAAAAAAGACGAGGAAGAAGCTTGAGTTGAACGTCGCTCAATGTAGCGCCGCGGCTAAATGCCCGGCGTCGTTACCGCATGCCGTACCTTGGTGCTCCACCTGTCGTACGGGTAGACGTCCAGGTAGTTCCGCGCGATGATCATGAGTCCCGAGGCGGAAAACTGCTCCTTGGCGATGTCAATGTCCACCACGGTCTCCTGACCCACGGCATCCTGGGACACGCAAGCCAGGAAGTGCCGCACGATGAACTCGTACACGCGCCCCTCGTTGCCCTGACGTGAAAGAAAAGGAAAGAAAAGAAGAGAAGAGAAAATGATTTGACACTAAGGAAGCAAATGATCGATTAATTCATTAATCGTTAGTCGATTGATCTTATCGATCGATTAACGATTAAATGATAAGCGCTGATTTTTCCTGACCTAAATTTCACAATGAAAAATACTTCACACTGTCACTGACTGACAGTAGGTGTGTGTTGAATAAACGATGAAAGGTAAAATGAAATGTTTTAATGATAATCATCATCATAATTCATTTTATTTACAAAGCGCTTTTCAAAAACCCAAAGTCGCTTTACAAAATATAACAAACACTTCTATTTAATTTTCTTTTACTCCAGAGTTTCAAACATTTCAACTGCGGCGTTAAAGAAAAAGTCGCTTTAAGAACCTGATTGCGCCTCAGGTGTTTCAATGCGCACCTGCAGCGTTCCGGAGTACTTGGTGGGGTGGATGGGGGGGTGGGCTTGGTCGGACTTCTTGCCTTGCCGCGGGTTGGGACCCCCGGGCTGGTCCAGGACCCGCTGGGCGAAGGTGCCCCAGGCTGAACTCTGTGTCTGCTGCTCCACCAGGGGGCCGAGGGCCAAGTTCTGGGGGAAGATGTTTGTCTCCGTGCGGGGGTAACTGATGTACCTAAAACACACAAATAAACAAACAAACAAACAAAGAATCAAATGATGGGATACATCATCTGCAGGATGAGCAGCTAATGCGGGATACCAAAAGTGGAAGAAACAAAGTTCATTCTATATATATATATATATATATGCTGAAGCACACAATACTTCTGCCAATGAGCCCTTTGTGATGTCACAACGGGCACTGACACCTCTCCCACTTTATAGCAACTACCCTGGCCGGGTGTCTGTTTGGCCCGCTGGGACCCCCTTGTGGCCACCGTATGTTTGTCTCCTTCCAAAGCCAGACTTTCCAGGTGTTTTGAAGGGGAGGCTGTCAACACAGGGCTAAATACGCCATCTGCTGGGGATTCGTAGAATTTTAAATTTTCATCCACAAATTTCGGGATGAAAAGCAGCCATCTGAAATCGAGCACATCACAATGCGCCTCTGTTGGACCGGGAAACACACTCACCCCTGTGTGTAGAGTTTCTCTGCAATTTTCATGGTCTCCTTCGCGTTTATTTTAAGTTTCCGAGATGCCAGTTTCTCCAGTTCCTGTAAATGAGAAAAACGCGAGGGACTGTTTTATAGTCAGAAGAGGGGGGCTGGTTAAATAACAAAACCCAGCGCAAATAAATAAACAAAACTAAAAAAAACTTCACAGATATTTTTGGAGATGCAGAATTTTGAGTGTGTGGGGCCGAGCGACTGCGCTGCAACTCTCACCACGGTGTCCAGAGGCAGCGGTCTCCACTTGCTCTTGGGCTTGCTGGTTACTGAGGTGACTGTTGCTATGGGATCCTGGAAATGAATGAGAGCGATATTCTCTTGTGTGCCCTTCTGCCTTTTGAGTCCTTTCGCTTTGCCTCTATTTGGACGGAGACGGGCGACGCGTTCGACACCGACGGCTGCAGGTGGAGGTGCAGCTCGCACGTGTGCGTGCGTGCGTGCGTGCATGCGTGCTCGAAAAGACACGTGGACATGCGGCCTCAACAGAAGCATGCGTTTCCTCGTACGTTACGTAAAAAACCCCAGAGCGGCTTCACTTGGACGTTGAGAGAGGAATAAAAACAGGATGTTTTCCGCCGCTTTGCTGACATCAGATTTTAATCAGTGCTAATTTTGGCATCACTTTTCTTTTTCACACTGCAACAGCACTTAGCATGTAAGGAAGGAATGGTATCATTGTGAGCAAATAAAAGCATAATATCACCACGTAATAAAAAAAGTTGTCTGAGATTTTTTTTTTTTTTTTTAAGACCGAGTTATTATTTCTGGCATTTATTCAAGATTATCGATGGGCAGGAAAACACGAAAACTTGCCCCTTGATTTGAGTTGGAGTTGAATTTGACAGATTGGTGGTGAATATAGATTTGAGACGCTATTTTAAGGACCTGCAAAGTGAGGCATAAGAAGGATAGAATGAACAAAACAATGACAAATTTTCCTCATGAGACAAACTAACAAGGCAGCAGCCGGTAGCTGTAAGACGATGGCTGCAGAGGCAACGCTCGGCGTCGCCGTGGCACCGAATTGAACATTTCATTGAATTCATTGA
The DNA here is from genome assembly GCA_009823395.1 of Thamnaconus septentrionalis. NCBI lineage: Eukaryota > Metazoa > Chordata > Actinopteri > Tetraodontiformes > Monacanthidae > Thamnaconus > Thamnaconus septentrionalis. Next base: position 5,476,241 of record CM020515.1, read on the forward strand.
AAACAGCGCAGCAACATGAAGATGTTTCTTAACAAGGCTTTCAATTTTATGACGGTTGCGTTTCACAATCGATTTCCTGACTCGTCTCCGTTTCAGCAAACTCGAGACGTAGCCACGTTCAACCCGATCAACCTGGCACCTACCTCCATGCAGATCTGATAGAGCACCAGGCAAGCCGTGTGGTTGAAGAGACGGTTTCTCTTCCAGCTGAACTCCACGGTGTCCTCGTCCACCTCGTGCAGCACTGGGAAAAAAAACAAAAAAACAGGGACAAAGTGAATGAGGAGTAGGAGGAGCCGGGCAAACTTCAGCACCTGCAGAGACGCAGGTGTGTAGGTACCTTTGATCTTGTAGAAGGTCTCGGGTATGAAAGCCTGGATGGCTTTGAAACGCTCCACCACGAAGCCCAGAGTGGGGAACTGACAGCTGCCGTAGGAAATCAGCTGATTGGCCAGCGACTCCGGGAAGATCTTCTGCAGGCGGAGGGTCTGGAAGCGAGTGAAGGAGGCACCTGAGGGAGAGGAACGAAGGCGGGATGGCGTGAGCAAAACCAACCAAGGCGTGAATCACACGGCGTGAGATGATGCAACCCTGAATGAGGCTTCTGGAGTGAATGGGGGGGGGTGCGTGATGGCTCAGTACCTATCCGCAGGTCCAGCTCCTGCCGCACATCCACAGCGTCGCTGATGTTGCAGTTCGGCTCCATCAGAGTCTCACAGGCCCTCCGGATGGAGTTGGGGGTGATCTCCGAAAACTTGGCTCTGAAGACTTGTAAGTTGGACTTCACTGAGGTGGATTGCACATGAAAAAGAAGCAGAAAAATGGGAGAAAAAAAATTCTTCAATCAAAACATACAATTTATATGACAAATAATACATAAATTCAGACTAAGGCTTTGAGGATATCTGTGTTCTTTTCCACGTGATTCTTCAAACTTCCAATGACACACGAACACAATTTGAGTCTTTTATAATTCACCATCTGCTCTGTTTGACAGAGGCCTGCTAGTTGTCCCAAAGCTTACAGCAGCATTTGTGCAGTGCTAAACTGTCCTCACTCTCCACACTTGCAGGCGAAATCGGGTGCCTCCTCTCCTCAAACCCCAAAAGTCCAATTTTCCAATATGCAAAGCATTCAATTCTGAAAGTCTGCGCGCTCACTCGCTTGCGCCCATGAGCGTCGCCACCGTACCTGCTTTGCAGACGTCGATGATTTCGAAGCCGATGTTTTCCCCCTCTCTGTCGCAGTCGGTCCAGATGACTAAAGCCTGGCACTGCCTCGCCTCTTTCTCCAGCGTCCGCTGGACACAACAGGAGAGCAGAGGACACTTAAATGGAGCCACAAAAATACATGCATGTACCCACAGACAGGTCTGTGCTGACGGAGAGAAAGAATAGGAAGAGTTAATTAGCTGACATGTCTTAATAAATGCATATTTTACAAAATAAAAGAAAACTCAAACTCTCAGGAGCATCTCCTGGTCTACAAAATGTTGACAACATTGCTACAGATTCATAGCTGCTGATTATACATTTACAAATAAAAACTACACATTTCCCCCCCTGTATCTGAATATCTTTTTTAAATTCCTGGAACACAAATAATAACGCATACCTTGATCTGTGTCATGTTATCTGGACAATACTTTTCAACCTCTGCATCAAACAGCAAAACAGGATTGCAACTGTGCCTGTCGGGAAGAAATTGTGCCGTTATCTCTGCCTCAAATATCTAAATACACAAAAATAAAAAATAGTGTTTGTACTGACCATTTCTGATAGGGCGCTTTGAACTCCAGGCCCAGCAGGTGGCCCGAAACTGAGGTCATTGTAACTGTAACATTCTGTAGCAGCATCAAGGCAAATTGAGACCAAAATCATTATTATTATTAATGCAATGAAAGATCCATACTTTCCATATTTGACGATTTAGGAGGACTTCCTTACCTGGCCAAACAGGTGATACTCAAACTCATAGATCTTATTAAACTTTGACATTCCTTCTCTCTACAATTGAAAAGGAAAAACAATCATCACTACGACACATTGCAACATGATTATATTTATATTTTTAAAAAGAAGAAGAAGAAGAAGAAGAAGAAGAAGAAGAAGAAGAAGAAGAAGAAGAAGAAGAAGAAGAGTTGTATCATTAAGGATTCTTGGAAAACGGGATGCTAAATTTGGCTGATTACATCGTACGGTAAACATTGCTGAAGGTTCGAATAGGTATGCTGTTTTCTGGAAAGTGATCTAGTATCAGACTCTCTGGATAACATCTCATGAGTGAGGCTGACCATAAAATATTCCATAAAGATAACAATCTTAAAAGTTGTTTATAACCTTACTATAACCATAACCCATAATCACTCCTTCCTCTAACTTAATCTCATATACAGTTACTGTGCGTGTGCTGCACAGAACGACAAAAATAAGAATTAGCAGTATTAGGATTTTAAAGATAAAGCTTAACAAGTTGTTACTATTTGATGGTTCAATCAACCTCAAGTGATCAGTGTCAACATTTGTTCAAGTATTGTTCTTGGTGAAGAAACATTGTACCGGCTAAGACATGTTACTCCTGACTTGTATGTACACTGCGGACCGGAGGACAAGTCTTACCCTCCTGGACCTGCCGTTGGACATGATCTCGGAGATGCCTTTGGCCGCATCGTTCTTCTCAGCCACGCAGAGGACCCGTTTGATCTGAGCCCGGTTCCGGATCATGTCCGCCTGCTGCAGTGGGTCCGGAGGACAACGGACACTCAGCGCCGCACAGAAACGCCTCTGGCCGACCACGAACCGCTGCTGTGCTAGTGACCGAAGCGAAGATCTTCCGATGAAGTGCAGTAGCATTCCGGGCTCATCTTACATAGGGCAGCTTCTCCTTCGGACAGGCCCCGTCGTGAAGTTTCTGAACTGTCTTAGCATGTTAGCCGACCCAGGTAGCTAAAACTAAGAACTTCACCAAAATAAGCTTCAACATGAAGCGAAAAAGTGGTTAATCAGTACTTGACGTTACTTCCACAACCCAGATGGAGGCATGTAATGTTAAATAATGCGAAAATTAAAAAAAATAAATAAACAAAAGAGAGGCAACGTCAAAAGTGATAGACAGTGTCAAATGTTGACAACTTCCCCGCCTGCATAATCAAACACGGCCGTATTCAGTGTCGTAAAACTGTCGTAAAAATGACAAAAAGAGAACGATTATAAAATGAATTCGCGTTTAAAGCATTTGGACAGTAATGGCATTCGGTATTATTATTATTTTATTTTTTTTTAAAACGTATGCGTTTTTCTGTTTGTTTTATTTTACAATGACAATTCTGGAGGCGACAGAGAAGCACCCTAAAACGAAACTATTTTTTCTTTAATTTTATTACATAACACACAATACCAAAAAATATATAATTATTGTGCCGTTCGAACGGTTCATTTTAACCACTGAAATAGTTTCGTTTCTTATTTCTATTATGTCTTGTTTTACTTCAGTACCACGCGTTATAGAATTTTGGGCACCTTCCGCATTAAAAATAAATAAATAAATAAATAGGTAAAAATCCAAGCATATTCAAAAACACTGTGGTTTTTGTCACGAAATACATTCACTTGCCATTCAGCTGGGGAAAAAGAAAGAAGTGTTTTTTTCGCTTTTTGCAAGAATTACTCCAGATGGGGCGGCGCTATGGTCACCTGACAAGAATACAACCAGCTGGGTAAACATGGCGGCAGTCACTGGATGCGAAAATTACATGTACCGCTTCTCTCTGTGAGCGGCGCCTCAGACCCATCGTTGTCCAGCATTTCAGCCCGGAATACGGTCGCAGGATAACGACGCATGGAGCCGATGGAGACGACGGGAGAAGTATTCAGCTGATGCTGCTCCACAAAAAATTTTGTCCCAGCAAATGGGCTGACGTCTGGCTGCCAGACCAGCGGACCCTGTGACTGGCGCAAGATGAGTGCTTTTGTGAACGCACGTACGGATAGGTGTTCCTGTCGGGGTGGCTTGTGTTATTACATTTGACCATTGCAGGTTGTTGTTTTTTTTTTTTGTGGACTAGTTTCCATGGGAGTGCATCCGTGTCCCTGCAGTGGGACCTCCATATTAGTTGAATTATTGTAGGTCCTTCCACCACCAATGCTGCCCTCCAATGCTGGTTTGTGACCTGAGCAGTTGTGCTGCACTGTGAGTTGTGCTTCTCATGCCTTGCCGACCAACAGCATTATGATCGGCTCACCGGACGTGGTGGCTTTCACCAAAGAGGATGAGTATGGAAGCACGGATCCGGACCCCTGGGCCCTCCCCAAGGAGTTCTCCGTTCCTCTGCATCCGCTTGATGACTTCAATCCCTGGGCGAAGACCTCCTTTGCCAAGTTCACCAAAGACTTCATCCTCATCTCTGAGTTCTCGGAGCAGGTGGGCCCTCAGCCCCTGCTCACCATCCCCGATGACCCTAAAGTGTGCAGCAACTTCGATCTCAACTACTTCTCCCTGCGTATCATGTCGGTGGACTACCAGGCCTCCTTTGTGGGGCACCCGCCTGGCAGCGGCTACCCAAGGCTCAGCTTTGTGGAGGACTCGAGAGTGGTCCTGGGTGACTCCAAGGAGGGGGCCTTTGCCTACGTGCATCATCTGACGCTGTATGACCTGGAGGCGAGGGGGTTCGTGCGGCCGTTCTGCATGGCCTATGTTTCTGCGGACGAGCGCAAAATCATGCAGCAGTTTCAGGAAGTGTCCCTTCGCTTTTCACAAGCGTCAGAGTGTCTAAAGGCTGGGAACAGGAGAGCTTTCGCAAAGGAGCTCCAGAGGAAGCTCCGAGACCTTGAGTAAGAACATTGAACCCTACACAATATGCAAAAATTGTGTGTTTGTTGTGCAGAAATCTCGAAAAGACCAATTGTCAGCCATCTATTATTATCAAGTGGTGAGGAATGATGGCTAAGAAGAACCAAACAAAGTCTAACAACATATTCTATACATTTCTATTTACATTTTTATTATTTTTAAGTGTTAAGTTACTAAATAAAACATCTTATTATCTTATTTATATGCATTTAACCTAATGTTGGTATAGGTTGTGTAAATCAGTCAAGGCATGCATGTTGATGAGAATGTCAGAATGCATAATTCGCACACTTTTGTTGAGAGAAACACTCTATGTAACTGTGTTTTCCCCTCAGGTACACGCACTCTGTGCTCCAGAAGGAGGAGGGCCTGCACAGGGAGGTGGGTTCTCAGCGCGTCTACTCTCCTCACGTCGTGGAAAAGGCCAACGAGCTGGCCAACGTGGAAAAGAGCATCTACGAACACCGAGACCTGCTGAAGCAGATCTGCTACTACCACCACCGCCCTCGCCGCGATCCCCACGCCGTCGCCTGCCCCAAATGTGTCGCCGAAGGCCTGAGCGAGTGCGAGGAGCTGTTGGAGAAGTACGGCAAGCTTTCCAGCCCCTTCGCACGCGGCGACGGGGGCGACGAGGCGGAGGAGGGGCAGGGCGAAATGGACGGCGGCGAGGACGCGGACGAGGAGGACGATGAAGGCGCAAAGCGCAGGCCGTCCTACACGCCGCAGCTGATCAAAGCCAAGTCGGCCAAGTGTTTCGACAAGCGGCTGAAGAACCTGCAGGAGCTCTGCGACGACACCTTCTACAAGGCCACGGTGGAGCTCCTGAAGGAGACTGAGAGGAGTTTCCGGGGGGACTTGAGCTACCTGCATACCCGTCGCCTGGACAGGGACCTACGCAAGAAGCAGATCATCACCAACTTCCTGTTCGAGGACGACCTCGGGGAGTGGGACGCACCCGTGGGGGGAGGTCTGCGACCATTCTGCGCTGTGAACCACGCTGTAGACAACTGTGCACTACCCAGCCTGCCTCCTGTCGTAGTCGGCCCAGTGCCTCCACAGCTAGATGGCTGCAACCCTTTACAATCCTTAAAACCAGCCTCCGTTAACAGCCATACCCGATTGATGCGCGCGCCGGGGTCAGTGGAGAGCCAGCTGGAGTCGTCGCCTTCAGACCAGACCCTGGAAACCCAGGAGAGCTCGGAGGAAACCAAAGGAAGTTTTAGCAGCAACAAGAGCCAGGTGGGTCAGTCGGAGAAACAGCGGAGTACCACCAGTGCGACGTCAGACGCCCCAGATTCCGACCTGACCCCCGACCCGAACATTGATTTGGAGAGGGAGAGCAGCAGCGAAGAGGTAGAAACCACGGCCGGGGAGGACGAGGACGACCAGACGCCCGTCTCCCTGCTGGAGGTGGTCTCTGAGCTGGAGGCCAGCAAGGAGGACGACTACGATGGAGCCGCCGATGGCACTTGTGAGCTGGAGTCGGACCTGCTGGTTCCAATTGACGCGACGTGTTGCATGGCCCAAGATGGTTTCCTTTACGAAGACTCCGCCCCGGAGATGCTGTCTCATCCCGGCCAAGCTTCGCCCACAGAGCCCTTTGAGACCTCGGTGGTCAACCAGGAACCTCAAGCCCTACTCCCGCTCCCCGATCATTACGGGGCGGCTTTCGCACGCTCGGAAAGCGCCACGGACGGTCTGGAGTTGCCCCTGGGAGTGCCGGTGTCAGCAGAGGACGGGTCGGACTGCACCATGAGCGCTTCCGCAGGGTCCGATCGGGCTGCCTCACCTCTCGGCTACGGCGGTTTGGTGACCCCGCGTCAGAAGAAAAAGGCCGGACAGGGAGCCCTGAGGTTCGTGCGACAGTACCCGTTTGCCATGCAAGCCCTGTGGTGCCTGCTGAGCGGTAGGACTCTGGTGGTGTTCGGGGCAGATGAGGGGAGAGTGCGCAGACTGGTTTCCGCTCTGGCCCTCTTTGTGCCTGCCCCCGGGAAGTGTGGAGAGAGGGTTCAAGCTTGGCTGTCCTGCCCCTTCACCCTCACCGACCTGCAGAGGTGGAAACTCATTGGATTGCAAAGGTATTTCCTGATTGTTTGAAGGAATTCACCACTCATGCCACGATAATGACGGTGACATTTTAGCTCGCAGTGCGCAGATGCGTGTAGGTTTCACGTTGCCCACAGAAAAATGTGCAAGCTGATCGGCCCGTGGTGCGGATTATTCGTCTAACACGTTTGGGTGAATACGCAGTTTCGCACTCTTTAGCAGCCCTGATTTTCACACATCCTGAACTTTAATTTATGTTACGTAAAAAAAAAAAAAAAAAAAAAAGTATGTACGTCTAATGGAAGTTTTATTCCATCTAACTTAGCTGCTATTAATCCGCTCTGACTAAGTCCCCTGCGACTTGCGCAACCGGCTTTTCAACTGTTATCCCTCCTACCTCACATCTGTCCTTGAGCTTCTTTTCAGTACCGCACTTCTCTTCATAAGAAGTGCGACGACAACTTCACCATTTCTGACAACATTTCGCCTTTGGCTCGGGCTTGTTTTTTCTTCTTTAGTCTGGGGATTCAAGGATGCCAACATGTCCAAAGTGCATCTTCGCACAAGCCCTGCAATGTATTATCCCATTAAAAGTTGAACGGGACTACCAAAAGAGTAAACCACGTGTATTAAAATGCCAATGCAACATTGTAGTCCAAATACAGTGATCACTTCTCCCCCACTGGGATGGTGTCCTTAACTACTACCTTGAGGAAATTTACACAGTGACGAGACTGCGCATGAAGCTGAATGGATGAATCAAATGTATGAAAACCATCGTAGCTTTGGCCGAATCCTGATTTTGTCATCTGTCCCCACAGAGTAGCGTCCCCAGTGGGCTCCAGCATGCTCTACTCGCTGTCCCGCTACAGCCGCTACATCTCCATACTGGACGTTGACCAGAAGACCCTGCGCTGTCCGCCCTACCGGGGCCACCTCCTGGCCAACGTCTCCGACCACCGCACCTACATACGCCGGGGCTCCACCTACTACCTTCACCTGCAGAGCGCGCTCTGCCACCTGGCCGCCAAGGCCTTCCTGTTCACCTTCACCCACCACCTCCACCTGCCGCTCAGCTCCGCGGAGGGGCCCGACGTGGTGGAGGGCCGCCGCAGCTGCTTCCTCGAGGACCAGCTGGGCCTCGGGGAGGAGGACAGGCAGATATTGCTCTACCTCAGCCAGCTCATCGCCCAGCACTACCTTCAGCCCGCCCCCGGGAGCGGTAGAGCAGCACCTTGTTTCAGTTTCAACTACACCACCAGCATTTTTTACAAGATATGATGAGCTACGGTATTGGTTTCCCATTTCACTGCAAACCATATTTAACCTTTGGTCTTTGAGCCAGCGGGGATCTTAAGGTGTTTTAAGTTTCAGGACAAACTCGAAAGCGGTTCATTATTTTGCTCTGTCTATTTACCTTGCTGTCGACTTCTTTCTGTCCGGGTGCAGGACAGACAGACTGAGTCACGACTCTTTGAGCGCTCCCTTGCGACCATATCCAAGGTCCAAAGTTACACGCGTGCTCATTTTCATGGAACATGCTGTTACCCATGCTGGATTGTTGTTTTCTCCTCCCTCATGCGCACAGTCACTCGTACGCACAATCGCTGTCAATCGTGGGGCAATCTCGGCTAAATGTTCACCCTGTTCCTCGGCGTCACTGGTTCAAGCGGCGGTGACATTCTGCTGGCCTTTGAGGAACAGGAACTACGTGGACTTGTTACAGCTGGTTTTGTAACAGCTTAGTGCCACACATTTCTTTCTCCCAGAGGGCAACATTTTTTTTTTTTTAATAACCTTGTTATTACTATATTTTAGCTCTTGCATTGTTTCCTTTGACCACGTTCGACATTCATTCCTGCAGTGATGATTCCAAACAGACGCAAAGCTGGGTTTCTAACTGAATGAATTTCATATGAGTGCGTGTGTGTGGAAGCAAGCATTCCCAGAGGCTGCATTTAGCCAAGTAATGCATGACGAATTGTATTTGATGTGTGTACTAGGCCCCGTTTGGCTCACTATGTTATTGCATGTATGCAAAATGCCATCGGGCACCAAATTTCCCTGCAGGGCCAGCAGCAGGAAAAACCATCTGATATTAATCACTGGTGACTATTATCGTGGATGTATTCTGTCAGGCGGGAGCGTTTCCAAGCCTACATGTATTCAATTTCACTGTTGTCCCAAGGCTGTGTGAGAATGTTGTCGTGCTAGCATGAGACCGTCTTGTGCCAGAGTGAAGCTGTGTACAAATTATTTATGTTTTTGATATTTAATTGAAGAGATGTGAGCCAGATGCTATACAATCTTGAGTGACACTGTATTATTTTTTTTTTTTATTATTATTGATTTTATTATGTAATAACAACGGTTTCCTGTGCCGTCAAGAGCCAAACTCTGCCTCTTGCCTGTTACATTCGTCAAGCAACTGGCTCCAGGTCCAAAATTGGATTGTGGTCCTTCCTGGAGAACTTCACAAATGTGAAATCTCTGCTAAATTTTTGTCTCTTTTTTTGCCATGGAGAAGGAAACAGAAGAAGCACCTTTTGTCGTTGTTGGAAACGTATTTATTCCCTATCCCGTGCTTCAGTGACAGAGCTGCGCCTCTGTATCTAGAATGGTAAGTGTACTTGTGACTGCATGGTAATGGTTTTAATGTGAAGAGTCAGACTGGTGCCCTTCCTCCCACAAACGAGACCGATTTCAAGCCTAGACCTTAACCGTCAACAAGGAGGAGGAGGGTCGTTTGTGTAACTCCACCTCATGTGTATTATTTTACCGAAGTTCAAAGTGTTGATGAACGAGCCTCGTTTTCCTTTACTTTGGATTTTAAACATTTGAATAAGAGATGTGACCTTTTTGTTGTTGTTGTTTAAGTTCTGGTTTTTCTATTGCAGAAAGGTGAATGTAATCTGAAAAAGCCATACCACAGTGTGCTTAACATGTCACTCAGTGTCCTTATGTTGCCATATTATGTCCACCTTTTGTATCGCACAGCGGGGGAGGGTTTCGGGTTAACAGAACACCTTATGAATGTCTCGGCGCTCTCGTGTGATGTTCATTCCTTTCATTAAATTATTTGAACCTGCTTTTTCGTGTGCCTGGGTGACTGAGCGGGATCGCGGCTGAATGTCAAATGTGACGGCGATGCGTTCGTTACCCTTGGAAGAGAGAGCATCAACGGAAAAGACATGGAATCCGAGCATGAATTATTAAAGGCCGACTTCTCCGGCAGCGCCGCGGTGGTGTGACTTGCAGTCGCAGTGACGCAAGTGCGACCACTTGAGGTGCTGTGAATAATAAATGTTCCCTGTGAGAACGTCTCATTAGCCGACGGAAGCGCAAGTCGAGGCGCGAGGCTGAAGAACACGTAGCAAAAAAAAACAAAAACAAGAATCAGTGAATAAACGTTTAAGCAATGCTGACACCAATCAGCTTCCTCCCCCTCTGCCTTTTTCTCTCAATGGAAATAGCAACAAATACCAAAACATGATCTAAATGCAACACTTGCTGGCTCTTGACAATTTTCTAACTGCTTATGGGGGCTTGTACAGATCAACACACACACACACACAGTTGTACTCATGACACACTGTCTATTCTCATCACATGAGCTTCATTTTAGCACAGGAAGACGCTGGCTCGGTGTCCAGAGAACACTGTGGTTTTGGCTGTTTTAGGTTGTGGTGAATACAAAATTCGCACACAGAGCAGAGTTGTTGTTTTTTTTGAAACGTCAGCAACATTTCCACTCTGTGACACACACAAGACCAAAACATAATGGGCAGAAATTTTTTTAAAACAAATGACCATCTGAGAATATTGTAAAATAAATACATAAAAATCCCCCTTAAATATTAATGGCCAACACAATACTGAATGTGTACTTTATGGACATAAGGCTGGTCTTTGAGATGCAGCCGTGGGGGAAAAAGGTTTTTGGACACCTCATGCATTTGCAATATACCGTATTATGCTTAGAATCTGTCTCAAGTCTCCAAGTTCAGTTAATTTTAGTGCAGTCACCAACATTTAGCCACATGCTACACGTGCACTGATAAGAACTGCATCCCTTGCAACACATCCAGAGTACAAGAATCTGAATTTAGTTTTCCTATTTTGTCTTATTGGTACTAAACAATAAAATAGTTTCCATTTGTTTCTGAAACACACAAAAAAATATTTGGCAAATATTTAGTGAAAATAATTGGGATCGAGTAAAAACCTTTTTACCAAAAACCTTTTCCCACTACTTTACACATCATACATGAAAATGTATTCATTTCATAAAAATGAGTGTAAAGCATTGCAAATATTTAGAATTAAATATTTTTTTGGGGATAGGCTCAGCATCCCTCATGACTAAGAGTTCAGTGGAGGCAATTAAAGAAAACGAATGAAGCAAAACAACCAACACAGATTCACTGAACATGTAGATCAATGTTTTTATTTAAATGTTAACGGCACACAGGATGATACAAAAAAAATGCTTCAACTTTCTTTCTCAGCCTTCCAAAAAGGTAAAAACACACAGTATGACTAATCAACTAATTGGTCATAAACCATAAAAAATGAAAGTATTTCAATATTCCAAAAAAAAAATCAACACCCATAAGAGCAGCGGAGGACGACCAGTCGCGATCTGACTACAGGTGACTAAGATACAATCAGTTAACAGGAAGTAAAAGATTGATCCTGGTTGAGTCTTACACAAAGAGAACCTGAACCCTTAACCAGAGCATCCTCTGCAGCCGCAGTGGGTGCATTCAATGATCCTTCCCTGCAGATGAGAAGAAAAAAAAGAAAAAGACATCAGTCTTAGATATAAGGTGCATCAACCGTGCAAGATTTTCATTTGAGAGTTTGATGAATTAACAATTCAGTGGCGACAGGACTTTTACCAAAGGATTAAAAAAAGAGAAAAGGCGGGCATTTCATTATTTGTTCCCTGTGACCTGAGCAAAATGGTTTACGCAATGTTTGCTTTCAGCGACATTCAGTGGCTCACACACAGCACCTGTCAATTATTAACAGGTACACAGTGAAGACAACTTCCTGGCTTCTGTGCGTGGAGCCTGTGAAACTGTCTGTGCTAATTGCACGTCTGAAAGTTCGTCGCGTGTGCCTCAACGCTTCATCTACTTTGGAGATTTTAACAAATGCTGTTGTTTTTTTTAACCGCCTTCTCTTCAGAGGACCTGAATGAGCTCCTTCGTGAGTTGGTGAGAGAAATCTCAGCAGCTGGCAGGAGTTTCGATCTAGGCGTTCCTGCCACAGAGTATGTGGCAGATACAGCAGAATCATTTATGGAGGTTCTTGCAGTTCATTTAACGCGTACACGAGCAAATAAAACATGAAATAATAAAATATTAATTACATGATTAGAAATTAGTAATAACATTACTTTTATTTTTGAGTTATTTATTATTTAATTAATTAATCATGTGCTTCATAGGGACGAATGGGAGGATTCTGGTAGACTTACAACTTCCAGCTTGCTCTTGGGGACTCTGCAAATGCAGTTGGTCCCAAAATTGGTGTCACGAGTTTGGATGCAACGCAGGCAACAGAGGTTCTCATAGCCCTGCTTCTTCCACTTGGCAATCAGGTTCTTGTCAGCATAGCCTTCTTTTATGCAGTAGTCATACAGCTCTGTGGACAGAAGAGTATTTTTTAGAAGCCTGGTTGCAAAAAAAAAGCAGTCATCTTTAAAAAAAAAGAGAGAATGCTGAAACTAAAAAATGCCTTAAATGAACTTTCTTTGCCAAGTTTCCACATCACAAAACAGATGACCTAAAACTCATATACTCACATACAGTGTATAAAATAATAACAACAACAAATAACGGACACTGAGTTGCCAAAGACAAAAAAGTAAGGAAGTGATTTATTGAGATCAAATGGAAGTTCCGGGTACCTCTGCTGATTGCTTTTCTCTTGTAAAACAAATCAAAGATGTATCGACTCCGCTGGTGATGTAGCCTGAAGATTGGCCAGAGGGACTCCACTTTTCGCTTTCCTTCATGAGGCTCAGTTTCAGCTGGGGGGAAAAAACAAAAACAAAAACAAAATTAAAAAAAAAAAAAAAAACAAAGTCAGGAGTAAAGGTACCAAGAGTCCTCATTGAACATAATACATTTATTTTCTGTTACAAAATTTTGTACTGCAAATACTCTCATTGCGCAAGAGTTTAGGACAATTGGCATTTGTTTGAATTAATGACACAGGGAATGAGAACTGTAATATCATTTTCTGGTAAATAAATATCTAACTAAATATGATTCAGCCAGGTAGCAGCATGTATAGGCCATTGTTGTCTACATTATTGGTATTTTCGTCAATCTTCCCGAAAGGTGGCACCAAAGCTGCACTGCACACTTTTGCCTTAAATAATTTGACTTAAAAATGACTGAGTATCAGCAACAGTGGCAATGTTGGTGAATCGTTGGTGTCTTTGTGTGTGTGGTCAAATTGATTTTCACGAGTGACGCCAGTAAATACAAGTACGAACTCAGAAACAACCCCCACGTTTACACGCAACCGAACAACCACTTTCATTTTGAGACCTGCTTCTGGGGGTTTATTTACAAGAAAAAATAAAACAAAGACTAATGAATATGATGTAAATGGTTAAGAAGCATTACGAAGTCAAGCCTAGAAGTGTTTCACTAATCGTTCTAGTTAGCTTCGCGACCACAATTAGTTGGTGTTGTAAAGCAACATCGTGATGAGCGCCTACTTCCGACTTACCTTCTCTCATTTTCTGATCCAGCTCGTCCAAAGTGGGCTCGATAAGCTCCCAGCCATCAGGGGGTGGCTTTCGACTCCTCTTCACTTTCGGCATTATGAGTTTTTGTCCTTACAAGAGGCCTAGGCTCGCGGCTTTTGCTAGGTTTGTGTACGGACCGTTTCGGGCTCGTAAATATGACGTCATCAAAGGGGTCCTTTTACCCCGTTCGACATAACACGGCAAATAATTTCATGGCTTTTCGCTGCAAAATCTATTGTTATCCCACTAAAGAATCGTGTTATATCAATATTTCTTTTAAAATTGTACATCTATTTTAGGAAATTGGTGTTAAAATTGTGCTTTTTAAATAAATCTGACAAATTGCATCACGTTAGTATTCGAGCAATTAGCCTGATATAAATATAAATTGATGGATTTTAACACATACCTCAAGACCTTGCATTAAGGCCTATATCCATGGAGAAGTTTCGTGTGTTTAATTAATTTTATTTCCCTCATGTTAAATGCATTTATATTCTTTATACGTAGCATTTACGAAGAGGCAGATACTCGGACATCTAAAAGTATTGTGTTACTCATCTCGATTTAGAGTTAACTCAGCTGTCAAGCTGTTGCTCTCTTTCACCACGTATGGTTTGATTCAGTATTATCCCGTCCTTGGTTGCAAACTGAAGACTTCGCTTGTCAACATGCCTAAAGGAGGTAAAAAAAAAAAAAAAATAAATGTCTCTCCCGTTGATAACAGTTTTCACATTCGTTAGCACTCTGTCATCCCCCTCAGGTGACTACAAACAGTGGTCTAGTGAGTATGGAATAAGTTAAAGATTTATTTTTTTATCCTGTATGATGTGTCTAACCTGTGAAAAGGGAAAGCTAAATAACTACAAACAACACTGATATTCCGTCATGTCCCAACGTTGCCTTTCAGCTGTCTCCAGTGTAAGAGCAAATCTCTGATGTCTTATTTTTGTCCTTATCATTTTTGCAGGTAGGAAGGGAGGGCACAAGGGTCGCGCCCGAATGTACACCAGCCCCGAAGAAATAGACGCCCAGATGAAGGCAGAGAAGGAGAAGAAAATGGTCAGTAAGAAACATGTGCAGAACTTCTGAATCACTAGTTACAATGTCAAAATGTTTCGCAGATGAAGTGACTTAAGTCAAAATTCAAAATCAAGAGTCTGCATTGTGAAAACAGATTACTGTCACATAATGGCACTGTTCCTTCTTCAGGAGCTTTTGTTCGATTTGGATCAAAAACATTCTACAGTCCCCTTCTAGAACTGTGTGATTGACTAAAATTGTAATATTTCATTAGCGATATTTCAGCATTGCGATGACTGTGAGGCTGTGGTTGATTTGTTTCCTTGACATTTTAAAAAATTTTTTGCCGCTATTGTGTTTGATCCTGTGTTTGGTGTCTATGTATGTGTTATAAAGCAAGAGGAAGAAGAGGGTGTGGGCGCAGCTCAAAATGACACAGCAGAGGAGAAACATCCAGGATCGGGGTCAGACGACAGCGACGATGACAGCTCGGTACGGCCACCACAAGCACCTGTCGCGGTCTTCTTTGTTGCTGAATATCGACTATTAGTCAAAACTAATCAGAATCAATTGACTTGTTTGTTTTAATTGCAAGTCAACAGCTGAGCGTTTTCGTATCTGCTGCTTTTCCGACGTCCAAAATGTTCGCTCAAATCGGGATGAGCTGTTGTGATGTCTCGGCAGAGGAGAAGAGGGGGCGTGGAGGGTTTGATAGACATTGAGAATCCAAACAGAGTGACGCAGAAGGCCAAGAAGGTGTCGCAGATTGAGCTGGACGAGCCCAAGCAGCTATCGAGGAGAGAAAGGTGCGTGCCTGGAATGGAAATGCGTCAGTTCCGAGGAGAATTTAAGTCAATCAAGCAGCTCCACTGACTTGGTTTCCAATGGGCACCAACGTCAGACTACACCACGGGTGTCAAACTCATTTTGGTTCACGGGCCACACAGAGGAAAATCTATTCCCAAGCGGGCCGGACCGGTAAAATCATGGTGTCGTAATAATAACGTGAAGATAACAACAACTTCCAGTTGTTTTCTTTGTTGTTGCTATTGGCCGTCCTAAAAGTAGCCAAATGACGTCATCGTCTAATTTGCATAATTGACAACTTGCACTTGATCGCAACGTAATAACACCAGGAAAAGTTGCTAGATTTGTCGCTAGTTGCTTTTGACTTAAAAGAAAGTCACCATGGGAAGTTGAGAAGTCGCCAAGTTGGCAACACTGCTCTGCATCAACTTTGTCTGTTTCGACAGAGACGTTCTGGGGCAATGAGTATTCAGTTTGTTTGAGAAGCAGGACCGATATTGCGACACTTTCTTTCCTTGAGAAATTGCAGTTTGTATATTTTGCAAAATCATCTCGCGGGCCGGAAAATAACAGTTAGCGGGCCTGATCCGGCCCGCGGGTCCTATGTTTGACACCCCTGGACTACACTGATAGATGCTCACGCCGATGATATTTTTTTTTGTAATGTTTGCAGTGCTAACGGTTTGGTAATGACTTTTTCTCCTGGTTCTCCTTGGCACTTTGTCACACCCAAACCGATGCAGAGAGGAAATTGAGAAGCAGAAAGCGAAGGCGCACTACATGAAGTTGCATTACGCGGGGAAAACAGACGAGGCCAAAGCCGACCTCGCTCGTCTCGCCATCATCAGAAGGGAGAGAGAGGAGGCAGCCAGGAAGAAAGAAGGAGAAAAAAAAGGTAACCAAGGAAAGCAAACTAGTTTGGTTTTTTATTATATAATCACGTCTATTATTGTCATTATTATTATTTAATTAATGTAATTTTCATTCTTTAAAAATTGAGACTGTCTTGAAAATACCTGATTGAATGATATGTGTTAAAGTGAATGTTTTATCCCCTGATGTTGACGATGATGACGTCACAAAAGAGCCCGCGTCAGTCGCCATCTGCGTGTCTTTCACCTGCAGCAAAAGAAGCGGCGGCGGCGGCGTCAAAGGGCCTCCACTCGCTCTCTCTGAAGTGACGCACTTTCACACGTCAAGGGACTGGTGCAAGACGATTGTTATTATTTTTTTTTTTAAAGAAGAAGCTAAGATGTCTATATTACTGCAAGAGACGACTATTTAAGAAAAGGGGGTCTGCGAGCGCCGACCATGTTCGAAACCTCCTGGTGGAAAACGCTGCGTTTGAAAATCAAAGTCTTTATTCACACTTCACATCTTATAACCTCTCGGGCCGCTGATGGGATTATTAATATTAGACTCACCACTGTACAGTGCACGTTTTGCTAACTGAGCTTTGCCGTTGCTTTTTGGGTGTGTGTAACATATGAGACGCCTAATTATTTTAGGTTTCTACATAAAAAAAAACAAACAAGTGAAATTAGTCATTTTCTTGCTTTTCTTTCTTTTCTGTCTAATTTTCTGTCTAGACAAGTTTTTACACTCACGTTCTGGTGGGATTGAGTACTGAAGAAACGCAAAAGCAAAAGGGAATGAAACTCAGTAATTCTGACACTTTTTAATATCATTTATTTTCTCCACACACTCACTCCTTTTTGAAGAATGAAAACAGGAACATGAATATCAACCAAATAAACTTAACAGGTCCAAACATCTTCAAGGGCTTCGCTCTTTCCGGAGCAATTACCGTTTTCGAGAAGCAGCCTATCGCCAAAAGGTAAACCGCTCTAGCTAACCCATCTGAAAGAAAACACAGTCTTTCAGGAAAGTGGCGAATCAAACAAACAAACAAACAAACAAACAAGGGGTTTATGACAGCTATAAAGTTTCCGTACAGCTTTCTAGCATGGCTATCATCTCTGTTCTCGGCATCCTGAAAACGGGGACAATTCACAGGCCATGAAGGAGAACTGAACAACCTGACACTGATGAATGTGATGTTTGGTGTATGTGAAGTTTATCAAATAGCAACTATAAATACATATATGTGTTTATGTATCTACATGTACATTAGGGATGTTAACAATTAATCAATTATCAATTAATTGTTGATTAAGAATTTAATCGATTGAATTAAATTAGTTGCAATTAATTGCATTTTTTTTTTACACAGGTAATTAATATCATTATAATAGTGTAGTGGCAGGAAAGAGCAATTCACCTGTATTATCATAATTGTGATGGTTAAATAATGTGTTCCTTCCACATTTTTCACTGTGAAATTTAAGTTAACAGGAAAAATTGCAGCTTATCAATCATAAATCCATCAATAAGGTCAATCAACTAACGATTAATGAATTAATCGATCATTTGCGTCCCTAATGTACATACATATATACAAACACACGGACACATATGTGTGTGTGTGCATATTTCCTCCTCTATTGATTGCGTTGGCAATTTGAATTTGAAATTTTAGTAATATAGCTGATCATTAAAGAAATTTTTTTGCATAATTCTAGAGCGGCATATTTGAATTGCGTCTCAAAACGAGAGAGAGAGAAGACGTTGTTGTCGGACGTCACAGTGAAGAAGAGAGAAACCTCCGACCTGTCGCTGGGTGTCGGAGGGGGGCGCTCGCTCGGACCGAGCAGCAACTGTACCAGAGAAGAAGATGCTACGACGAAACTTCGGCAGATTTCAGTCCCGCTCTGCAACCTCCCTGACTGCAGCACTGCCGCTGGCTTCTGTCTGTGGTGTCGAGTCCCCACTTCGCCCTGCGGAGCTCCTGCGTTGTGCATTGTTGTCCCTCGGCGCACGCGAGCAAGTAGAAGCCACCCTTTTTATTGTTCCTCAAAGTAAGTAGCAGTGATTCAGTTCATTTGTTAGTTTTTTTTTTTTTCTTTTTTTTCTTTATTTGCACAAAGTTAGCCCAACCCACTTTTTCGCACCGTGGCGGATTTTGCCGCGAATTTGTAACGGAACACCGCGCGATGAGTCATGCTAGCAGCGAATTAGTTTCTATTTAAAGTTAGCGGGGCTGTGATCATTATTCATAATAATATTATTATTGCTGCAGGGTTGCTCCTTCTGATTTTGATGGTGTTCCTCCATTGCACCATGCAACTCTTTCCGACTGCATTCCGCCATAAAGAGATAACAGTCGGCCTCATTTAACTTTGTGAGATTAGAATCACAGTGGTTATGTCACCGTCTTCAGGCTATTGCACTGGCTGGCTCGGTTTAAAGTTTAACTGATGAGACCATATGGCGTGGTTGCAAAGTTGCTCCACAGCCTGGAATGGCCTCAATTGACCCCCGATGTGACCTCTGTTATCGAACAGTATCATGTTTTGTCTGCTGTTCTCTGCCATAATGGGATTTGAGTGGCTGGACTTTGTGCAGTAATATTTCATAAGACAACCGCAGTGGAATTGACAAAAAAAACACTTTGAGTAAATGTTTTTGAACGTGTGGGTCATGTTGGCTCGAAGGCACGACTCCAGCCTTAAGGCTGTTGTTAAAGCTTGAAAAGGGGCTCATAATTTGGCAGCGGGGCCGTCTTCAGTTTTGTGAAGACGGCGGTTGTGGGGGGCGATGGGGTTGTTCTGTTGAATCTGTAACTGCGTCCTCAATACATGTGATCTTGTGGTGGTAGGAAAAGGAAAAAAAGTCGATGTGTATACCGTACAATATGTACAAATGTTATATGTTATGTCTCCCAATGAATATTGAACCGTCTTCTCCTCCCGGCCCTGCAGATTCTCCAGCTTTGCGCGACTGAACGGCCATCATGTCTCTGACAAACGGGCACGTTGTGAGCAAAGAGACGTGGCAGTCTCACAACGAGATGATGCTGGAGCCTCTGGCCAACAGTGACTCTGAGGTTTGCATTAACCGCATTACTGAATAAAACACTAAACTCCTAACGGCGTTAAAAAAAATCGTGGTGGGCAGCTTGTGCTCATGAAACCAAATTTTCTGGCCCTTGTGCGCTTGTCAAACTTCTTTCTTTCTGTGTCCGTCAGGTCTTCAGCATCATCAAGAAGGAGAAGCAGAGGCAGACGTACGGCTTGGAGCTGATTGCGTCTGAAAACTTTGCGAGCAGAGCCGTCCTGGAGGCGCTGGGCTCCTGCATGAACAACAAGTATTCCGAAGGCTACCCCGGCCAAAGGTAGCGAGATCATTTTTAATTTAGCCGGATTCACCGCTCACACCTTTCGATGACCGCCTACTGCACAGGTGTCAAACTTTGGCCCACAGTAGCAGCTAGCTTTCCGTTACCCCTAGAACTGCGCAAAACCTAAATATCGCAAAAAAAAAAAAAAAAAACTGGCAGTGGAAACGCCTAAACTTCGAAAAGCCTCTCAAATATGGTTAAAAGATTTTGTCATTCTCATATTGCGTATATTGCAAAACTGTCATGGAAATGCAGCTAGTGTCATTACATTTGGCGTTCAAGGCAATACAAAATCACTACTAGTGCTGCTAGCCCGTCTATATTATACAGCGCATGTAGCACTAATACTACAAATCCCAGAATGCTCTGCTTAATCAGGCCAGAGCTTTCATTGAAGGATGTTATTATTACTTAATTGCTTTATTGTTATTTTATTTACACATCTATTATTAGCTGGTGGGAAAAAGCTACTGTTGAAGGCTGCAAATAAAAAAGAGGCATGATTTTTATTTACATTTGATATATTTTGATGATTTCTTTTTTTTGAAATTCAGTTTTAGTTTGAATTTTGAAGTGATTTATTTATTGTACAGTATTAAGCTTTGCTTGATCCATATTCAATGTTGAAGCAAAACTTGTTTGAGTCCATATAAAAAGGTTGACTGTTTTATCTGGAGGAAGATTTTTCTCAATAAATATCATCAATGTCCAGGTTTGACATTTTGGCCCCCACTATGTGTTCAAGTTTGACACCCCTGACCTGACCTACTGTAATCCATGTCTTGTGCTATCTATTGGTTGCGGCCCATGAAATCAATGGTGACTGTGTGTTTCAGGTACTACGGAGGCACAGAGCATGTGGACGAGTTGGAGAGACTCTGCCAGAAGAGGGCGCTGGAGGCCTTTTCTCTGGACTCGGACAAATGGGGCATCAATGTGCAGCCATACTCAGGTATGAAGAATGCAGCCATCATCAGAGTCTCTCGCTCTCTCTCTCTCTCTCTCTCTCTCTCTCTCTCTCTCTGTCTCTCTCTCTCTATCTCTTATATCTCAAACACTTACGGTTGCCCTCTCAGTCGATCACGTGGCCGTGTTTTCCTTCCTCGACGGACTCAAGGTTCCCCTGCCAACTTTGCCGTCTACACCGCCCTGGTGGAGCCTCACGGGAGGATCATGGGATTGGACCTGCCGGACGGCGGCCACCTCACGCACGGCTTCATGACGGAGAAGAAGAAAATCTCGGCGACGTCCATGTTCTTCGAGTCCATGCCGTACAAGGTAGCGGGACAGCCAGCGAGACACCGGGTGGATTTAAACTGACGTCAGGAAGAACAATTAAACCGTGATCTTGGAATATGATTTAATTCTAATAATTCATTAATGATGGCATAAAACTTGATTTTTAGTTTTTCTGTCTGATTTGTTTTTAGATAAACTGCCTTAAAGTACTAGAGCAGCTAGATCAGGGGTGGGCAAACTCTTTGACTGGTGGGGCCACAATGGGTTCTAAAATTTGACAGGGGGGGGCCGGAGCAGGAGCAGATGTAGAATTTTGGTGACCCAAAAAATATATCATGGGATATGTAGATAACGTGTTTAAATGTCAATTGAAAATGAACAAAAGCAATGTTACAACAAAATCTGTGTCTTTGAAGCCCCACGACATTTAGCTCTTTATTGACATGACTCTTAAAACACGGAAAAAGCGGATAAAATGCAGCTATTTTATGACTTATTTAGCATTAATATCATTTCTTCAAGTTCGGCGGGCCAATTAAAAAGCTTACCGGGCCGCATATGGCCCCCGGGCCGTAGTTTGCCCAACAGCAAACCTGTTCTTTCTCGTGCAGGTGCACCCAGAGACTGGCTACATCGACTACGACAGGCTGCAGGAGAACGCCAAGCTGTTCCACCCCAAACTCATCATTGCGGGTCAGTTTGCTTTTTCCACTCGTGGCGCTTTTGATCGACCGCCGGAGCGCCAACACCCCCCCCCCCCCCCTGCCACTATATTACACACATCAGGGCTGTCAAACTCAAAAACACAGTTCAACAGTAACTTTTCCAAGGGCTAAAATGAAATTAAAACATAAAATAACAACAATAAACCAATTAAGCAATAATAATATCCTTCACTGAACTTCCTGTCCTGATTGATGCGCCAAAATACCAGCAGAGGGCATTCTGGGATTTGTAGTATTAGCCGTACATGTGCTGTATAGTAACCAGCGGGCTACCAGCTCTCGTCTTGGGTTTGGTTTTGCCTCGCGGGCCAAACACAACGACGCTATGACCAGAGGTCGACACCTGTGATCTCCAGGGACCAGCTGCTACTCCAGGAACATCGACTACGCCCGCATGAAGCAGATCGCCGTTGAGAACGGCGCCTACCTGATGGGGGACATGGCGCACATCAGCGGCCTGGTGGCGGCCGGCGTGGTGCCGTCGCCGTTCGAGCACTGCGACATCGTCACCACCACCACGCACAAGACGCTGCGGGGCTGCCGAGCCGGACTCATCTTCTACAGGAAAGGTGGGTGCGGAGCGGCTGCGCTTTAGATATACAGACAGACAGATAGATAGATAAATAGATACTTTATTGATCTCCAGGAGAAATTTGCAAATTTAGCTAAATTCAGAGGTGGGAAGCAACAACGTGCAAATACTTTATTGCTGCACTTAAGTCAGTTTTGTGAAACAGTCACCCAGGTTCTAGAAGAAACATGCGGAGGAGTGTCGATCAAATAACAGAACATCTGTGGAAGAAAAATCAAAATCAAAGTCATTCTGTCATGTGTAATGGCTTTATTCAGTACTCGGTGTAGGTGAGTACTGGAATGCAAGTACTCGTACTCAACGAGTTCTGTAAAAAAGTGGTATCGGCGCATCCCCATTGGTGTGTATTCAGCCTACTGGTCTATGACGATGTTTTTCAACCTTTTTTGAGCATTGAAAAAATAGTGTAAAATGAAGCTTTTCAGCCTAATAATGACAATATAGTCTCTCAATGTATTTCTACTCACTCAATGTGAAACCTGGGACTGTTTAGATGCACACAAAGCTGATGTTGTGGGAGGGATAATAGGCTCACATTCCACAATGGAATGTTATTTTTTTTCCCGACCAATTAGGTGAACGAAGTGGATAATTTTCACGGCACTCTGGACATTATCTCACAGTCCACAGTGGTTGAAAAAACACAAGCTGCTCTATGTGCTCAATGTGTCGTTGGTCTGGTCCTGCCACCGTCCCACATGCAGGTGTGCGCAGCGTGGACGCCAAGGGGAAGGAGATTCTGTACAACCTGGAGTCTCCCATCAACCAGGCCGTGTTCCCGGGGCTGCAGGGAGGCCCGCACAACCACGCCATCGCAGGTGCTCCACTCGCCAAACTCAATTGTTCTCGCAGGCCATCGGTGGACGTCCGTCTCAAAACTGGCCTTTTTTTTCTTTTTTTTCTGTGCGTCGCCCCCTCCGCCCTGCAGGTGTCGCTGTGGCCCTGAAACAAGCCATGACGGCCGAGTTCAAGGCCTACCAGACGCAGGTGCTGGCCAACTGCAGAGCTCTGTCCGCCGCCCTCATCGACCACGGATACAAGATCGTCACCGGTAAAAGTCGCTTCCCCGGTTCCAGAGGCTGGAAACGAATTTGGAAACGACAGCTTCAACTTTCTGCTTTTACCTCCCTCTCTTCCGCGCAGGCGGCTCCGACAACCACCTCATCCTCCTGGACCTGCGCAGCAAAGGAACCGACGGAGGCCGAGCTGAGAAGGTCCTGGAAGCCTGCGCCATCGCCTGCAATAAGAACACCTGTCCAGGTAGGTGGAGTGCTGGGGAGGGGTGGGGCTGCGTCTCCCGCGCAATTTGCGTAAGCCTTTTTGTCCCTTTTACTAACCCGTTGTCGGCCCCTCCGGCTAATTTCTGGTAAAAATACTTCACATTATGGGGTTAAAACTGCCTTGAAATGCAAAATAACAGAACTTTACACATGCAATTAATGTGCGATTAATCACAGTTAACTATGAAAATTCTGCGATTAATCGCGATTAAGAAATTAATCGTTTGACAGCCCTGGTCACATGTCACATTTTCTCATACTCACAGATGACAATCTGCTGGTTGCCCCTCTGAAATAATGTTTCCTTGTGCAGGGGACAAGAGCGCCCTGCGGCCCAGTGGTCTGAGGTTCGGCTCCCCGGCTCTGACCTCCAGAGGTTTGGTGGAGGGGGATTTCAAGAAGGTGGCTGCGTTCATTCACAAAGGTACATCTCTCATCACGCCTGTTGAACACATATCTAAGAGATTGGAATCACTTTCAATCCAGCATTGCGAAAACCCCCACCGCCCACCCCTCCCTAAATAGATCCAAAGCGTATATACATAGAGCAATAAGGGTCTTGCTCCCAGTTAGCTGCCACCTTGCAGCATATTTCTAAGGAAGCCTGGTGTGGACAATCCAGCTGCATGACAGCGCGTTTCGCAATTAGGGTGAATGATTGCGTCCTCAAATAAACCAACAAAGAAGGTGAACGAGGTATCCAGGTTTGTGTGCGTAGGCCACCGTAGTTCACTGGCACGCTCAGGAGGGGTAGGGAGAGTGAAAGAGCACTGCAATATAAAATGTAACCACTTGATGTGCTGTTTCTTCTTCTTCTTCTCTCTCTCTCTCTCTCTCTCTCTCTCTCTCTCAGCCATCATGCTGACCCTGGAGGTGCAGGGCAGCCTTGACCCCAAGGCTCCTCTGAGGGAGTTTGTTCAGGCCCTGGGACACGGAGAGAAGTTCCAGCAGCGAGTCACTGAAATCAAGGCGGAGGTGGAGGCGTTCGCCGGTCAGTTCCCAATGCCTGGCCTTCCTGAACTGTAGACACGCAGCCGCTGTAGATGCCAATTCTTTTTTTTACCAATTGCGCCAATCTGGGCCTCGTGGCTTCACACACATTGGTTTGAAATGTGACTTTTATTATCATTTAGAGTCGGGCGTTCAAAAGAAATCTTGTTTTAATGGGTTTAATTTGTCAACAGGTTATTCCATGTTTATCCACTGTGCCTTTCACAACCTCCAATGCTCAGAGTGCAGCTAAGCTTTAATTTCAGGAAAATAAAGATCCTTTTTATCAGATACAGTCAAAGTTACTGTACTGCCAAATACAGTTCAGCGTTTGTATTGTAGCATATTGTAAAAAAAGAAAAAATGACTGAGTTTAAAATGAAGTGATAGATTCTGAAAACCCCTGATGTTAAAGTCATGGACTGAATGAGTCACTGAGCTTTCCATTCAAACAGATGAGAGTTTGTCATCGATGCTGCTGCATTTATTTAGGAAATGAATGGGTTTATTGCACTGGTGACGCGAAGGAATTGTTCATAAAAGACGGTTTGAAATCAAAAAACCCAATGTGATAGTTGACCACTGTGAAGGTATATTTTTTTTTGAATGAGTATTTACCAAATTAATTTAAGCAGTGTGTGTGACATTGATTTTTTTGGCGGGGTTTTGTTTTGGAACAAACCACACGATTCACTAAAATGTTTGATTTCTTGAATGAAGAATGTTAACGTCATTACACATTGTCCAATAAAATCATTGATTCAAGAACTTCAAGAATACACAACTGAAAAAGTCACTTTGTACTTGAAGGTACAGCTAGATTCTTCAAATCCTATCATGGCTCTAAGATACTTCTTAAATGATGTTTGAATAAAGTTGTCTGAAGATACCGTAATTTTGCAGAATGTACCACCATTGTGTTGAGGTCCAAATAAAATTCCCGTATTTACAATAAATAAATAAATAAATAAAAACAAACCTATGTTTATTATGAAATATAACCAGTTTTTTGAAAATGTAATCTTACAATTTCATTTGAAAAAAAAACAAAAAAAACTTCACAAAAGAAACGTGGGTTAAATAAATTAAATGCGTCAACGAACCATCCGTTTTCCAAACCCATCACATGCATGTTTTTGGACTGTGGGAGGAAGCCAGAGAACCCATGCAAATCCCACACACAAAGACCCCACACCTGGGAATCGAACCCGCAACCTTCTTGCTCTGAGCAGACAGCATGAACCACTGCACCACCGTGCTCACACCCACTGGCTCGAGAAGGTTCAAAGCAACAGCCTCTCATTTCACAGTCAGGATACCAACTCCCTGAGGTATTTATCCTGATGAGACTCGCGACTCTTGTCTTTTTCCTCGACTGTGAAACCCGAAGTTGCCAAAGAGGAACTAAACCACCGGCATCCAACACCAGTCAGCTTCTCATCGCCCTGAGCTATTTGTCCTGACGATTCTTTCGGTAGAATCAAATGGAAATGTCTGAACTGGCAACGCGCTGCTACATAGGCCAAAATGAAATACTGTGAGTGTATTGAGTGCATAATTAAATATACATTATTTACAATGCATAGACACGTCATGTTTTCAATTCAGTAACCTGTTGAAATACCTCTGGTTAACTTGTGGTTAGGTCTGCTAAATACAAATAACACAAGACAATCCTTCCTCCTTTTGAAGTTAATCCGAGAAATAGTTTAGGGCGACGCTTCTACCATTACACTGTGTAAAGCGTGTATTCAGTGTAGTAGTTGCGCACAGCGACTTCTAATGGCTGAAAGAAGTACTACAAAAACAAAGCAACCTCGTTCGCCGCTCGCACAAACCCGAGTCGGATTCAACGGACAGTTCACTCATTGCGTCAATCAAGAATCGAGACATTCCAGCTACAGCTCCTCGCTTCAACAGCCACATGCAGGAGACGCCACTGTTGGTAATTTTCATTTTATTACAAAAAAAGAAAAGAAAAAGAAAACAGTATTTGAGTCCACAGTTTGTTTCCTTTGTACAATAAAAAATATTAAATTAAACTTCAAAAGTTCTTACCAGAAAGACGAAAAAGGACAGAGTCGAAGTGGGGGGGAGGGGCGGAAGAACGACCTCCACCACCGTGGGGAGGGAGAGGAGGAAGAGGAGGGAAGGACGGGGCGGTCGCAGAGTCCAAAAACAGGGAAGCAGCAAAGAGGTTCGAGGCGGAAGAGACGGAGAGCGACTCGGCTCTCCTCCTCCTCCTCTCCCCGCGGTTCTGTGCAACACAGTTCATTTTGGATTTCAAATCCTTCTGTTGTTTTACTCCAAAAAAACAAAACAAAACAGCAGAATCCTAAAAACACTAAAAGGAGCCCGAAACCCCCCCAAAAACCCCAGCCCACCTTATTGTGTCTCATCCCCGCCCATGTACTTTTAAAACGTTACAGGCACACAGGTTAGCAAACCCCGCTCCCCAAAAACCTCCTCCACCTCCTCCTCCACCTCCACCACTGTGACAAGTGTCTCTGCAGGAGGGAGGAGGAGGAGGAGGAGGACAGACACATTCGAGGGAGAGGGTTTGCGTGTTGGCAGGGGGGGAAGGGGGGGGGGATTAAGTCTTTAATTCGATTTTCCACTCGGCCGAGGGTCCGACCGGAACCGGTTGAGACGTCTTCCGGCGCGGCTCCTCCCGTTTCCGAACCGTCTCGACAATCGCGGAGGCGGAACCGACCCACGATTTAAACACTGACATTTCATTATTCCCAGCTGCAACAGACCCAAA
This sequence comes from Thamnaconus septentrionalis, assembly GCA_009823395.1. NCBI lineage: Eukaryota > Metazoa > Chordata > Actinopteri > Tetraodontiformes > Monacanthidae > Thamnaconus > Thamnaconus septentrionalis. The sequence continues at coordinate 5,503,564 of CM020515.1, forward strand.
CAAACAAAACTAAAATACGTCTAAAAGTGAAATGTAATACCGGCTAACCCCGCCCCCCTCATCTGAAGAGTCCATAACAAAAATATATTTCTATATGAAGAAGTCTCAGGATACCTAACACTCCCAATCCCCTGAAGAAAAAAAAATTACAATAAATAAATCAGACTCAAACATTTAGAAAAAAAAGAGATATGCATCAGGTCTGGATTTACAGTCATAACAATAATAATAATATAATAATGATAATAATCCACATCACTCTTGAGAAACGCAAGCGGACAGCCTGAATGATGGGGAACGGATTTTTTAAAAAAAGAAGAAAAAAAACAAAACAAAAGGTCTGCATGAAAATCATCGAACTTTTGACCCCTTTTAAAATCTTAAAAACATTTATCAAAAAAGGCAATTACTCCTATTGACCCCCGAAAAACCCAGAAAATATCACCTTTCTCGTAAATAAGAGGTGGCGCCGAATGTGAGGGGGAGGGGGCAGTGGGGGCTAGTCGACCCCTTGCCCCCCTCCCCCCTCACCCCCCATATTTGTCCACAATTGGCCAACAAAAATATATATTAACAGCAATAATAACTTACAATTCATTTATACTAATTTTAAACGACTGCTGGATTTTATTGTTCATCTCCCATAGGAAGTTCAGTTCAATGCATCTTTATTGAAAACATTTTAAATAACATTTAATAATAGTATAAAAAGAAAAAAAGGGGGAAGAAAAAAAAGGCTAAGTGATAACAGTAACACTGTCCTGGGATCGAGTGCAGTTTGTGCCAAGAAAATTCCCTCCCCTCGCCCCCGCCCCTCCTAGATGATGTCCAGCGGGTTGTGGTTCAAACTCTGGCCCAGGGGGTCCTGGTCGGGCCCGTGGAGGCCCGCCATGCTGCTCAGCTGCGACAGCATGGCGCTCTGGTCCGAGCCAAACTGCTCCATGGAGCTCTGCTGCTGCTGCTGCTGCTGCTGCTGCTGCTGCTGGGGAGGGGCGTGCGGGTGAGGATGAGGATGAGGATGAGGAGGGGGGTGGTGGGAGGCCAGCACCATCCCCGGGTGGTGCTGGCCCAGGTGCGGGGATCCAGTCTGCATCTGCGGGGAGATGTGGTGCGGCGAGGGCTGCGGCTGCAGCCGCGGCGACGGGCTGGAGTGGGGGCTGCGGGGGGCTGCGACTGCGGCCGGGGGAGGGCTGCGGCGGCGCACCTGGCTGGCCAGCGCCCGACGACAGGTGCGGGTGCGGCGACGGCTGCTGGGGGCTCATGGGGTTGTTGTTGTGCTGGGCCGGCGACCCCCCCGGGTGGCCCAGGTGCTGCTGCTGCTGCTGCTGCTGCTGCTGCTGCTGGAGCAGCCGCTGGTGGCGGGCCTGCTGCAGGAGAGCCTGGGAGGACTGAGGGTGAGGAGGGGGCACGGGGCCACCCTGGTTGGGCTGGGGGCCCTGCTGGGGGCCCCCTCCCACGCCCGCCTCGCCCCCCGGCAGACCGCCCATGGCGTTTTGCTGCTGCTGCTGCTGCTGCAGCTGGAGGTGGTGCTGGTGCTGGAGCCGCTGCTGGAGCGCCGCCGTGGCTTGCTGCTGGGCCAACGAGCTCGGGTAGCCGTGTCCCTGCTGGCCTGGGGGGCCGCCGGGCTGCTGGGAGCCGTGCGGGGGTCCTCCAGGGGGGCCCTGCCCCATGGAGGGGGGCTGCATCCCGGCCTGGCCCATGTAGCCCTGCGCCTGCGGCTGCTGGAACTGCCCATGGTTCACTCCCATTTGCTGCTGCTGCTGTTGTTGGTGCTGATGTTGCTGCTGCTGATGTTGCTGTTGCTGCTGCTGTTGTTGCTGCTGCTGCTGCTGCTGCTGCTGCTGCTGCTGCTGCAGGTGTTGTCTCATGAGAATTTCTCTGAACTGGGGATTGTTAAGATTTGCCACCTGTGGCCCCTGAACTGGCATGCCTCTCCCTCGCAGGCTGGCCATCTGCTGCTGCTGCTGCTGCTGCAGACCACTGAGCATCGGCCTCTGCTGCTGCTGCTGCTGCTGCTGCTGCTGCTGCTGCTGTTGTAGCTGCTGCTGCTGTTGTTGTAACTGCTGCTGCTGCTGCAACTGGGCCATATTCATATTCATGCCTCCCTGGCCCCCCATGTTCATACCCGGCTGGCCGGGACCTGCAGCAGCGTTCATGTTCACCTGCTGCGGACCCCCGCCCACCATGACGGTACCAACAGGCCCGCCACCGGTGGGTCCGGGACCCACAGGAACTCCGGGACCTACAGGAACCCCTGGACCTCCAGGACCTCCGGGGCCTCCGGGCAGACCGCCCGGACCCCCCGGGCCGCCCCCCTTGTACTTGGAGGCGCGCTGCTTGATGAAAGCAGCCATGAGCTGCGGGTTGGCGCGCAGGATGTTGAGCACCTGGTGCTGCTGGTGCGGCGAGCTGGGCGAGCGGAGGGTCCGGAGCAGCTCCTGCAGCGCCGCCTGGGGGATGTTGCCGCCGGGGGGTCCCCCGGGCACGGCCCCCCCCTGCCCACCGCTTGCACCCTGCAGCTGCTGCTGGGCCATGTTCATCAGGGCGGCTTGGCTCGGTCCCTGTGGCTGCTGCTGCTGCTGCTGCTGCTGCTGCTGCTGCTGTTGCATCTGCTGCTGCTGCTGCGCTGCCATCATGGACGGATGTCCCATCTGGTTCATCATCGCCAGCCTCTGCTGAGGCGGCATCCCCTGACCCCCCGCCCACTGCCTGCTGCTGCTGCTGCTGCTGCTGGGGTTTTGCATGGGCGCGCCCATCCTCTGCTGCTGGAGCTGCACCTGAGGGGGGAGCTGCCCCGGGGCCATGTTACCCTGCTGTGGGGGCTGCTGCAGGGGCTCGCCCATCATGCCCACCGGTCCGCCCTGCCCTTGATCCATGTGGGCCACGCGGGCGGCAGCGGCGGCCACCTGGCCCTGAGGTCCCGCCAGCCCCACGGGGCCCAAGCCCCCCATCGCCATCTGCTGGCCTTGGCCCTGCTGGTGGTGGGCGTGGGGGGGCATCATGCCCCCCGCCGCCGCCTGCCTCTGCAGCGCCATCTTCCTCTGGGCGTCGGCCACCTGCTGGATCTTCATGGCGATCTCCACCGCCGCCGGTGGGGGGCCAGATGGAGGCGGCTGCTGCTGCTGCTGCTGCTGCTGCTGCTGCTGCTGCTGCAAGGGGGACTGACCGGGGGGTTGCTGCCCTCCGACGTTCCCGCCCATTGCGCCCGGCGGCAGCTGCTGCTGCTGCTGCTGCTGCTGCGGCGGCGTGGCGGAGCCCAGCACCGGTTTGCCCTGCGAGTGGTGGACGGGTGAGGAGCCGGGGGGGCGGCCCACGTACGGGGGCAGACTGTTGGGGTGGGGCTGTGGGTGGACCCCCGCCCCACCCAGCTGCTGCTGATGCTGCTGCTGCATCTGGACCTGAGGAAGCATCTGCTGCTGAGGCTGGTGGTGGGGGCTCATCATGCCGCCGGGCCCGACCCCCCCGACCCCCCCGCCCATCTGCTGGAACTGATGGTGAAGCGGGTGCTGGGGAGGAATCCCACCCGGCTGCTGCTGCTGCTGCTGCTGCTGCTGCTGCACCCCGCCGCCCATGGGCCCCATCGGCTGGGTGGGCGTCTGCGGCGTCGGGGGCTGGGTCCCCCCCGAGGTGGGCGTGCTCGGCGCCGTGTTGTTGCCCCCGCCTGGCGACGGCAGCCCCGCCACCGCCGCCTTCCCGCCCGGCGCGGGCAGCGCCGGCCCCCGCCCGCTGCATGCTGGCCATCCTCCGGCGCAGCATCTGCGCCTGCTGCAGCCGGTGCTGCAGCTGCTGCTGCCGCAGCTTCTGCTTGATGTTGAGGCAGAAGGGGACGGGGCACTTGTTCTCCTGGCAGTGCTTGGCGTGGTAGCAGCACAGCGCGATGAGCTGCTTGCAGATGGGGCAGCCGCCGTTGGTCTTGCGCTTGCAGCTCTTGGTGTGCTGCACCACGCGCTTCATCTTCTGGCACGACGGCAGCGAGCAGTTGGCGTTGCGGCACTGGCAGGCGTGCACCAGCGACTGGATGCAGCGCTGGATGCTGAGGCGCCGCGAGTCGCCGGGGCTCTGCGTGGCCGCCGCCGCCTGGTTGTTGCTGTCGTCGTCCAGGCCGAGGCCCAGCTTGTCCATCTTGTGCTCGTGGCCCTTGTTGTTGTAGCAGGTGATGCACAAGTCGTAGTCCTGTTTGAAGACAAGAGAGGGAGAAAAGTGAGCTGGTTGAGATGCCGGAGATCTTGGACAGAGATCTTGGTGGGCCGCAATGGCTTCTAAAACTTGGCAGAGGGGTTCCGCTTTTGTGTGAGGAGTTGTGTCCGTCACATGGGTGAATCCGGTGTTGTGTAATCCTACGCTAGTTTTGGATGGAAACATCTTCGAGCCATGTCATTTTGTTCCAGACTTTAATGGTGGAATGATCGGTGCCAACACTTTAGTGATTTCTGGGCTGAATATAGAATTAAACATCGGCTCTGGAGGGCAAAAGAGACTTTACAGATTCTGTCGTCAAACTGGAACTGAATTTAAGCTTAAGATGATTCACGATTTTTGGAAAAATACTTTTTTTCAGTCCTCTCTTCAGAGTCAAACGATGTCCTTGATTCAGAATAGATGTAAAAACAGCCAGTGGGAGCAGCTCCACTGGCTGCCCTGACAAGTGCTTTGGATTGGTCGACTGGGCGACTCAGGTTATTGTTTTTCCCTCTCCACTATGGATTTACTTCCTGTTGTCCACTTGGGTGTCATTGCAAACAAGCCATTGTCAAAACTAAAGGTCCTTACACACCAGGCAATAGGCGAAGCGAAGCAAATAGACGTGAAAATGTGAATGTGAATTTTTCGCCACACCTAGCGCGAGGCAAATATGTGTATAAAATTCACGAATAGCAAATAAAGTTCGGCACTCTTTGTTTTGCGCCGAAGAGAAACACAGGAGTCGACTACGTCCAGGAGGTTACCGAGAGCCAATTGGTCTGGAGCAGTGGTTAGCTACATGTCCGAGGTAAAGGTCAGCACGTTATCGACATGCTAACATCATTTTGTTTGGTTAGAGGTCCAGCCGGTGGCCTTTTCGCCTATGCAAAATCCGACACAAGAGCGAAAAAATGTTGCAAATTCCGGCGTGTAAGGACCTTCAAACTGAAGAGCTTTCGGAATATCGTGATTCAGTTTTTAAAGTCAGATGTCCATTTACACACACACATCGCAACTCCAGTTTGGTGCAAATGTAAAACCCAAGACCCAAAGGAAAATGTCCCCTCGGCCCGACGGTCACGTGACCTCGCCCTCGGGCTCTCACCTCGCAGACGGTGCAGTGGAAGCGCGTCTCCACGTGGTGCTTGCACTCGTTGCAGGTGTAGACGAAGCGGTCCTGGCTCTGGTTGTGCAGCTCCACCAGCATGCACATGGAGCTCCACTTGGACCTCCGCAGCGAGCTGTACTCCAGGTGCTTGTCCCTGGCCAGCGTCAGGAAGGCGTCGCGGCCGTCCATCAGATCGCACGCCATCAGCGTGTCCGGGTCGGTGATGGGCGGCAGCGAGTTGGCGGTGGGGCCGGCGATGAGGCGGATGACGAAAAAGACCTTGGAGGAACGACGAGCGGAGACGGTCGGGTTGAGGGGTTTTTGAGACAAAATCTTCACGTCAAATGGAGCCATTAAACTGAGTGAACAATCTTTTGTAGTGGTGAAAATCATGTGGTAATAAAAAGTTACAACATGGCACACTACCTCCAAATTTACAGGTTAAACAGACCAATATAGTGCCTAGTATTACATGTTTATTGGTATCTCATGCTCCTGAGGAAAAACTAAACATTTAGTTCTTCAAATCACCACAAAACGGCACATTTAGCCCTCTGTTTACAGCCCCCCTGCAAAAAATGCTCAAGTTATGGCTGCCTGCTGAAGCCAATGTTTTGTCGAAACCTTCCACACGTTTAAAGAGGGACAAAAACAAGACGGCTGGGGTTTGGATTTTGTCTTTGAACTGGAGGTGCACTTTGTGACATCACAAAGAGGGATTGCTTTTACATCATAGACTTCAGAGTTCTCGGGAGTAACGTTACAAGCTACAAATAGAGAAAGCCTGTCTATTATTGTGGGGGAAAAAAATCTTATGTATTAGGGAAATCAACAATTAATCAACTATCGATTAATTGTCGTTATCATTACAACAGTGAGTGTAGTGGCAGGAAAGAGCAATTCACCTGTAGATACTGTGAATATACCTACAAGTTACTTTTAAACAACTTTTTTTTTTTAGAAAAAAGTTGAAATGTGACCCATTAGAAGCCACCTTAAAGTCAGAGGATAAATGTTTAGGGTGTTTTTACTGTTCTCTAATGTAGAAATACATCACATTGGACTCTTAACATTATTTAAGGGTTAAATAATGTGTTCCTTACACATTTTTCATTGTGAAATTTAGGCTCTCAGGAAAAATCGCCACTGATCAATTAATTGTTAATCGATCGATAAGGTCAATCAACTAATCATTAATGAATTAATCGATAATTTGCATCCCTACTATGTATAATTGTATACTTTTATATGTGATACACTATATTCTTTGATCTATATTTAGAGTCACTGTGAACAAATAATTGCATAAAGACCTGAAGGACGCCTCTAATTTTACAATCTATGTGACCTAGCGATGGCTACACTGCCACTTGGGTCGCCTACCTCCTTGTGTTTCTCCATGGTTGCGTAGAGCTTCTGCGAGAGGTCGTTGGAAACGTTGGGCATCCCAGGTTTCTTCTTGTTGGCCCGGCTCAAACTGCTTTTGTTCTTGCTCGTCTTTTTGTTGTTCTTCTTTTTGGCATTCTTGCTGTCGCCTTTCGCGGCCTGCGGAGGATTAAACGCCACAGTCGGTGAACAACATTTAGATTTGGCGATGAGAGAGTGGCCGAATGTGTATGTGTGTGTGTGTGGGGTCCACTCACGTCTGTGCTCTCGTTGCAGGTGCTGTTCTCCTCTCGCTTCCTCTCCTCCTCCTCCTGCTCCAGCTCCTTGATGCTCTCCTCCAGGACGTTGGGCCAGAAGTCGCCCTCAAAGTACGGCAGCTCCTTGGCGCTGGTCAGCCGGTCCTCCGTGGCCTGCTTGAAGACGTCCTGAAAGACAAAAAGAGTTTGTGTCAAGGAAAAGAAATACATTCATCTACTTTTTTTTTTGCCAAATAAATGAAATGTAGAAGCCTGCAAGAAGTATGAAAACACAAGAGGTAAGCAGATTTTTCAGGTGCCTGTATTGATCTTGAGTATTTATTTTTCTGGCGACTTTTTACTTCCTACATCTGTTCACAAGTATCTGTACTTTCTACTCCTTACATTGGAAAAACATGCTAATTTTTTTTTGTGTTTAAAAGATCCTAATTCTGTTCAAAGTAATTCACTTACTGTTAAAGTTACTTGAAGAGGAGCTATTCAAACAATGCCGTTGTGTAGTTCAATATGAAAGTGAAAGAGTACCTCAGCTTTGGGGTCACTATTCAGTGTGTTTTCAGTAGAAATGCGGAAATGAAAGAAGAATAGAATAATATATAATATACATATATGTTATTGATATTAAGACTCAACATCTAATAATGGCTCACTGGTCATAACTATTACTCATTACTGTTTGGCTGTGTTGCAGTTTAAAATGAAAAAATAGAAATTGAGAGTAGCAAAACCTTTAAAAACAACCAGCAACTATTGTTACATTAATGGCCCATTTTTACTTTTTACTTACAGTACATTTAGAACATGTATGTTTTTTTGTTTTGTTTTTTATACAAGTATCGGTACTTTTACTGGAGAACAGAATGTAACTACTGTTGCCTCCTCTGGTTTTATTTGGCCGCAGCGTCAATTCACGGCGCTGGTTGAATGACGACGAGAGTCGAGGCTCACTTTGTAATCGTGGACGATTCGCTCGGAGACGGCTTTGTCCAGCATCTTCTTGTACCACTCCTGCAGCCGCTTTGGCTTGGGGATCTTCTGGTCGGCCGGGTGACAGTAGAAGATGTAATCGTCCCCTTCGCTGGGCGGACAGGCCCAAATGTGACCCGTCGTAAACCTGGCAGAGGACAGACGGTGACAGTAGCGTTCATGATTTGAGTGAAATAAGTCAGTTTCTTTACATTTTTAGGAACAGAACATCAACGTCTGAGCACAACAAGGCCTGATCACTCACTTTACGCTGCACAAAAAGCACTAAAATGAATCCAGGAAGCTCAGCGGGGATGTGTGGACGCCTCTCTTACCCCATTCTCTTGACGTACTCCAGGTAGCCGAGCAGGATCTCGTGGTACACGGCCGTCCTGAGGTGTCGGGGTTTGAAGAAGTGCACGCTGTCCAGGTAGGAGATGTACACCCGCCTCTGGTTGGGCTGCGGGCAGTCCGAGCCGTACTCCTGGACGTGCATGCCGAAGAAGCACACCTCGGCCCCGTCGACGTCCTCGAAGGCGAACAGGGCCTTCATCCTGTACGGGAAGGACTCGGACATCTCTCCGTTGTCCACGAACCTGCGTTGGGAGGCAAAGGAAGACGTTAGACGCCGCCGATGTTTTCGACTTCAACAGCTGAGCGTAAACTGTCCAATTCCCTTTCATTGTACAACCAATACTCGGTCCAAAAGAAAACCGGAACGTAAAAGTCTGGAAAAATAAAGCGTGAGAGCCTTTGCAAGTAGCGCCACTTAGATTATTATTTTTTTTAAAGAACCATATTTACAATGAAGATGAGTGCAATAACTGCAGGATGTGAATGTGGTGCTGATGAATGTGATATGAGGGAGGGCTGGGCGATTTTGGACTTTCTGTATTTTCAATTTCAATTTTTTAGTAAAACTATACTATAAACAAAACTTTGTCTTTATTTTTAAAGAAAAATCACAAACAAATGTTCCTATCGGGAATGAAGTGCAACTGAAAGATATTGTAAATCCTCCTTCTGTTTAGTGAAGTGACAACATTTCCAGTCTTCTTGACCAAACAAAGCTGAATCCATTGGGATTCATGAAGTGAGAACCTCACTTTCACCAAAGTCCACTTAAAAATGAGCAGGTTCTTCATAAACAAAGACAAACTTCCCTAATTTGTGAATTAAAGTGAAAACTTCAGAACCAAACACAAAAGAATCCCTGTGTGGATAAAGGGACAATCTTAACTGTCCAACTGTCAAACATCACTTTCAAAATAAAAGGTTTTTCTATCATCTTGAACAACAATGAATGAATAAAGTGCAAAACCTCCACATTTTGGAAAAGATGCAGAGAGGTCGAAAGTATGCGAGAGGAAAATTGATTTTAAGAATTTCCCTATTTTAACATCATCTTGACTAAAAAAAATCTGATTTTGATTTAAAATAGATTAATCGCACAGCCCTAGTGTGAGTGCTGTGTGGCATGAGTTTTTTTTAATATGATTTTATTAGTTATTGCTTTTTAATTCAATTTATGGTATGCAGCGAAAGGAAGGCACTTTTTAATTTTGTTGTACTTCAATTCAGTTCAATTCAATTCAATTTAAGTCAAGTCAATATTTAGGTGTTTTATTCTCTATCATTGGCAACAGGATGCATGACAATATTATATTATTATATCTTCTTTTCATTAGTTTTCATTTTCATGAATATAATAGTAAATGGGACCGATGCTAATAGTGAAATCATCCATCTGTATTTTCATTGGTTCTTCTGATACGTTCCCCAAAAACATGCTGCGAAGACTAAAACACAAGGGCTCACTCACCTGGACTTCATGCCCGGTTTGACCTCCACGACCTTGTCAGAGATGTGAACCACGCGGATGGTGACCTCCCCGGACTCTGGGTGGCTCTGCCGCTTCAGGTAGTCGTTGACCCGCGTCTCCAGGTAGCTTCCCAGCTTGGTCTGCGGGAGCCCTGCAGCGCGAAGGTGAGCGAGCGGGTGAGAAAGGCAGCGGCTTTGAGGGCCGCCGCGATAATCCTCCTCGGCAAATTAGGAAGGAAAGAGGAGAATTTTGCGGCGCGCATGGGGAGGGATTTAGGATTGAGGTCGATTTGCAGGATCGGCAAAGGGGTCGCGAAGAAGATGGAAAGATAAAGTGAAAGAAAAGGAGGCATGCAGGGCTGGAAAACACAGGCATCAAAAAAAAAAAAAAAATCACTCACTCTTGGCTGCATATTTGTTCTCCTTCCGCGTCTTATTGGACATTTTGAGGCAGTTGTCACACACAAAGCTGGTCGTTGAGGAGGCAGAGAGAAAACACATGAGCAATTAGTTCATGACCTTACACGAAAAAAAAACGCATTTCCACCATCTACGGAGATTTTTTCTTCCTTATTGACTCAATGTTTTTAGACCCATTCACGGTGCAGGAGGAGGAGAGCAGGCTTACCCCGACGGCCATATGGTTTCGTTATGCAGAACGCATATCTGGTGCATTTTACGACCACAGTCCAGACATTCCACGAGCCTGCGGCGCAGCGGAGAGAGAGAGAGAGAGAGAGAGGGAGAGATAACAGTGGGCGTTAATGAAGTCGCAGGTCTTATCATCTGTTATAGGCTATTCATCAAAAAATATTGGACAACTTTCAAAGTGTACGGTCTGAAAACGTCCTAATCACATTCGTGCAGTTTGATGCTCCAACAGCATCGTGGTCTTCAGGATAAAAATCCATTTGAAGTCATAAAATACAACAGCACAAACCCAGCTTTCCTGTTTAAAGTTATACTGCCAGTGACATGGGTCACAAAGTCGATACAGAGAGTCTGTTGCGTAGCAAATGCTCCGTTAATATTGGGATCACTGTATGGATATCCTGTAGGTTGTTGAAGGCTGGTGTGGGCTTTAAGCTACCTTTCAGCTACCTTTCCGTTCTAGGTATATACATCCTTGGAAGCGACGCCTCAGATTCAAAATATAACAGTAAAGGTGTTCTTCAAAAATTCAGTTTTTCAGTGCAAATATCACTTATGTGTTGCCGCACACACAGGATTGGTGAGTTATTTGTTCATTCATTTGAAGGTTTTGTTCTATGATTCAAATCTGATTCAATTAAATGGTTCTTATGAAAGAGGATTGGGGCCACAAAAAAAAAAAAACACAGGAAGGATTTTTAAAAAAATTTTTCCATTTCGAGTTTTAAATCGAAATTTTAAGTTGAAATTTTTATCCTGGACATTTTGATTTGAATTTCAAAATTTCGACTTGAATTTCAAAATTTCAACTTTATTCTGGAAATCTCAAGACACTGATTTTAATCTCAAAATGTTGACTTGAATCATGAAATTTCCACTTTAATCACAAAATTTCAATTTTAATCTCAAAATTTCGACTTTATTCTCGGAACTTTATTCTCAAAATTCTGGCTTTAATCTCAAGATTTCCACTTTAATCTTGAAATTTCAATTTTTTTTCACGAAATTTCAACTTTATTCTCAAAAAAAAAAACTCTCGAATTTTTTTTTTCCTCTTCTGGTGGCCCTAATCCTTTTCCGTACAATCAGTCCCGACACTGCCAAAGTAATTTAAAAATTCGGACACAGAGCTTCATGGAAGTTACTGATGGTAGAAGGTGAGATAACGTACAATTCAGGGTCTAGTGTGTCATTCTTCTTCCGCTCAAACTGACCTTTGTTGATGGACCTGCGAGAAACAATGGGAAACACTTTAGGGCTTGTGGAACAAGTCCACTCACACAGACTGATTCAATGGAGCTGCTACATAAGTTACTGTCATCAACACTACCTACTGCTGCTTTAACTACTTATATCATCCAGCACAAATGTAAAGACTGTAATGACTTCTGAAGTGGAGCTGGTAAATCATAGGTTTTGATTTAACTACCAGTATAAGTATGAGTAAAGATAAACAATCCAAACTAAATTACGGCTAAATTACACAACATGTCTGTATAAAGCAATCAAAAACTGGAGTAAATCTTCAATCTAAAACTTTGAAGTACCAGTACCAGATTGAAATATAATATTCTATATATATTACATTAGGTCAACTGTTGAAAATAAAAGAAAACCTTTCTAAACTGGCAAAAGAAATTGCGCCGGTTGTGTTCATTGACACCACTGATCCTACTTGCTCAATTGAACGGATACTTACGTCTGAGGCTGGGAGGGGTCATCTCCCAGGGAAACACTCTCACCCTGGATTTCGTTGAAACACTTCTCACAGAAGTGGTACCTGTCAGCAAGAAGCCCATATTTTGGTGAACTACACGTTCGCCATCAGCACAGCCAATCACAGAGAGGGCACGAAGAAGCAGCCACCAATCAGGGCAGGGCAGGGCAGGGCAGGGCAGGCCGCACACGCAGGAGGAGGCAGAGGGCAAGGTGGGTCGTCGCCAGGAGGAAGCAGCCAATCGTGATGCAGGGTTTTTGTGTTGGGTGGGCGTTTTGATTTTGCGCGTAAATTGTTGGTTTTTTTTGGAGTAGATGATTGGTCACACCAAAACAGGCCAATGCAGACATCACAAGCGTTAAAAAAAAAAAAAAAAAAAGGAAGGAGAGAAGGGGAGGGGGGATGAAGAGGGGGAGGGAAGGTCAAAAAAAAAAAAAAGAACAAAAAAAAAGAAGAGGAAGCGTGAAATAAATTGTTACAGGTCAGACGATGGGAGGAGGGGACAGAGAGGGGGAGGAGGAGGGACAAAGAGGACGGACAGGATGTGAACAACAACCAACAGAGGACAGAGAGCCAAGGCAAAGCAAAGATTAGCGTCAAACGTCCAGTGGTAAACAACAACAACAACAACAACAACAACATTACAGCAACATGAGAGACCACTAGGAGCTGTGGAGGAGGGGGCGGGGGTGAGGATACGAGTCTCTGCACATGAAAAGGGAGGATGAGGTAAAATAAATCGATAAATAAATAAATCAAAATAAAGCAACAGAGACCCATCATCCTTTCAGCTCATTTATAAAGTGGAGGCCTTCCTTCTAGTGGTGCCAATCAGTTCCCCTCCCCCACCAACCACCCACTACCAAGTTTGATTTTCCATCGTGAGCCGCGGATGCAAATTCCATCAACACTGGACACGACAGACTCAAGGACCCGCTGAAGGCAGGAGCCCACTTTATGAATGACAACGTAAAAAAATTAAAACAGGCGACATACAAACATGGCGCCAGGGGGGTTAAAAAAAGGTTAAAGCCAAATTAAAGCTCATCTGCGATTGCGGTGATCGATTGCTTTTGCTTTGCTAGAAGCGTGGCATCGGAGATCAACACACATCATGTGACAAGCTGAAGCCAGCGGCCGTCTCTCATCACTTTGCACAGCGTTTGTGGCTGACACTTAGAAAAAAATGATTGTCTTATATGTACTGTATATATGTATATTTCAATGCTACTGGTCTGTGTTCAGTGTGCTTTGGTGTGCCTGCGGTACGTACCTGTTCTGGTAGCTAAAGTACGCAGCGTCACGCTGGATGGTGCATAACTGTTTTCCGTAGCAGCATAGGGTTTGGGGGGAAAACTCAAACTGCAGAAATGAAGGAAAGGGCGAAAAGATTAAGTCGGCAGGAGAACTGAGCAAGAACTGTTAAAACAAAACAAACAAACAAACTAACAAATAAATAAATAAATAAATAAAAATAACACCCCTGGAAAGTCATTCAGACACCACACAACCACCACACATCATTGGTTATTAGGTTATAACCAATAGAAAAAAAACAATATATATGATGGTCATATATACCTGGAACAAGTTACTTTTAAACAACTTTTTTTTTCTTCTTTTTTTACAAGTTGAAATGTGACCCATTAGAAGTCAACTTAAAGTCAGAGGATAAATGTTTAGGGTGTTTTTACTGTTCACCAATGTAAAAATGGGTCACATTGGACCCTCAACATTATTATTATTAGGGTATATTCTTAGGGTTAAATAATGTGTTCCTTACACATTTTTCATTCCACAATGTAGGTTCTCAGGAGAAATCGCCGCTTGTCAATTAATCATTAATTGATCGATAAGTTCAATCGATCAACTAACGATAATGAATTAATCGATAATTTGCATGCCTATTGGTTATAATGCTAAATTAGGCTCCATGCTAAATTCCGCTACTGGCTGGGCGTGTCGCAAGTGTCACACTTGGAGAAGACTACGTTCAATACGTTGAGTGTGTTGACTATGAGACGCATGCAAAACTGCTGTCGTTAGCTGTAGCGAGCAAGTAGCAACCAGTCTGAACAAACACATGCCCCTCTCATTCATATAAATGTATATTTAAAAAAAACAAAAAAATCCAATGTCTCAGACCAGAGAATTCAGACGGAGACAATCAAAGGATGCGCTCTGCACTCACCTTTCTCCCACAACAGTATCCCAGGCCCTGCATGACAGGGTCGATCTCCGTCTCGAACACCTCGGCCAGCTTGGAGCAGTACTTGTAGACGCGGGACGTCTTGCGGTTGTACAGCCAGGCGTTGTTGAACATCAGCCAGATGTCCTCCACGTACTGCCACGGCTCCTGGTACTGCCCCGTGTCCAGCTTCCTCTTGATGGTGGACAGGTCCATGGGGTTCTTCACGATGTCAAAGTAGTCCTGTCGTCGCAGAAGTGGAGGGTTGGGGGTGCGGCGTCCGGTAGGGCGGGGCGAGAGAGGGGGCGGGGCAGTCCGAAGGCAGACAAGAGGAGATGTTGAGGAGGTGGAGGTGGCGTGGCGAGAGTGGCGAGCGGGCGGGGCCGGAGGTGGGAGAGAAGAGGGTGCAGGGGGACAATGTTGTTGAGCGCTGCAGAAAAGAAGGTTCGCGTGCAAACAAGAGAGACATGACAGTTTCTGCCCTCCGGCTCTCCGTTTTGCACCCCTCAGCCGCCGGTCTGTGGCGTGAGACAGAGGACCGTGAATGCATCGCAAGGCGTTCACGGTCCTCTGGCAGCCACAGTCAAAAAAAATAAATTCTGACTAAAAAAAAAAAAAAACGGGCCTAAAATTGATCTTAAAAATGGTCTTAAACACTTATGATGCGTTTAGGGTCTAGAAGCTGCTTGGGTCGATGCTACCGACTGAAAGGAAGCAAAAGCTTTCGGGTGATCAGGGTGCAAAACCAAGAAAAACAGAGCAGCGGCAACAAGAGGTCACATTTGCTTGACTTTTTTTTCTTCTTTTTCTTAAAGCAACAAAGCATCGGCGTGGGGCCTTTAACAGAGCCAGCAGCATGAGAGGCCACAGGATCACAGAGCTCAAACCCAACGGTGCCCAGGCAAGGCAAGAGGCCAGAGGGACTGGATTGGATTGGATTGGATTGACTGACTGACACCAACACCACAGTGTGTCAATCGGCTAAAGTGACAAATTCAAGTTGCGGCATTAAAAAACAACAACATTCAAATTGACAAGCTGCCTGCTTATGCAGCAAGGTTATTTCTCTTCTTTGTTGACGAGTAGGAAGGATTTGGGTTTCTTAATTTTAGCTATTATTTAAAAAAAAAAAGAAAAAAAGTTTGTCATACATCCGGTGCCAAATGCTGGTTAGGGCAAGGCCAGCAATGTACAGGAGCATGTTGAAAAAATATATAGTAATTTAAAGTTTCTTTTTTCTTAAAAAAATATATATCAAGAAATCATCCTTGATTTGTAACTAATAATTTTGTACTACTCTTAATCGCGTCATAGTAAAACCAAATCTTATAATAATAACATGGCAGTGATGCCATCAGGATGATAATTGAGCAATTTTCAACACCGTGAGGGTAAAGTAGTGTTCCGGCTCTGCACACTGCCTGCCTGAGCACCGTCGCACTACTGCTGGTTAGGAACTGAACTAGAAAGCTAGCGATGGATGGACACAACACAAATCATGATGCAAAGCAAGTCCTACATTATGCGGAGAGGAGGGTGGAAAAAACACTAAATTAAATCAATAAATGAAAGCAATGGGCTCCTCAACTGTTTTTTATTTAGGGTTTTGGAATGATGTTATGTAATTGGAGCAAAGATCACTACCAATTTTGCAATTAAACAGCCAATATTCAATATCGTTTGCTGTCATATTTGAGAGTTTGACTTTTTTTTTTTTAAGCAAAGTTTTTCACGAGAGCCATTGCTTTGATTTATAAATGACAAGCACGCTCTCACACAAACGCTTCTGAAATTTGTTTCCGACATGCAATGTTTGAAATATCAGCTACAGGACTAGAAAAAACAAAACAGAAATGGATACGCGTGAACAAATTGAAATAAATATGGCAGCTATGGCAGGAGAGACAAATGATTGAGCATGGAAAAAAAGGGCGAAAATGAAATAAAATAAAATTAAAGCTACATTTTTTTTTTTTTTTTGAAAGAAAGTGAAGCAAAATGGCAGCCAGTGCAGTCCCTTACCAGGTTAGTTTTGTTACTAGTTCGAATACGTACGGGTATTCCCAGTAACTGGGGATCCACCGGCTGGCGAAAAGGAAGGGACTCTGGGTCCTGCCGGTACAAAGCCTCCAGCGTGGGCATCAGAGCCTGACGCAGCTCCTCCGGCTTGAAGACTGACAAGAAGCAAGAACAAGGTTAGCTATATTTCCCCCCCAACAATTGTTTTCTTCTTTACCTGGCAACCCGGTCAGAGGGACGCTTGAAGGAGCTCTCAGACTTTGTCCAAACACATTTATTTATTTATTTATTTATTTATTTATTTATTTATTTCAGGATCCACATGCAATCACACAATGCAAGCAATGTCAAAAATGGAACTGATAAAGCCTGACGCAACTCTTTCTCAATTTAATGGTAAAGCAGATGTGTGTTAACGCAGAGCCAAGCGAAAAGCCTGCAAGAGAAACTTCTTTGTTTTTTGAAATTGTAAAACGGACAGGCCTGCACAGAGAGCAGAATTAAAGGTTTTTGAAAGTGTATCTTTAGCCCTGGTATCCTTTTTTGAAGCATGTACCAATTGGATGTATTGGAAAATTCAATTGTCGAAAACTTTGACACCGCTTCAATTATGAGTGAGTCAAACAGTTCACAAGAACAGTGAACAAACAAGAACCCGAGGTGTCACAAAGGGCCATTGGAAATCTAGGTGATGAAGCAGACATGAACCTCTAAGCTGGTCCACCATTGGTAATAAAAAGCAAACTTGAATTGCTTTATTCACAAGACTCACTTTTCTTCTTGCTCTGCGCGTTGGCTGGGGAGCTTTGGGAGCCTGCCGACCCCTCGTCTTCCTCCTTGGGCTCCTTCTTCACCTCCGGCTTCTTGTCCTCGCCGGCAGTGGCCGACGAAGACGCCGAGGAGGACGGCCGTGTCCATGGGCTCGCCTTTGCAGCCGTCCCCCGAAGGCTTCTCTTGCTTTATATGAGAGCAAACCTGCCGATATTGGGATATTCAGGTTGTGCAGCTTTATGAGCAACAAGATTTAAAGCCCTAAGTTGACAGCGAGGTGCAGAGAGATCAAAAGTGATATTTTGATCAGTAGAAGAATGAGTCCAACCGTCAATCTCACCTCTGGTTTTTCCTCCTTCTTGACTTCAGGGTGACCCTTGCCCATTTTTCCCTTGACATCATCTTGGCTGTCGCCCGCCTCGTCTTCCTCCTCCTGCTGCTGCTGCTGCTTCTTCGCCTCCCCTTTGCCATCTTCCTGGCAGGGGGTGGGGCCGTCTGTCTGAGAGAGCTGCGAGCTGGGATCAGCGCTGCTGTTGACCGAGGCTGGAGACGACACCGGACCGTCTGACGTCAGGGAGGGCTTTGGAGACACCTGCGGGACAAAGACGGAGGGCGGAAAAACGTCACTTCAAAATCACACCGATTTCTTTGTGGGGCTCAGTTGGAAGAGCTGGTCGTCACATGACCGAACGGCTTTGACTGTCCACATTTCCAAGTGTCCTTGTGCAAAACACAGAACCCTCAATGTGTTTGGCAGCAGTCACCCATTGGTGTGTGAATTGATGCCTGAACTAGGGATTCAAATGATCGATTAATTCTTTAATTGTTAGTTAATTGACCTCATCGATCTAATTGTTAAGCGGCAATTTTTCCTGAGAACCTAAATTTCACAATGAAAAATGTTTAAGGAACACATTATTTAACCCTTAAATAATGTTGAGGGTGCAATGTGACCCATTTTTACATTAGAGAACAGTAAAATACCCTAAACATTTATCCTCTGACTTTAAGTTGACTTCTAATGGGTCACATTTCAACGTTTTTTGTTGTTGTTTTTTTTAAGTAACTTATAGAGATACTTTACCTTTTACAAGTAAAAAGTAAAGTAACTTCTTCTAGGTATATTACGACCATCACAGTATCTCCAGGTGAATTGCTCTTTCCTGCCACAACACCGTTATAGTGACATTAACTAGCCGTGTAAAAAATGTTCAATTAATTGCGACTAATTGAATTTAATCGATTAAATTCTTAATTGACAATTAATCGATTAATCGTTAACATCCTTAGCGTGAACGGGTTTGAAGTGCGTCGGCCGTCGTGAAGGAGCTTTCAACGCCAATATGAAGACTTGTTGCACAGACAAATAGAGTGGATAAGAGTGGTATCTCTTTTGGCCAGTCATAAGGCACACGGCTTCACCAGTGAAGGGAGCATGGCCAGCAGGTTGGTTGGACAGTGGTTGGAAATGCATTTTGTACAGAACACTAATGGCAGCAACCTGGAGCCATGGTCCGCTCCGATTACTTCCAAGGGGGCTTAGATAAGTGGGTGGGGCACTCAACCAGCTGACTTGTCATTTGTAGATAGCGGTTATTTCTTTTTGATAGGTGTTAAGTGAATCTGTCGGCGAGGCTTTGGAACCACTGTAACTGTCTTCATGCTACCACTTTTGAGCCGAGCTAGTCAGTACTTCTTTACTGGATAGATGAGCTAGAGGTAGATGTCTGGGGCCAGGATGCAGATTTCCCTTTCAAAATCTACAGAGTTGTTCCAACTCTGCATATACTCCTCAGAAGACATGTGGCGCTGTGTCCTGGTCTGGATCCAAACCATCAGAGGGATATAAGATTGTTGCTGGACACGGTGAAAGCGGGTGCGAAGCGGGGATTTGGGGTGTGAGGCAACACTGAAGCCTTGCAAACCCAGAAGGGATCTGATCCGGGTTCAGGGTCTTTGTCTGATTTGAGACGCTTCAAGGAGCTGTCAATGATACTTGTATGTGCAAGCGCTGGTTCCAATGCCGGCCGGAAGCAAGTGGCTCAATGAGTGGAGCTCAGGCATTTTCCATCGTGAAGACGGTATTTCTCTGCAAGAGCCTCCAGGAACACTTTTGCTTTTTTCCTGTGCAGCTCCAATGAGGAGCTTCAGGGAGGACAAGGTTACTGCAACGTATCACACAGTGCAGCAGCTCCAGGTTCTGGGTTTCTTTTTGATCTTTCAGCGCATCACCATAGATGGAGATACCCTATTGGCGCGAAGATGTTCGACACCATGTCTTTGTCACGCAGTCTGTGTCTGTGAGGGTCCGACCTTTGGAGGTTCCCTCCAGTTTTCAAAGCAGTTGGACGTAGGGTACAGCGGATACTGGCTAATTTGCGCAGTACTGTAGGAGTACGCGCAATCATGCAATCAATCCTCACCTGAAAGCATCAGATGACTCACAGCAGATGGGGTTTGGGGCCACTCGGTTAAAGGTGTGGTGACCAGTGAAGCATACACAGTATATTCAGTTGTTTGGTGTTGGTGTCAGATGTTAAACTGTTGAATTGATGTGGCTGAACGTGGCTGAATGTGGCAGACAGTTTTTTTTTTTTTATTACAAGGTATTTGCCCTTGGCACACATTTAGAGAAAGCCTGGGCTAAAAGGACAATTAAGTCTGTTGTTCTTTTATTTTATTGACTCCTTTATTTATGTGTTAAC
This sequence comes from Thamnaconus septentrionalis, assembly GCA_009823395.1. Lineage (NCBI taxonomy): Eukaryota > Metazoa > Chordata > Actinopteri > Tetraodontiformes > Monacanthidae > Thamnaconus > Thamnaconus septentrionalis. Next base: position 5,523,335 of record CM020515.1, read on the forward strand.
CTACAGTGAATTGTGGCGTTATCTACAGGAAGTGAATGTTAGAATTTAGTTTTTGCGGAGTTTTATAATCCCGATAGGGATGGGTCCTATTTGGACATAACACAATAATAAATTCAATTTATTCATTCATTCATTCATACAGGCAGCCAAAAATAATGTATACACACATCAATCTACCTTTATCCTTAAGTATCTACTGTATATGAATAGAAGTACTCATAAAAATTAAATATTTATGCAAGGTTTTCTTTTCCTGATGTGTGTATACATTATTTTGGCTGACTGTATATTGTAGGACTTCCTTAAAGAGGAACGAGGAGAAGGAAGCAAGTGCATCACTTAACCCGTGTTCAAGTGTCGGTGTACACACGTAATAAAGTGTTGATTTACTCACTGGAGTCTGAGGCAGCTGCATTGGCACATGGGCGTTCTGGGTAGGCAACAAAGAGGCCTGAGGTGGTTGGGGGCCGGCGGGGGGCACCCCTGCTTGGTTCAGCTGTGGATGCTGACCGCTTTTGTCCGCGTTCGCCCCCTTCCCCTTCCCCTTTCCCTTCCCCAGCTGCTGCTGCTGCTGCTGGTGTTGCTGTTGCTGCTGCTGCTGCAGAGAATCTTGCTGCTGCTGCTGCTGCTGCTGCTGCTGCTGCTGCTGCGGAGGGGGCAGCTGGGGAGTCCCCGGCGTCCGCGGCTGTGGGGTCTGGGAGCGCGGCAAGGCGGGAGGCGTCTGCTGCGGCTGAGGTGTGATGCTGCGTGCCGGGGAGGGGGAGTTGGTGCGTAGGGGTGGACAGTGTGGGTAGGGGCTGGGCTGGCTGGGAGTGGAGGACGGAGGGAGGCTCGGCAAGGGCCCTGCCCCGCTGGCGCTGCCGGGTCCCATGGGGCCTCCGGGGGTTCCCATGCCCGGCGCGGTGGAGGCGGACTGCGCTGTCGGGCTGCTGGCCGGGAGGGAAGGCGGCGTCGACATCTGGTTCTGCTGCAGCAAACGCAGAGAAACCGCGCGTGAAGCGATGATATGCAAGAGGCAGTTGTTGACTAAGACTAGAAAATGGTTTTTAACTGAGCCTTAAAACTCCCATGCAAAGCTAGGAAACAACTGTGACCCATCAAATGCAGGCTATAACACATTTTGGGCAAATCCAACAGAGGTTTAGTTAATTATTCGCCAAACTGGCACCTGATTTAAACTACGCTTGAGATTTTTCCGAGCACATACACTTCATAAAAACCTAGAAACGATATGAGATCCATTGACTGAAATCCGTACCACTGGGACAGCAGTCTGCGCTCCGGGCTGATTCATGCCAGAACCCCGTCCTGGACTGGACCCAGGGAACTGGCCTGGAGGGAGGTACTGGTTCTGTAACTGCACTGCATTGGGCTGACCCATCCTCGGCGCTCCCACGCCCATCTGAAATGACACAGCATTGCCAATCAAAAAAAAAAAAAGACTAGAAAAACTGAAACTGCTTCTTCTGGTTTACTGATAGAAACCTAACGTAAGATGCGACCAACCTGGTTCACTGAAGTGTTGTGGGGGAGAGGCGGCGTTGACCTCTGACCCATGGATTGCATCCCCATCTGGCCAAACTGGTTCATTCCTGCAAGAGTTGTGCGCAGAGGCGAAAGTGGGAAACGGTGTTATCAAAACAATTGCGGTTGTACCTTTTGCACAATGCATTTCTTGATGTGACAAACAATTCTTCATTATGACGCGCACGTCTATGAGTCTCACCTGCTGGATTCTGCATCCTGCTGACCATTTGGTTGGGCCCACTTGGTCTGACCATGGACGGATCGGCGTGAGGACCGTCTGAATGATATGATGCACACCTCAAGTCAAACTTTCTGTCATGTCGAAGATCACTAAAAACCTCACTAGACAGCAAAATTAAACTGTCATAACATGGCAAAGCTACCATTAGATTTCTCATGAATGTTATGAAACATATATTAAGGGTTTCAGCAGAAGCTACACATTACTTCAGATTGTGGTAAACTCTTTCAGAGCTCCTCGCTCCTAGATTCTTGAGCCCGATGCACAAGTGTGCGACAGATGTAAAACAGCATGTTTACTCACTAAGGGGTTGCACAGGGGCCATGGGCGGCTGGCCCATGCTCTGAGGTGGGAGGCCAGGGGAGCAGATGCCAGTTTGGCCTGGCATCATGCCCTGCTTCTGGAGTCTCGACCTCCTCTTTTCCTCCAGCTCCTTCTGAATCTTGTAGATTTTCTCTGCCAGCAGGTGGTAATACTCCGCCTGGGGGGGGGGCGAAGGGGAAGGATGACGTAAGAAGAGCTGAAACACTTCAGACATCGCATTCAGGCAGAAATGGAGGACCTGCATGTGGTGGGTGTCTTACCTCGTGTTGCGCGGGTGTCTTACCCTACGTGTTCGACCTCAACTCGCCCTCAACTTTCCGCGCGTACGCGACCAGATTCTCCATCCGTCGATCCTTGAGTGCAGCTGGATCGGGAGTGGGGAAGATGGCCTGCACTCTGCTCCGCAAGCGTGCACAGAAAACGCAAGGAGGTTAAACGAGAGGCCAAGGCAAGTGTGATTCAAGATTCAAGATCTTTATTTGTCACACGCACTGTTGTCCTTTTTTTGTTGAAATGTAAAAGTGGCAATGCTCAAGATCGTGCAAACAGCGAAAAAACAACATTCACAGTGTAGAACGAGCAGCAGAACCAGGGATGCAAATGGTGGATTAATTCATTAATCGTTAGTTGATTGACCTTATCGATCGATTAACGATTAGCTGATCAATCGATAAACTAAGTTGATTATCAGCTGTGATTTTTCTTGAGAACCTAAATTTCACAATAAAAAAAATGTGTAAGGAACGCATTATTTAGCACTTAATGTTGCGCACCATGTGAGCCATTTTTACATTAGAGAACAGTAAAAACACCCTAAACATTTATCCTCTGACTTTAAGTTGACTGCTAATGGGTCACATTTCAACTTTTTTTTTTTTTTTTTTTTTTAAACAAGTTGTTAAAAGTTACTTGTTCTAGGTATATTATGACCATCACAGTATCTACATGTGGATTGCCCTTTCCTGCCACTACACAGCTAGTTAATGATATTAACTAGCATGTTTTTACTAAATGTAAAAACATGTTGGGGGGGATGACGACGCTGATTGAGTGTTAGGTGAATGTGTGGTGTGTGCAGAATGATAAGAGCCAAGTCCACACTTGCATTAAACCAGCTAGTTAATATCAACTAGCTGTGTTAAAAATGTTCAATTAATTCTGAGTAATTGAATTTAATCGATTAAATTCTTAATTGACAGTTAATCGATAATCGTTAACGTCCCAAAGCAGAACCAATCAAGAATAACGCTACATACAACTACAAAAGAAGCGCACTGATTTTTTTTTTTTTTTGTGAAACAGCAAATGTGTGTTTGGCATGGGAAGCATTGTCATAGTGCACTCACAGCTTGTGGACGAGGTGGTTGCGGAGATCCTGAGTAATGTCTTCGTGCCAGGACTTCCGCATGCCTGCCACCGAGGGCGGAGTCGCAGTGGGCATGCAACCCAAGTTGGGCAGGCCGTCGTTCATCAAACTGCAAGACGAAGCAACCGAATGATGAGGATGAGGAGGGAGTGAGACAGACCGTCACCGACAGACCACAAGGGATTACGAATAGGTTTCAGCTCCAACTGGCATTTCAGTTATCTTGCCGTCCTACCTCTGCGCATTGATATTGCCGTGCATCAAGGCATTCGGCAGCAGGTTGGACTGCTGGTTTTGAGGCTGCACGCCGACGCCGCCGTTCACTCCCATGGAGTTTCCACCTGGTGAGAAACATCACATCAGGTGACGTCGGCGTAAGGAAATAGGCATTCACACTCAAAAAAAACTGTGTTTCAAACTGACCCATCGTGTTGAGATTCCTCATGGCAGGCTGGCCCGGCAGCCCGCCCTGGTTTGGCATGTTGGCCTGTGAAGGCTGCTGTGGCACCTGGTTGCCCTGGTAGGTAAGGCCAAGGGCAGCGTACGCCCTCTCGATAGAGCTGGGGTCGATCTGGTTGGGGGGGTTCATGTTGGCAGCGTTGGACTGGCCGCCGGGAACCCCCGGGCCGATGGAGTTCACCAGGCCCACCCCAGCGCTGTTGACAAGCGCTGTTGAAAAAAAAAAGGGGAGGGGGGGGGGGAGTGAGATTCGGAACGGAACATTAAGCAACTCAGGGCGACAGACGTAACGTTTTGCCTCTCACATTGCTGATTTCTCTTGTCTCCAGCATTCTTCAGCGGGAGGCACACGGGACAGTCGTGTCGCGTGCAATTCTTCCAATGGGAGATGATCTGTCTGGATGAGGCACAGTGAGCCACTGCGGGAGAACAGAGACAGGAGAGAGAGACCCTTGAGTGAAAGAAGCAGAAGTTTAAACAAAGAAAGCGAGTGAAAGATGTGAGTTATTGGCTCTCGGATGATACAGGGGAGAACAGTGGAGGGGAAGATGCCGCAGAAAGTTACAGAATGAATCACGGAGAGCAATAAATTTCAGTCCGGGGGAAGCGGGAGGGAAAGATAAATTACAACTGAACAGCCGGCGAGACAGAGGGGAGAAAAACTACAATGAAGAGAATGAAGAATGAGCGCAACGGAGAGAGGAATCGGTGCCGCCGCCGCCGTGCGAGAAGTTTCCACGCTGCCAAGCGCTGCTGAGAGCGGCAAAGCGGGAGGATTCGGAAAAAAAAAAGGCTCACCCTGGCAGGACTTGCCAGCCTGGCAGTGAGTCATGTGGTTGAGCACATTCTTCATGGTGCGGCAGTGGGGAAGGTTGCACTGCCGCACTTCGCCGTTGGCCTGCTCGCGCCGCTGGCACTTGTGCGCGTGCAGCAGGAGGACCAGCTGCTGCTGGATCAGCTTGCGCTTCTCGGGGTCGGCCGTCGGGCGCGCGCGGGCCCGCTCCCACGGCGCCCAGGCCGACCGAGGCCCCTCCGCCTCCCGCCGGGGAAGCTCCGCCGAGGGGTACGCCGGCCGCCGACCCGGCTGCTGCTGCTGCTGCTGCTGCTGCTGTTGCTGCTGCTGCTGCTGCTGCTGCTGCTGTTGCACCTGCTGCTGAGACGCCTTGGAAAGGAGAAGAAGCGTAAAGTGGAATTTAAATGAGTGTTTGGGAGAAATTTTGACCTTCCAGCTGCGGTGCGACAGTCGCTACGTTTACGTGACACTCGAGAGAGAACCAAATTATCGCGCTAGTCCGACTATGACTGGACAACTGAAGTGCATGTGAACGCTTTAGTCCGACTAAGATCAGAGTTGGAGAACTCCGATTGGAGTTGGACACCCAGATAATGCGATTGGAATTTGAATTTCTCCTTCATGCCTTAGTCGGAGTTTAACCGGACGATGCATGTGCGCGTGCTCCACACCGCCGGGAAAAAAACAATCGAGACACAAGTTCCTTCAACACATGGCGCTTTTACGGGTTGGTATATAACTGAAGACACAAGTCTTCCTTTGCAGAAGCAGCATGCAAACCTTTCCAGTTAATTTGTGCAACGACACGGTGCTCTGCACAACTCGCCAGTTCATACAGAACAACGCACCTGGAGTGGGATTGGTGCTCGTAGTTACTTCCTGGAGGCTGTGAACGACTTCACAAGTCCGCAAAGTTTCTCAAACGACCTGCGTGTCATTCGGCTGGTAGATGTGAGCTGCGGCTTTAGAACCCATTAAATTGAAGAGGAGTACGGACACTACACCGGTGTTATAGAGAGAGGTCAACCAGAAATTAACACGCCGAAAAGACTCGTATCGCCCCCTAGTGTTGGGGAGGAGGACACGTTCCCGTGAAAAATACGATTTTCTCAGCTGCGTGTAAACTGGAGGAGAGAAGTCCGATTAGGCGAGAAAACTGAATTTTGAGCAGAGCTCGATGAAGCTGTGCGTCTACAGAGTGGTGCCATCCAGGAAGTCTTTAAACTTTCTCAATTTTCTACATTAAATTACCCAATCGCTGTTTTTGGGACACAGAATTTCCAAAAGGCCCAGTTGTAGGATGGTACAGCGACTTGGTTGACTTTGTCGGAAACCAAGGTCTGGATCAAGCTGTACAGCATCACTGGGGGAAATGCGTAAAGGCCTCAAGTGATTCATCAGCAGTATCGACAGTCACCTTGGTTTTGAAGACAAAAAGTGCTCGCTGCTAAAATCTAGCACAGATAAAAAAAAAAGTTAAACTTTCACTGATGCAGTGTAAACCAGGTTGGTCGGACATGTTGTTGCATCGCGATCTGAGGGAGTGTTTACATTTGCTGTAAATAGCCACGCCTCTAAAAAAAAATAAATTTGGAACGGCCTCTAGTCACACACACACAGACAGGCAGGGTGTGTTTTACATGTTCGCGCATATAAGAAGTCATTGAATGGATCTGAGTTAAGAATGAAAGTGGAGGGGTGACATTAAAAACCACACCCGTACTTTTGTGAGCCGGCCGCGTGTTCCTGTAAATCATTCACTTCTTTGCACAGTAAGTCACTGCAGTGAAGTACCTGTACCTGTGCGCCTGCCGTTCACTTTTCTTTCGCAGACATGAGATTTTTTTTTTTTTCCCCATTTTGCTTTTGAACAATTCAGAAAAGCCTTCCAACCAATTGGTTCATCTTTGTGCAACTTTGACTGGACGCTGGAAAAGCCGCATCGTGCTCGTGCGAGAACACGCTTCCGATGCAGTGCAGTTTGGAGAGGCGACTTTTTCGAGCTCACCATGCCGGGCATGCCTTGGCCAGGCGGCGTCTTCTTGTCCATGTTGAACTGGTTGGCGATGTTGTTGGGCATGGCCGCCTTGTTCTGGAGCTGTGGGCCCAGCCCTGCTCCAGGCATCCCCTGGCCGGCAGACTGGCCGTACGGACCACCATAGGGGCCCGCGTTGGCCATCATATTCATCTGAAAGGGAGAAGAGTGGAGGGAAAGGAAAGGAAACATTTTGAATGGGAATATAATAGCACCAAGGTACGGACATAAGTTAGCAGTCAGAAAAGGATCTCAACATTTGCCCTTTTTTTATTGGTTTTAGATTATTTCCAAAGCATTAGAGCACTGTGTGTGTGTGTGTGTGGTCAGTCAATTAACACAGATCTTGTAGATCGCCGACTAGCAATGAAAAAACAAAATATTCACTAGTTACACTGGTGCGTAATATTGCCTTTACGTGCACCTAACATGCTCAAGTAGCAAAGTCACACCCAGGGTTGCAGACGAGGGACATCGGTGTGCGTACCTTGTTCATTGCTCCTGGTTGCTGCTGTCGCATCGCCGTCTGACCCCCGGGTCCCATTTGCTGACCTCCCTGCTGCTGCTGCTGCTGCTGCTGCTGCTGCTGCTGTAGGGTTTCGGCCAGCAGATTGCTATTGCTACCTAAGCTTGCATTCCCGGGGTAACCCATTCTTGGCGAGCCGTTCATCACCTGGCCGCCCATCAGGCCCTGCTGTTGCTGCTGTCCAGGGTTGCCTTTCTGGGCCCCCGACATGGCGGCTGCCCGGTTCATCGCCGAAACTCCTCCGACCATCCCGACCTGCTGCATTAGTCCATGCTGCTGCTGCTGCTGCTGCAGCTGCTGCTGAGCCTGGGGGTGCATGCCCTGAGGTCCACCCGGGGAGACGCCGACACCTCCCATCATTCTCATGGGAGCCCCTGGTGCTGTGCTGTTGGATGTGGGTCCCCCCTGCTGTGCCGGCCCTCCAGCACGCAACAGTTCCGACAACTGCTTGTGTTTCGCGGCTGCATCCTGGCCTCCCACGCCGAGCCCTCCTCCGAGGCTGGCAAGGCTGGTGTGGATCTGGCTGAAATCCCCCCCGTTGGTGAGGCCCAGGTCGGCCGAGTTAATGAGCTCATCCGGCAGGTCGTGTTCCAGCTCAAAGAGCGAACCAAAATCTGCCGCACGGAGGGAAAGATGCAAAATCGGGGGGTTAAAATGTAGTTTATATGAGAGGAAACGCAACCCGAATGTGTGGAACATCATGAGAGAGACTTGTTGCAGGGGCAATAAATTGTCTTAGTGGTGGGCATATTGAAAAAAAGAAATTGACAAACAATTAGGTGGCAAACTAAGGCAGTCAAGTCTCAAAAGCCAGTGATGCTGATTTGAGCCTGATTTAGGAATCTATGCTGGCTCACTATGCCAAAGCCTCCACACTGTGAACTTCTTCATTGGAAGCAGTTGTACAACATGCACACTCACGACACAGAATTGTGAAGGGAAGAGAGAGGATAGCATTCTTGTCAGTCATAGATGAGGAAAGGCATTTCAGATATTTTCTGGTTTTGGCAAGTTGTATACGACAGTAGTAATACAATGACTTGAGCTCACGCCGCCCCCCCCCTGCCCGAGTTGTAGCTTCGGGGAGAAGAGCAACGAGCCAGTATCATTCACAACGTCCGAACTAAAAGCTTGATTTCTTTGGCGGTGCAGAAGTATAGAAGCCAAGTTTTAAAGAGGGAGGATGGATGTGAACTTTTCAAATTCTCTTTGGACGTTTTCACGCAAGAGAAAACTTTTTATTCTAAAAATCAAGTTAAAATATGTCACCGTTCATCGACACTAGCTGACGTTTTCATCTTCGCACCATAACTCACTGACGTTGATGTGCATGATGAGTTGAGGGGTTGGATAAAAGAGAAGAAGTTGCATTGACCATGTCATTTTTTCCCCACACAAAGTTAGAAAGCTATTAGTGATTGTACTACACTTTGGCATTACTCTTTTGAGCGTAAAGGTCTGCCACAGAGATGCCTTATATATTATATTTTGACAAAGTGACATGCAGTGGCAACAGCTTTCACCTGTGTCAAAGTTATTACAGCTTATAGTTTCGTTTACAGCCAGAGGTTTGCGGCACTTTACTGTACAATAAAAATTAGCAAACTTTTTGGGGGTTTACAAATATCAATTAAAATGATTAAAGTTCGTTTTATTCATTTCATTAATAATGCGTGGATAAAGTTCTGAACGATTTAGAAACGTAGTTAGCAACAAGTTCAGCAGTGTCACCCTTCAACCAGACAATGGACGGGGAGCAAGAATAGGCTTCATTGGTTTAACAAATGAGAAACTACAAGCGCTTGTACAAAAGAGGCGACGGGCAAGGATTTTGAGTCGGCGGATGCTCTTTCTTCTTTAAACGCGATGAAAGCTAAAATCTGCTCACGACGGCGCGGTCTCTTCAACAACGCTTTGCGCAACTTTGGTTAAGTGTCGAACAATAGCTGGTGGGGATACAATAGTTTGCGAAAGAAGTCCGACTTGTCGGTAAACAGCGTGAGGCAAACACGAAAAATACAGATACATGGCTCTTTACTGTTGGCTTCAAAGTTGGTTAGTGTGCATTGAAAGGACATTTCAATGCCCAAACGTGCGAAGAAAGTTTTTTTTTAATCCAACACTCTTTTGCCTAGCCAGCTACCAAGCTCAGCTGAGCCGGTTGTTAGCTTGCTAGCAAGCTAGCTCGCTCGGTTACCGTTACTTTCGCTTAAAGCTCGCACAGAAAAACAGGTCTAACTCCATTTGCATTGCTTTATTGAAGGACGTTGTTTTAAGCGTTTGCCTTTTCATCACGCCAGTTGATTAGCGCCAGTCGCAACTCGGCAAGTTTAAAGCTAACCGGGGCGACCCGGATCATTCCATTGTTTGGAGGTAGACATCAGAGTAAGTGGCTAGTTAGCCTGTTGAGGCTAGCACATCAAAACATCCCTGGCGTAAAGTTGCTCCAGTCGATAGTACCAACATTTATTTTGTTCGTAGCGCACCAGTTTCACACATCGCTTTGTTTTCCCGAGTCTGGCAGTGGAAAGGTTTAAAAACATTAGTTTATGAAGCAACTATCAAGCAAAACCAAGTTGATGTTCAACTCTACAGTGGCTCCAGAAGCAAAGTATTGAAACACACCGTGTGGCAATTAAAGGAAAAGAGACATTTGCCCAGATCGTATAAATGAAAGAACGTGTATTTACCGTTTCCATCACTTGCAGACACGGAGAGAGCAGGAGAGGACAGCTTGGGCCTCTTGGCTGAAGGCGGGCCGGACTCCAAGACATTATCGGCCATATTTTTGACGAATTATAAAATAAAAAAAAAGAACAGTAAATCCACAAAAAGGGGGTCAAATGTATTTCCCTTATTGCGTCCCCCTCCTGGCTCCTTGTGAACAATGTTCAAATCGTTTCCCCCACCGCTCGGGGGGGGGACGGAGGGGGACGGTAGGGGATAAGACGGCAATGTTTCAACTCTCCCTCAGATACGTCCCTCCCCGGTCTATACTCTGCAGATATCAGCCCCCCCTCGCCCTGTCGGGAGATTTTGTTTCTTCACAGATTTGAACAGGAGGAGGCGGAGGAGGTGGTGGTGGTGGGAAGGTGGAGTCGGCGGAAAAGGCAAGCGTGCGGCCCTCGGGAAACCTCATGTAGCCTTCTCTTCTGCGACAAAACCCGCCTCGAAGGGACCACCGTCCACCGCGCTGCTGCTGCTGCTGCCTTCAAGCCGACGGCGCACCATCGTCCAGCGGACAAATCCCGTATTTCAGCTCTCCGATCGCTCCACTGGCCGGGCCACCACCGGGATGAGAACTACGATCATAGCCCGGGATTGTTCCCGATTTAACTTCTTGATGGTGGGGTTGGTGGTGGTGGTAGAGCGCAACAGCTTTTTTAGATCCGCGGTTGCATTAACGAGTCTTTCTTTTGCCCTGGCATCTTTTGGCTGGCTGGCTGGCTGGCACCGATGCCACCGCTTCCAAACTCGTCTCCAAAACAAGAAAGTCGCGGGGGGTTGGTTTGGTTTGGCGGAGTGGGGTCGGGGGTCCAAGCGACGACGGCGCTTTTAGTTAAGAGAGAGTGAAGCGCTCGGTAACGTGACCGAAAACCCGTGTTGTGTTGTAGAGGGGAGAGGAGACAACTCGCAGGTTTAGTCGCTTGCAACGGAGGGGACTCTATGGCAAACGAACATCCCATGCGTGACTTCTCGTGCAAAGTGTGCACGATTTTCTTTTTATTTCTCTCGCGAGCGAGCGACCCGTGCAAGAAATAACTCGCTTGTATTGCACGTTGTTGTTGTTTGTTTGTTTTTGTTTTTCTTCGCAACCCCTCCGTATTGCGCGAATAGTCAAGCGGTGCTTTGGCAAAGAGAATCTCTGAGCAGAAATAAAGGCTTTTGGGGCGACTTCACTTGATTGACACAACCTAGGGGTTGGGCGCGTGGGTGGTAGGGGGTGGGGGGTGCAACCGCGGCTGAGATTGCCAATCAGTCGCTTACTAGTCAGATTGATCCAATTAGTTGTGTTTTTGCAGGGAGGGCGGGTGAGTTATCTTGCGCTCCTGAACCCACCACCACCCCCTCTCCTCAGCTCGCCTTGGTTTGAGTGGCGTCAAACGCTCGACATTCTCCGGATTAAAAACAAGTTAAGTGAAATAATTGAGGGAGGAATAGACGAGACGTGAAACGAAGAGCGGGTCGCAACTATGCGACGGCTGGCCAAGAGAGAGGGAAAGGGAAAAAGAGAAGAAGAAAAAAACGAGCGAAAAAGGGGAAGATGGTTCGCTGAGAAATTATGGCTATCGCTTGATTTCGGATGAAGGCTTCACATCGGCACGCGTTGCTAAAATAATATTTTGGCCAGACCCAAAAAAAAAAGAAGAAGAAAATGCTCTCATTGACTCTTTGTGATGGAGAACGGCCCCCCCTTCGCGTTGATCCTGGCCAAAATTTCCCCCTTTTCTTTTTTAAAAACCCGTCACTCTTTCCACCTCTCCCGTCTACCCGGCAGCAATTTATTTAAATAATGCTCTATGCGGACTCTTCCCTTCCTCCGCGACGGAGACATGACCATTTCTCATGTTGATGTTTTTTCCCCCTTTTTTCCGCCGCTTTTCTCCCCTCTCTCCCCTCGCTGTGATTAATATATTGCCCTCTTCCGCCTCTCCGCCGCTCTCGCAAACACCCCCCCACCCCCTTCCTCGGGATTTTTCGGAGTGCTTCCTTCTCATGCACACGTATTTTATATATCACCGCCTCAGCTTCTTCTTCTTCTTCTTCTTCTTCTTCTCCTCCTTCGTCCCTTTTTGGTCGTCGTCGGCGGCGGCGGCGGCTCTCCGCTGGGGGGGGGGCCGAAGCGCGTGTCCCTCCGCCACCGGTTTTCTCCCCCGTGTCGCGGCGCGGGGATTGCGTTTCGCTGACCGTCGCGGGCTGTCCTGCCGTCCCGACACCGGAGTGGCTCCGTCTCTCGGTTATCTCCTCCTGTTTCTGACGGTCCGTCCGCACAAACAAAATGGCGGCTTGTTGTTTCTACTCCTCTGATACGGGGGGAGGGGGGCGCACGGCAACATTAGGCGTGAAAAGGGAGGCGGGTGCGGTGCGGTGGGGTGGGAGTGGGGGGGCGAGGAAGGAGGGGGGGTCTTCGTGGGTGTTCGGGTTTGTCCGTGAGCCGGTCCGTGCGCTCTCTCTCTCTCTCTCTTCCTATCTCTTTTATTTCCCCTCCTCCACGGTCTTCACCGGCAGGCTCTCCGAGCTAGCGACGCTCGGTGAGGGTCGAGCTCCACCGTTCGCTCCCCATTATTCCCTGTCATATCCCGGCAAAGGGAGGCTAAGCCTAACCCTTTTTTTTCCACCGGTTTTGAAGTCAATTCGACAAAGGTGATTAAAAAAAAAAAAAAGTACATCATGTCATATGTAAAGCCATTCTTTAAAAACCAAAACCGCATTTCAAAAAAGGTGTTGCAACAATGTGAGCAAATTGTTTATTGTTTGATTAAGTGTGCGAAATAATATGAATTCAATGTCAACAACAAATAAAAACTAGAATATGAAAGATCTGAAAGCCAGGCACCTGACATGAAACTCTTAAAAAAAAAAAACTGATGAGTTCATTTCATGTATCTTTTTCATGAAGAGCACATAGAAAACATTTACATTATGGATGCCTGTTCAAAAAGTATTTTGGGGTTAATTGGACAAACCCTATTTTTCTTTTTTTCTTTTTTAAAGATTTTTTTTGTTGTTTATTTTAATCAGTTACACTGAAAATATAACTAATTATCTTTAGTCATTTGGATGTTGATTGGACAAATATTGCGCTATCGTGTGTTTTTTTTTAATCTATTTTAAAAAAAATAACATTTTATGTTTTAATCAGTTATACATCTTTGGCCATATATTGCATTATGGAAGAGTCAAAGTTAAGACCAAATAAGCTGAATGTGCTACTGTAACACCAAAGTTACACTTGTAGATAGCAGTCTTTCAGAGGTGCCGTCACCTCTGTAGCGCAGTATCTTCTGCCCTATATTATTTGCATAGGTATATTTTACTTCAGGACTGCTTTTGAAGGAGAAAAGTCATTCAAGGATTCCAGCGTTCACATCCTGCAAAGGGAGGACAGATGGTTTGAGAGAGGTGCGAAAGAAGCCGTCTACGCTCAACTGAAGCGACCCTTCTTTGATCAGAGTCATCCCACACATCCCACAAGCAATTCAGTGGGGTAAAAACCCATTAAAGGGTTTCAAACTACCAGTGCAACAAAACACCTCGCATGCTGGTGAAGTGGGGCAACCCTCAGAACCACCTCGAAGGTGTTCCCCACTGAGGTTAAATACCTGGGACTCCCAAAACTATTTTTAGAACCGAGGAAGCCTTTTGGATGAAAGGTGAAACGTCTGGAAGTAGTCGCCTACAACTCTGCTCTTCAAGGATGAGTGCCGCCTTGAGTTTCAGCTTCACATACTGTACGCTCACATATTCAGATGCCTACAATTTCAAAATGAGCGGGGATGAAGGAAGAGCATTGAAAAGCCTCTGAAAATGAATTGCGGAGGGTGCGTCATCGTACACAATGCAACTGAATGCAACCGCTAACATCAATCGTCGTGTCTCCGCAAGACTGTATCGCATTTGTAGTCGCAATTGTTAGCACCAAGTAAGAAATTGACAAACAATATTTAAATACAGTTACAGCATATAAATATTTTTCGGAACTAATTGAGCAGTTTTTGATGGTATGATAGCAGCCCTTCAATGCCAATAGAAATACATTTGATTATACATTCACGATGTTTTTGCGACGTGAATGTTGGTATTTGCCATTAAGGTAGGAACAAAATGTCTGAACACTAGTAATCACCAAAATCGCGGTTGCAGACAAATTCTTGATTGAATTTAAAAAGGAAACACTCCAAAATTGAACATGTGAATTATTTTCATTTTTGCAACAGAATTTATTGTTGACACAGGGTTTCTATTGGAACACACGTCAGTCTTGCATTTTTGCATTGAGAGGTCCCTGGTTACACACTCAAATATCTCAACTGAAATCAAAATAACGTTTTTTCTTTTGCATAGAAGACAACGCAGTCATACACACCAAACTACACAAGAAGTTTCAGTATGAATGTCAGAAACGTACTTTTCAATGTCAGTGCACTGTTGACAGTGCCATAATTCTACATGTACTTCACGCAGCAGTTATAAAATCTTCTTTGTTCATCACAGCCAAGAAAAAAATGACAGTTACGCGGATGTGCCCAAATATTTGGTTGTCGTGGTCTTTTGGATCTGGTGACAGTTACATATTTTGTGTTATGCGAGGGGAGAAACACTAATATCTTGTAGCACACAAGAAATTAGCGCTCACACAATACATTTGTGGCCTTTCTTTTTTTGTAGTATAGACACCAAGTGTGAAAACCAGGTGTCAGTGGTGAAAGCCCCCCTTACCAGGAAAAAAATAAATTAAAAAAAATTTAATGATGGGAGAAATTCAGAAAAAACGTGGCTTATTAAAATAAAAATTGTAGAATAAAATAAGTTAAATGTCGCAGTGTTTAAAGCTGTGTGTGTTTTTGATACAGGAGGTAAACTCAGAGCTCAGTGTCAGACCTCAGTCACTTCTAGCACCATCACATCTTGACATACATAATTATATCTATTATAATAGAAAATCATGAGTGATCTTCACATGGTGTGACTACACTACAGTACAGATTGCAGTTTTCAAGGGGGACACGTCAGCAGGCTCGAACCTGTGACCGACTGCAACTTGATCCACTTGTTTCCTCCGAACAAACAACAAACCCACCCGTACGTGTGATCTATAATCTTCCAAAACCAGACACCTACGCTTCTGCAGACGCCCCGGATTTAAGTCAAACTCCTCCCCGGGGGGACCTGGAACCTGATCGATCCGGCGGCTGGAAGAAGAATATGAAAAAAAAAAACGTACGCGGCCTTCTTCGGACGCCGCCGCTATCTCTGGGCGCAGGCCTGCTCCACCTCGGCGATGGTCTTCGGTGCATCGCGGGAGAGGATGAGAGGAGCGCCGGGCTGCTGGATCACCACGTCGTCCTCGATCCTGACGCCCAGGCCGCGGAAACGCTTTGGCGCCAGGTCGTTGTCCTCGCTGATGTACAAGCCTGGGATAGAACAGAGAAAAATAATCAATAGAGAATAGGTGTTAATTAAAGACAATCAAATTTCCACGATTGGAATTCCATGTTGGAGAGTCCCAGGTACCGGTTACTCTCCAACACCTTTCAGAACTGAAGAAGCATTTTGGATGAGAGGCAAAACATCTTCAAGTCCAGTTGCCCTAACTCAACCCTTCTACTTTAAGATGACCTGGATGATGGAGAACCTTCACAGACACGTTGGTAGACGTCCATCGTTGGGCCAAGGTAAGCTAGGACGCGTTGTGACGCCAGGGTCACGACACACGATCGTTCTTTGTTGTTAGTCATACGTCAGATTGGACGCCATTAGTCTGGAGATGAACCGAACCACACATCTCAACTCGGGGAAAACCCCGATCGGTCATCTCGTCTCGTCGTCACGACTCGCTGACGTCAAGACAGGCGTCGTAGGATTTGTACACGCCACACGTACACTTGTACCTGCCAGAATTTCAGTTGCAGTGGCAGTTAGAAGGCTGACCGTTGTTCTCCCGATTATGTCACACCGCACGTGGTAAAGATGCACGTTTGCCGTGCTTTGGAAAATCTTTGTCGCTGGTTCTTTGTTTAAGTACGTCAATGGCATCCAGTAGTTCTTACACTGCTGCAGCTGCAGCACCCACACTCATCTCTTCAGCAGTGGCGAAGCTAACAGTTTCTTTCTCTTTCCTTTCTCCACTTTTTCGCGAGGCGGGCAGCTGGCTGTAGTCTCTTCCTGCTTTGGTTTTCAATGAAAATGAGGCTGAACATTAAAGGATTTGTACATTTTGGCAGTTGATTCAAGAGGCGCCGCAAGCTACTAAACAAACACCAATTAGTACAAATTCCCATCCGACTCACAGAATTTAGCCCAAACAATGAATTAATTATTCACCCATTTGAGACTCATCTTGCAGGTAGGAACCCCTAGAAAATAAATTGAGCCTGTAATAATTATAATTGTAGCTATACACTTACACACGGTACCCTCAGCACTGAGTGAGTGAGTAACAATTAAGAGTTTAAGGGAATCAGAGGGAGGGAGGGAACAGGAGAATAGGGGTAAGAAACTAATACTGCTAAACTCCTATGCAATCTTATTTCTAACTTTTCCACTCTTCATTTATTTATTTATCATTTCCCTTTTATTTTTTTAAATTTTATTTTTATTTATAATACACTGTTCTCCCCTTTTGACATGTTTATTTCTGATAGTATTATAAACACCCAGACACAAGCTCAGATTTTCTTTGTATGCAATTTGGTTTGTATTTGATGAATATGTTCATGCAATCTTGCAACACTTTTATCGAATAGAAAATGAATAGCGTTACAATGAGATGATGTTTGTAAGATCATTTGACTCAATAAAAACATTTGAAACAAATGAATTAATTATTCACAGTCATTTTGTGACTCAAAAAAACCTTCAAAATAAAAAAAAGAAATGTTCCCCTGACCAATCAGAGATCTTTCCAAACCATCCCCAGTGACCTCTAGAGAGCATCTACCTGGCTCGATCGTGATGGCCATCCCAGGCTGAAGAGGCTGCGAGCGGGACATCTCCGGAGTGTCGTGGACGTCCATGCCCAGGTAGTGGCCAACGTGGTGGGGGCAGAACCGCCGCGCAGCCTAACCGTGAACCAAACGAACAAACGTGAACACTTGGAGAGATGAATCACGACAAATCGCTATGAGGAATTTTCAGTTTTTGCTGATTCCAACATCCCTGTGTGGACAAAAGTGGTAGCAAAATCAACCGACTCAACTGAAAAAGTCTTAAGTTGTACCGCGGAAGAAACCTTCATGAGATTTCAGTTCCACTCTATCAACATAGAAATGTTAACACGACTGGCAACCCAGAACTGCTTCTGCTTTTGCTGTCTGACAAAACTTGATGGGAGTAAAATGAATTGATTGCGGAGGTGCGACTGCGGGCGATATACCTAAACCTTCCGTTCGGTTTCTTTAGAATTAAATATTGATCAGACTTCCCGCGCTCGGGCCCCCATCCATCCAGCCGCTATAAATTGTTATGACAGAGAGGGCCAAGAGGATCAAGTGAGTGGGCTCCCATCGACGGCTGAGAGTCTGCAGACGCGGTAATGGCTCTGTGAGACAGCGCCTCAGCACGCTACCGCTCTATGCTGGATGCACTGGCTAAATGGCACTTAAGCCAAAGTAGCCAGACAGACAGACAGACAGAGTTCCATTCGTTTGACATGTACTTTGACAGAAACAGATGTAAAGGCTGCATTTCAATATATGTGTATATGTGTATATACACACACACATATACACTAATGATTATTTTTAGTAGTAATTTCTTTGAAAAAGTTCTTTCTGAAGCCAACTGGGTTTTGGTTGGGTTGGTTTCCTTGAGAAGTGAGGCCACAGGACACTACCAGCCTCTTTTATCGAGTAACTCAATAAATCTTGTTGTTACTTCTGGTAAAATCATAGGATGGTTCATTTCTGACTAAAAAACAACTATAAACATGCTCAGAAAGTGTATTGATTAAAACTCCAGTTGAATTTGTTAACTGTGGCTGTGAAAAGTCAATAAGAGCACCTCAGTTTTCACTGACTGTATTTTATCGTTACTTTCAAAGTAACTAATTAAGTTAGGTTGTTGCTTTATTTTTTGTTGATTTGTTTTTCTTAATAATCCTGTAAAAAACAACAACAACAACAACAACAATATGATTAACCAACCACAATTATTTCTTCTTTTTTCAGCGTTTACCTTGAGAACATCAGCGTCGCTGGTCGCGGCCTTGACGACGCCCAGTCGCCTGAGCTGTCGTCCCACCAGTGCCAGCATGCTGCTGTAGATGTGATCCAGGCTGACGCCGGGAGAACACAGGGACAAGCAGGAGCGCTGCACCTCCAGAACGGCCTCGTACAGCTCAGCTTGCGCTGGGCTGAATCTGCCCAGGGAGGAAGCAGGGGGCGACGGGCGGCCAAGTCAGATGTAAGAAAATGACAGCGAACAGCAGATGAAAGGATGTTGCCACGTCGAGGGTCGGCTTGGTCAAACTTACTTTCCGTTCACCGGCCATGTGCGGGTGATATCGCTGACGTAACCAAAGTATTCACAGCCACCATCGAGCA
This sequence comes from Thamnaconus septentrionalis, assembly GCA_009823395.1. Classification (NCBI taxonomy): domain Eukaryota; kingdom Metazoa; phylum Chordata; class Actinopteri; order Tetraodontiformes; family Monacanthidae; genus Thamnaconus; species Thamnaconus septentrionalis. Next base: position 5,541,870 of record CM020515.1, read on the forward strand.
AAACCATTTCACCGTCCTGGTGGAGGAGAGGAAAAGGCAAAGCGTATGATCAGAACTCTAATAAAACTCTGAACTGTAGCGCATCCTCAGCAGAAGGGCTGATACATTTCATTGTGTGTGACGGCACAGTCACCTTGATTATCTGGTTGTTGTTGATGTAGTGCAGCGTGTTGGCTCGATTCCCTCCAGCAACGACAGGGGGGTAGGCCAGGAAGTTGGCACCATGGATCCGGTTCTCAAAGTCAAACTGGAAAAATGGTTTTGTTAAAAAATAAATAAATAAAACTATATTTATACATCTATCCATTTATCTATCCATTTATCTATCTGTATATAAATATGTATGTATGTATGTATATATGTATGTATATATGTATACATACATACATACATACATACACACACACACACATATATACATATGTACATATATACACATATACATATGTACATATATATATATATATATATATATATATATATATATATATATACACATATATATATATATATATATATATATATATATATATATATATACACATATTTTTTAGTAGTGCTTTCATTTATAATAGGTGCCTTTATTTTCTCCCACATGCCTGCCGTGTGTGTGTGCACTGCCCTGCAAAGGCACAGCTAGATGAGTCCGGCATAAACCATGTCAGTGAAAACCACAAAACAAAATTCCTAACAGAATCTAAATTCACTAATTTACCAGTTATGTATGAAAACAAAGTACGAAACAAGTTTTCATACCCGCTGCAAAACTTTGCAAAACTATTATTTTCTATTTTCAGCTACAGCTAGGGTTGCCAACTCTCAGAAATTGAAATATGGAACACCTCAAAAATTGGGTTTTTGAGCGGTCAAAACCACACGGAAAACTGCATTTTGGCACAGTTACACCAATTAAATTGTTGATGATCGGCACTCACAGGCTTAACCCAACTGTGTTTTCCTTCCCACCTGTTGTTGTAAGACACAAGCCTTTTCTTTTTAGAAGGACCGGGGGGCCCAGGACCACATCCTCATCATCTTCTCTTTCATTTTCACGACTTCCAGCAGCAGCGCTCATTTTTTTTCCACACGAGGAAACAAAGTAAACAGACTGACACACGTGCCGCCGCCCACAGCCTTGCAACGCACACAGCACAGGGACGCACGTACACACTCACACGCTAGTACTGTTGTGCCTTCCCTGTCAACTGCGCGGTCCTAATGTCCTTCGCATACGGCACACAAACACCAAGGCAAGCAGACAGACACACACACTGCATGGCGAACCAAACGAAAAAATATATGCATGTTCCCTTTACCCGGGGAGGCCGGGACAAACAACGTCCCGTACGGGATGCGCCTCTTTTGGCTCAAATACGGGGCGTCCCGGCCAATACGGGACGGTTGGCAACCCTAGCTGCAGCGACCTCGTTTACACCACTTGGCCAACTAGCCCCGAGCGCTACGTTGAATTTGACAATATAAATCTGGACAATAGACGATAACGATTTGTTATTAGCTGACGGTTTGTATCACAATTAGGAGTTGGAGGCGGGACAAAAAGGTGACGGAAGTACAGGAGGTTCGGTTCAACTTCAAACGTCAAAGAAACGTCTCCGCTACCTTGGCAAAGAGCACAGCCTCGTCCACGTCTCCGCGAGACAGAGCCATTGTCCTCCTGAAGGCCTGGAAGACACACAAGGACGCAATATGCCTTTTAACGGCTGGATGTGGAAAGGTTTTCTCAGAGGGGTGAGAAAGCGAGACGCCTGGTATGAGAAGCAACCGTTCATTCAAACGACCAACCTGCGAGCTGATGTGTCCTGCCGCCTGCATGAGCGCCACCTCCGCTGAGCTCTTGACGGCCCTGAGGGAGTGAGTGAGGGGTCTGAGGGCGCGAGGGGTAGGCCCGCTCTCCAGCAGGGGACTCAGGTGTGCCTGGTGCAGCCGGGGGTGAGCCGGCGGGGAGCCGTCGTACCAGAGCAGAGAGCCTGGTGGAGGGTCAGCGAGCGGCAGTCAGACTGGAGAATGCACTTGAAATGATCCTCCGCAGTTCAATCGCAGGACCAAAATAGCGGTTCAGAGTTTCGGACGTAGGACCTAATTTTCCAAAGTTAGCCAGTTCACTATTCATCAGATCAGTGGAGACCGTGGTCTTTCTAGATAAGCGGAATTTGCTAGCGCTAGCCTAGCGCAAGTGAACATTTTCTGCTAGCCTGCAAAACTAAAAACAATCTTACCCACTCAACAGTAACACCTGAGGCAAATATATTATCACGTGATGTAGATGTGTGCTGATAGAATAATGTTAGAAATTAAACCGCCCTTGCATCACATCGTATTGCATTTTTAGGGAAGAAATGCTCCGGGTCAGAATTGACATTTGCTCTGTGAGGTGGCTGCATTGAGCACAACACCAGATGGTAAATGTACATCTACTCACTGCTACTCCATAGCTGTGAGAACGAGAGCCGGAAGACAACATTTCCTGGCTTTGGCTCGACTCCCCCTTGCACTGTGCCATTGTTGAGGCTTCTCATCAGTTTTTCTGACTGGCCAACATGTCCTTACACTTAGAGGAGACATTGCCATACCTTGGTTTGATACGACACTGCTTTTGCAGGCCGCAAAATGCAGGCGACTTGTGGGCAAGAACATTTCAAGGTATTTTCAAATCAGATCTGTGAACCAGCTGCGTTCAGACTGCAGGCGAATCTGATTCAAATCAGTTTCTGTGTTAAATCTGATTTTTAGGGCTGACTGTTTACACTGTTTCTAGCAAGTGTCCAAATGGGATCTGGCTCTGTTCAGACTGGGCCACATGACGCCATATCATTGCGACAGCGGCACTTGTTGCGATACATGCCAAGGAGCTTGGCTTGAATGGAGCTACAGTATCTCCCCACAGACTGATGAGGCAATGAGTTTCCTCCTCTGTCCAGGCACTGCTGTCTTCAACTTTTTCTGCCTGCTCCATTACATTACAGCTCCGCACCTGGAATGGCGCCCTCTGGCCTGGCGCATTGGGCCTTGTGTTGCGTACAGTGACGTCACGGACAGTCAAAACCCATCGGCGTGTTTGGAGCCGTTCACACTGAGACGCATCTGTCCAAATGCCATTTGAAACCACCTCCCGAAGGGGGTTTTCAATCCGTTTTGCAAAAATCGGATTTCACGTGATTTGTGACTGTTCAGACAACAAAAGAGCCGTCCGGTTTCAATCTGGATGGGCTAAAAATCGGATTTTGGCTGGCAGTGTGAACGCGGCCAAACACGCACAGGTGGAAACGTCGTTTTCTCACCATTGAGGCTTTTCAGCACGAGCCCCAGCTCCTCTGTGCTATGAACTCTTTCTATGCCGGTCAGGGCAGCTGCTCCGTCTCTGCCCGAGCGGGGCCCGTCCCACAGCTCCCGGCCCGGGTCTCTGCGGGGCACAAACAAGATGGTCTGGTCAGGCCGCCCCTTCCCATGAAGAACCAAGGCACTGTCGGGCTCCAAGACGCCACTGAGGTAAAGGAAGTCCTGCAACACAAGAACAGCAGTTCAACTGTAAATGTCTTTCTTTCTAGTTTGATGGTCCACACAGGCAGCCTGGCAGAACTTGTTTCTAATACAGATTTTGGAAAATGCAATGTTAAATAACAACACTGAATAACAGACATCACATCACGTTACGCTGGCTTGGTGCTTAACACAGTGGATGCCTCAGAATTTGTACCGCAGTGAACATTTCTCGCTAAAATTAGAATCAATCAATCAACGTCAAGAAATCAAACTTTAGGACTGCAAAATCCCTGGGGTGTAAAAACATAAATTGGAGGAAAAATAAGCAGAAGGTTAAGAGAGGCGCATCTGCATTCACACACAGTCGTGCCGCAGTGACAAAACCACAGAGAGCCGAGTGTCGCGGCATCATTTATTTAACAGTTGTGGAAACTCCACTGGCTCCCACAGTGCGACGCGATCAAAATATTGTCTGTGACCTTAGATGTCGACCCTGCAAGTGCTGCTTTTTCTCTGCTTTGCGCCAGATAGGACGCAAAAGCTAAGTCCACCGTCAGAGACGCACCTGGTTCTGATGAAAGGGGTAGGGGATGTCATTGGTCATGTAGCGCGTTGGGTGGGACAGAACGACCACCACGTGCTTGCCGGAGGAGGCCGAGGGACCCAGCCTGTCCGCTTGGGCCTCGATGAGCGAGGCCAGCTTGTGTCTGCGGAGCTCATACTCGGTCTGGGTCAAGCCCGGGGTCACCTCACCTGAGGGACAGAGGTCAGGAACGCGGTGTTAGTTTCGGTTCACGTGGACGCAGGTCGGTTCGATTCTGCCCAATAAAGTCCCTGAGAGTTCCGTCCAGGCGCTCCGTCATAGCTCAACACTCACCGTGTTTGAGAAGATGCGGGTGAGTGTAAGGGCTTGGCTGGCCGAGGTAGCGAGGCGGGACCGTCCTCGGCTTCAAACCGCCTGGTTTCACAGAGATGTTTCTGCACGGGCACCGAACACATCCTGCAGGTGCGCCGTGACACATGAGTAAAGGCTTTTTGTCCACACAAACAGGAGGAAGCTGCTTATATATATTGTGTACTGGTTTCGCCGTGTTCTGTCGAACGTCAGTTCTCACAAGTTTAGATAAGGGATGCAAATTATCGATTCATTCATTAACCGTTAGCTGATTGACCTTATCGATCGATTAACGATTAATTGATAAGCTGCAATTTTTCCTGAGAAGCTGAATTTCGCAATGAAAAATGTGTAAGGAACACATTATTTAACCATTAAATAATGTTGAGGGTCCAATGTGACCCATTTTGACATTAGAGACCAGTAAAAACACACTAAACATCTATCCTCTGACTTTAAGTTGACTTATAATGGGTCACATTTCAACTTTTTTTTTTTTTTATTTATTTTTTTTAAAAAGTTGTTTAAAAGTTGTTATAGTGAGTGGGGGGATCAAATAATTGCGACTAAATTAATTTAGTCAATTAAATTCTTAATAATCGATAATTGATTAATTGTTAACATCCTTAATTTAGATATTTAAAAAAAAACAGTAAGGAACCCCTTTTCATCTTCCAGTCCTCAGTGATTTTCCTACTTGAGTATCTTTAATTTAAATCAAAGCCTGCCAGTTGTGAAGAAGCGAGTCTTCCTCAGTGCAAGGAAGAAGCTTAGGCATGATCATTTTTGCATTGCTCGCTGTCGCAGGCTGGAATGCATGGCATGTGTGTCTTAAAGCGACTGTAAAAGGTTTCCACGAGTGCTCGAATACAAAGAGAGTTGCAAGTTCACATAGGACACAATGCACTTTTAAAGCCAACTAATTTTGTTTCGTATCAGTAAATTCAGTTTCGAAATTATTTTTTGTGCAGTCAAACATACTGAACATTTTGATGCAAACACTTTGAACTCAACAAGGGCTGCTCTGAATTCAACAGCACCATCAATAAAACAAAAACTAAATCACTTCGTTTCGAAAACCCCACTCACGCACATCATAATTGTTACAGTGCACCCGAGTCTTATTTACGAAACGTGTGCACAATTTAAATGCCATTTGATGCAAGTGAAAACTAATAAGCATGTGGCACAAATTTCAGAGGGCAACCATTAATCCTTGACGCTGCTCCGTGACACAAAAACAACTAAATCTAAAAAAATAAATAATAGAAAGGCTCACCTGGACTTGGCCGTGTCAGGAGCGTGACAGCAGCCCGGAACACTGTGCCGGTTGATGGCAACATACTGTTGCTGCTGCTGCTGCTTCTGGAGGACACACACCACTTACAGCGTGTCGTCCCACTGCAACGGCAGCCAGAAAGGAGAAACGATAACTCGCGCCCTCACTTTATAAAGTCATGTCAACTGACTCCATAAAGAGAGAAAATGTGTCTTTCCTCAACTTAGGACTTACCCATACAGGCAGCTGCTAGTGTGTCCGACTAGTTTGTAAGTGAAACCTTTAGCTTGCTCCCACCATGTTTGCTAGCGCCGCACAGTGAGCTCCACTGGGCGAGACTAACCCTGGATTTCGACTCGGAGGCTCAACGTCATTATCCCGCTTGAGTTGGTGCGATTGGCAAAGGGTTTGAAGTGATATGCCAAAAATACCAGTCGTATGTCAATAATATCTTGTTAATATCTATTCTTAGCATAATATAAGACAAACTTGTGAGGATAGCGTGAGGTTGATTGGCTGAGGGTTTTTTTTTGTGTATTTTTCTTTTAAGAATAAAAGAATGAAACTCTTAGTCTTGCGATTGTATCAAATATTTTATTATTTTAATTGTCGTGCGTTTTAAATGAATCATTCGATGTGCGATACACGTTGCCTTAAATTGAAAACGAATGGAGTGGAATATAATTCGATAGATTTATACCTTACAGAACTCACTGAGGGCATACTTTTATGCGATAGCCGTGGTACTGCCCTGCCTTCTGCCTGAATGAAAAGACGGGTGACGCTCACGCTAGTGAAGGTGTTTTGTGGCGAAGAAACAGTACGACAACACTGGTCTGATTTCCTTTTTGGGTGTTGTTCATTGTGCATCTTCAAACACGTGCGTTTATCTAAGTATTGTCTAGAATAATAGCCGCGTGTGTGCTTAGGGTTAACCGCTAAGCTTAATTCGCGTAAATATGAAGTTAGCTAACTGGGCTATCATGCGTCAGGCAGTTAGCGCTATCACTTTACTGACAGATGCGCGTTTCTACAAAGTTCTTAGTCGTGGAGCTTACTATATAAACACTTTGCGCACTGTGGTTGAAAGGCGTTCCCCGATCTAAACGTGCTGACGAACGTATGCGAAGCGAATAAAGTGAGACGCTCGCTGTGGCGCATTCTGATCCAGTCATCGCACGTTAGCATATCAGGCGTAGGAGCGGAGCACGCACTGACGTTTGCAGGATTGCGAATGCTTGGCAGCGACGTTGAAGTCAAAGCGGTCATTGTTTTGTGTGCTTTGTGCTCCCCCCCACCACCCAATTCAGAGCGACGGAAGTGGAAGTAGCGTAGCAGAATGGACCCCCAAAAGGTGGTAGAGTTGAAAAAGTTCGTGACCGCCTGCAAGGCTAATCCCTCTCTTCTGCATCTCCCAGAGTTGGGCTTCTTCCGACAATGGCTGGACAGGTAAGAGTCAAGTCTGCTGCAAAACGAACTCTGCCCGGATGGTAATGCAAAAGATCAAAGTAACTGATCAATAAACCAGAATACAAATCAAAATGTATAAATAAAAAATATTATTCAGAGAACATAGTCGCTTTGTCCATCATGCACATGCTAACACTGTTTGTATAACAATTTTTTATTAATATGATTAAGTCGTTGAAAATCAATCTGCTTGAATTTTTTTTTGCCTCGTAGGTCTCAATTCTGCGTCCACTGTTTTTCTTAATTTGCTCTTAAATCTTAACAAACCCACCATTAAAACTGCAACCTATGGTCTATTTATTCTGGGCGGCCACAAGAGGGCGATGTTTCACAGCTAGCGTTGCATCGCGCAAGCAGAGGTCACGATGGAAGCTGGTCGCAAGCCTGGACAATAAATTCCCAATGTCTTCTACGGTGGCGCAAATATTTAGAGCTGCGCATTTTGAGCAGCTCTCATTGGAATTGAACTTGGATGCTAAACAGAACCAAATAAGGCAACTGTCAGAACTCGAGGGGGCCGGAGATGGAGATATACTTGCAGTTGCTGGTTGCTGCAATATATATTCATTATCATTGCGAGAAGAAAAAAAATTGATGACATGTTTTTATTTGCAGCATGGACGCAACATTGCCTCCCCAGCCAGAGCAAAAGGAGTCTTGCCATGTGAGGACAGCGCACACGTTATGACACCAACGACTACACCGATTATTGCATTGCAGTTTTATAACTCTGTCATGCTTTTTATATTGTTTTAACCCCCCCAAAAAAAAAATCAATGAGCCTTTTTTCTTTTTTTTTTACTCTGGCATGTAGGGGGGCTGTCCCTGTGGTCCTCCACCATCAAAAGCTTCGGCTTCGGCTTCGGCTCCTGAGCCTCCCGCGTCGTCCGAGAGCGAGGAAAGTGAACTAGGTACTTTTGCTCTATATAAAATAACTTGTGTCTTACTAAAAAAAAAAAATAAATCCATCCAGCCTCATTTTATCACCCTATCATGTTTCGTGACGTAATCTAAAAAAAAAGTTGCAAAAAAAAAAATTTTAAGAAGTGAAGTCCTTTCGAGTCATCTGAAGTGAAGAGCGGCAGGACTCGAAGAAGCCTCCCGTTGCCTCAACGTAACCTTGCTGTGCCGAATGCGGGACGGCATTTTTAAAATGCGAATGAACTGATTTCACGTCCCGCTTGGGTTTTTTTTTTTCTTTTCCTCCCAGAAATTGACAACGACGGGGTGATCGAGCCCGACACCGATGAGCCGCAGGAGATGGGAGACTTTGAAATTGTCGAGGTCAGCTTCTTCTGAGCTTTCTGCCTGGAGCCGCGTGAAAGAGATGACGAGCAGGAATCTGAAGCCGAGAAAAAAAACACTGGCCTGATTGTGAGGCTTTGTAAACTTTTTTTTTTGTTGTTGTTCCCCAGGTCACAGAGGAGATGATGGAACAGGCCAATGAGAAAAAGATGGATGCAGTTAATGCGCTCGGGGAAGGTGTGTCCACTTTGAGCTAAAACTTGAAAGCGCAAACGAGCGTGTGTTTTTGTTTTGATTTGGTAACTATGTGGTTTAAATTTCAAGAAAAAGTATTTTATCTATACTTTTGTTGTCCACTTTTAGGAAACCTCCAGAAAGCTTTGGATCTTTTCACTGAAGCCATCAAGATGAACCCCCGTCTGGCCATCCTGTACGCCAAAAGGGCGAGGTGAGGCTCATTTACGTGCACTGTGTTATCAGCCACTACAAGCAACGACAATTTCACAGTCCCGACGGCAAAAAAAAAGTCTGTTTTTTTTTTTATTGTTTCCGCTCTTTGGCGCAGCGTCTACATCAAGATGCAGAAGCCCAACGCGGCCATCCGAGACTGCGACAGAGCAATCAGCATCAACCCGGACTCTGCACAGCCTTACAAGTGGAGGGGGATGGCCCACAGGTAGCTCTCCCTCTTGCATCAGCAAGGCGAACACACTTTCAAAGCCGGACACACAGCAGGAAGGGATTTGTCAGGGCCGTGCACCGCATACACTCCCGAATACCGAAAGTCATTGGAACGGTGAGGCCAAATTTCGTCACTTTTGCTGCTTGCTGAAGACAGTTGGAATGTGAGACAACAGATCCACATGTCAGCTTTTATTTCCAGGATCCACATCTGGATCTTGTACACAATTTCAGAGATGACATTATTTGTAACGGCGCAGCGCGTTTTTAGGCGAGCAAACGTATCGGAACAGATACAATTAAGATGAATGAGACCCAAGTAGTTTCAGTACGTCGTTCCATATCCTTCGCATGCAATAAATGCATCGAGCCCGTGACCCACTGACCTCGCCAAACGCTTGTATTCTTTTGGAGGGGGAGTGCATTAGTAGGTGTAAGGATGTGGTGGCCGGGCTCATTATCTGCTTTTCAAAACATGCTTCATGGGCAAATTCAAATAGGAATTAGAAAACCAAATCAAATTGTTTTCTACAAATTCCACCAGATTCCTCTTCTACGTGTCCTCAACTACCTCTGAGGTGATTTCCATCTTGTTTCACTGTAGCATTTTGGAGTAATCTGTGGCTGAAGTTACACACTGCATATAGTGCAAAACCTGTTTTCATGGGCAAATTCAAATATTATTTAAAAAAAACAAACAAACAAACAAAATCAAAATGTTTTCTACAAACTCCACCAGATTATTGTTCTACATGTCCTCAGCTACCCGTGTGGTGATTTTCAACTTGTTTCACTGTACCATTTTGTGTGTGTGTGTCCATATTCCAGTCACCCCAGCAGCAGCCCATATTAACAGCCCATATTAACCAGTCATTTCCCCCTTCTTTGCACATCTTATCAGTTCGTCATCCTCCTGCCCACCAGGTTCACCCTAAACTTGCTGCTTGTTGACTGTTAACTGTGTAGCTTCAGCAACAGATTATTAGAAAATGCGACAGTGAAGCAAGCTGAAAATCACCACAGAGGGCGTTGAAGACATGCAGAACCAGAATCTGCTGGAGTTTGCTGAAAACACTTTGATTTCGTTTTTTTAAATAATAAAAAAAAAAAACTGCTCGCACGCTTTACCAGAAGAGGCGTTTTAAACGCGCACTCAATTTTAAAGTGTAGCTGGCGCGACCGAGCCTTTCCGAAGCGTAGCTGGCGGGACCGCGCCGCAAGACGGCAAAGAACGCACGCAAAAGGACGGCGTCGATAGACGACAACGTTGAACCTCCTGCTTGGAAGTTACTTACCATCTTCACCATCTTTGTGTCGTATCCACAAAGGTTTTTTCAATTATGGAGTCATTTAAAGGCACCAAGTCACCTGCAGCTGTTAACGTGCGTTGCAGGCTGCTGGGCCACTGGGAGGACGCAGCCAAGGACCTGGCTACATCCTGCAGACTAGACTACGACGAAACTGCCAGCGCCATGCAGAAGGAGGTCCAACCTAAGGTACGATACCGACGTGGAGAACGGGACAGAAAACGCTCCTCGATTCACGCGTTTGCACATTGTTTGCTAAAACCGTGATGTGCGTGCGTGTGTGGTCAGGTCTCCTTTGTGTGAAGTACCCTCATCCCGACACGCATCCTCCTCCTCCTCTCTGTTCGCAGGCCAAGAGAATCATCGAGCATCGACGCAAATACGAGCGCAAAAGAGAGGAGAAGGAGATCAGGGACAAACAAGAGCGGATAAAGAAAGCCAGAGAGGAGCACGCAAAGGCTCAGAGGGTGAGAGTTGTTATTTCTAAGAAATAAATGACCAGTATGATCTTCAACCTCGTCACCCAGGACCGCTTTCCACAATATCTGATATGGTGACTTATCCAACCATCCATACATCCATCCATCAAACCATCAGTCCCTTCCTTCCTTCCTCTCTCCTCATTCTCAGATGTTTTCTCACTGCCGTAAAGCACTTCATTTTTACACCCTGGAATAAAACCTCTAGTTTTGAAAACGGTACTATCCAGATATAAGTTCCAACGCAGTAATGTGTGTGTATCACACAGCAGGAGAGACCATCTGCAGTGCCTCCAGTTCATCAGACCCCCAATAACTATATATATATATACGTCGTGTTTCCTAACAGGAGGAGGAGGCGCGACAGTCTGCAGGAGGAGGATTCTTCCCAGGTAGGAGAGCACACACGATGGAGACAAAGTGGTTATATATATTAAAAGAAAAACACAAACACACACTCCATGTATTTTTTTGCAATGACCCTCATCGTTGTACCACAGGACTGGCTGGGTTCCCGGGCGGAGTCCCAGGAGGGATGCCCGGTCTCGGGGAATTCTTGAAGGATCCGGAACTGATCCTCGCCATGAATGTAATTAGAACATAAAGCCTAGATACATTTGCAGACTTCCTCTGCCCTTGTATTATTGTAAATGCATTTCTACTGAGGATGTTAACAATTAATCGATTATCGATTAGGAATATAATCGATTAAATTAAATTAGTCACAATCAACTGAACATTTTTCACCTGTAGATACTGTGATGCTCATAATATACCTAGAGCAAGTTACTTTATAGCAACTTTAAAAAAAATTAAAAAAGTTGAAATGTGACCCATGAGAAGTCAACTTAAAGTCAGAGGATTAAATTTTTAGTGTGTTTTTCCTGTTCTCTAATGTAAAAATGGGTCACATTGGACCATCAAACATTATTTAATGGTTAAATAATGTGTTCCTTGCACATTTTTCATTGTGAAATTTAAGCTCTCAGGAAAGATTGCCGCTTTTCAATTCATCGTTAATCCATCGATAAGGTCAATCAGCTAGCGATTAATTAATTAATCGATAATTTGCACCCCCTACTTTCTACTTATTGTTGCTTCTAGTGTTGATAAACTCTTGAATAATGATGCTGCGGGAAATAGTGTGTAAGACTTCGGGAAAGACTGTGCTGTTCCTCTTTTAACCGACTTAAAACAGACTTAATACTTAATACTAGCAGGATGAATGTTTGAAACTCATTTATTTGAAAACTACCACTATAACTACGTGTTTTTTTTCCCCATCCTATATTTTAAAGCCATCAGTCATGAGGTCATTGAGTAAAAGTTTCTCTTCATTGCAGGATCCTGAGGTTCGGGCCGCCTTCCAGGATGTGGCACAGAACCCGGCCAACATGTCCAAGTACCAGGACAACCCCAAAGTCATGAACCTCCTCTCCAAGCTGAGCGCCAAATTTGAGCTCCGCCACAGCCGTAGACAGACAGACAGACGGTGGTGAGACGGACCAAAGCCTGGAGTTGTGAATATTTGGTGGGCGGGCCGGAGGAGACACTATATACCGTGTCCAGCACTTAACTTCACTGTGCAGATTGAACGGGGAGCAAACTGGTTGACGTAGGGGAAGCATGGCAACTTTTTTTTTTTTTTTTTAATGTTTGTGTCCTAATTTAGCGGAGTCTCAAATTAGCAACTTAATTAGGAGTCACACCGGTACAGGTTGACGTTTCTTTACCTGTTGGGGGGAAAAGCTCAATGGAGAGCTGCTGCACTTAAAACTTTAACCCAAACGTTTCCTGCCATTGAAATTGTTGAAAATGGTCTATCCACTGTTTCCTTTCTGTTTCCGAGCAGAGCGCTACCTTCACATCAAGCTGTGACTGTTTCTGTTCACCAATCTCAGACTAAAAGGCGTTCGGTGTCTCAATCTGTTTGAACAGTTGTCATAAGAATAAAGCCTCTGTTACTGCATTGCTTTGTTGTTGTTGATGCGACATCTTGCACGGCCACACTGTTACCTGTCAGCAGAATTAAATACGTATCGGAACTTCTGCTTCTTTTTCAAGCCAACGTTCTGCTGCAGGAGTTTAGGATTTACTTGTATACTGACAAAATGGGCCCCATTTGAATTACACAACACTGGATTAGCTCCCAATAGGGATGTGGGGGAAAGGATGTAAAAGGGAGAAATCCAAGTTTTTTGTCGTTTGTTTTACATTTTCCAATTAAAAATGAAGCACTTCCTTCATCTTAAAAATAGCTCAACCAGTTTTGAAAAGATGAAAGAACTAATGCTAGAAAATGGTACAGGGCGATTATCAACTTCACTCTTCTCTACTCTGCAGGTTCACTGTTCAGTAACAGCTCGTTAGCTCTGGAGCTTCCTTGCTCATCTGACGAAGGCGTTTGCTTTCAATTACAATGGTGGCCGTGTTCACCAAATTATGAAAGAATCAATGAGGCCGGAGGCAGTTGTTGCAACTGTTCATGCAGCTAATTTACATTAGCTGAAAATTAGCACCAGTGGGTTTCAGCTGATGATCTAAAAAAAAAAAAAAAAAAAGAATCTATTACAAATTTATTACCTTTCAACAACTGACGCAAGATTCAATTTGAGACTATTTTTTTTATTTAAGTACTTACAACAAACAAACCTATCCAGATTTATTACACAAGTGTAAAACAGAAATGGGATTATACACTGGGTGGGGCCATACAGAGGGAGACGGGCCAAAAAAGCCTAAAAACAAACAGGATGGAAAATGGCCCAGCTAGTGTCCATATCTGTGGAAGTAGAACAGAAGACAACAAACACAATCAGTCCAGCTGTTCACGTGAGCAAAAATGTAGCACTGCAGTAATACATTTCAACGACTCAGACAAATACGCAGAAATTGAATACAGTATTAGTAGTACTTTTTGAAGTACAAAGTTCTTCTACTCACTTCTGAAACTCCCACTCCCTGTTGTCTAGAGGACACACCTGTCTGGTTTTAAGCCAGCGGGAGATGCAGTGGAAGTGGAACGCATGCTGAGGAAGGGACATGGTTGGAACAGGTTCAAGTTTGCTCAAAAAGGTCCACATAGGTAAACATTTTAAAGAGTACACAGACGGCAGCCTTTATCAATGAAAAGCAAAATAGATTATATTTTATTAAGGGGAAAAGCAAACTCGGTGTCAAATTAAAGTGTCTGAAATGATGCTTAAGAAACGTGACACTGCTGAATCTCACATTTGTGCTTTTTCACCTGGTAACTTCACACAGCAGAAAAAAACAGCAAGATAAATTTAAGCTGCCGCGTTAGAAAAAAACAGGAACTGATGAACTTAGATGAGATACGTACATTGCAGACACCCCAAGCAACGGTACACTCCTCGGACGTTGCAGAAGCTTGGTTGGCCTGGCACTCAATACCTGAGGAGACGCACACATCAGTATTGATGTATCAGCACCCCCCCCCAAAAAAAACAAAATTACTGCTGAGATGAGATGTATGAGTATCAGTGTGTGAACTTACAGAGATCCATGATGTGGTTCCTACAAATAGCGCAGTTGTCTACGACGATGTCCCAGGCCCATAGTGCAACAGCATTCCACTGGAGAAAAATAATGACAGGTGGCGCTCTTATATGATAATGCTAAAGATTAGTAAATACAAATATAAACAGATGGCATTCGTAGTTTATCTTTTGGTTAATATATCATTACTTGCTTTTAATATTTTTTTCATAATTTTGCTGTAGTTTCACGTTTTTTAAATAAACAATCATAAAGCATATGATTTAAAAAAAAAACAACACTTCCAATGTTTTGTACATTATCGATGTACTGTGTTGAAAATTTAGCAGGTCATGAGTGACACGAAAATGACAGAGGTTGATACACGAACATTAGAAAGTGATACATTTGGCTTAAGGTTCAGAGTTTGCCGCAAGACACGGAATTTCGAAATGGAATTTTGAGAACTCTTCATTGTAGCTGTGGTTAGCTTAGCACTTGGTCAAGAGCTCTGATGTTCGCATTATACTGAGATGTATGTTAGCAGAACTATTTAACCGTTTACACTTTTCAAGTAGTTGCAGTTCGCTGTCAAATAACCACATAATATTGTAACTTCTAACCACCGGTATCCCCACCGCAGACGGATAATGCAGACTCATGCCTGGTTTAAATTAGCATGACAGCTCTAGTAGTGCTCTCGAGCTATGCTACGGGGAGTTAGCGCTAAATGCTAACAGCGTATACATGTTGCCAGAAAGCACACCCGCGCTAACATTTCGGCTCTTTCGTATATAATACGTTCAATTTATGCCGCATACAAGTTTCTCCATTGTACAAGCGCACCTTTTTAACTTCAAAACGCTTCTTGCTTGCTCCGCTGTTGGTGCCACTCGGCGTATCCACATCCATCGCGGCTGCCATCTTGGTAGAAGTGACGTCGTTTCCGCGATCGCCCCGGTTTTTTGCAACGAGTCTTTGATGAGAAACCACGGGAACGGAAATATAAATCGCCTTTTATTTTGACAGACGAGCTTGCTCATACGGCTGTAAACAAATGGCCACCAACTGTCCGTAGCCCAAATCAACACAGTTTACACCTTTATCGATTTACCCAAGAGTCACTGTGTTGCACCGACGCTCGACAGTCGAATCACAGTCGAATCACTTCAAAAAGTCGTAGCGCCTGTTCAGTACGGCTTGGTCACAAATGTGATAGGAAATTGCAACATATTTGCATAAGTCCTTTTGTGTTTCAAATAATACAAAATGATAACGACTAAAAGCTGACTTGTTCATTTCCCAATCGTGGCCAATGTGTTAAATTAAAGAAATGCATTAAAAAAAAAAGTTAGGTTCCACCGAGATTTGAACTCGGATCGCTGGATTCAGAGTCCAGAGTGCTAACCATTACACCATGGAACCGCCATGCTGAGATCGTGAAATATTGGCTACTCATTTCCAACCCACACTCACACTCTGACGTCATATGTGTTGATTTTAATCCGCTTGGGATCCGTTTAAAGATTTTGATCATATGTACTTTATTCAAAAAGAGAAACGTCATAGTATACAAGACTACATACTGCCTGTCCCAAGTACTGCGGTCAAGCCAACGACAGTTCGACAAAAGCGGTCGGCCCAGCAGGCACTCGCTTTTTGCTGGCTCTGTGTACACCAGGCATTACGGTAATCATTGAGCACAATGGGGAAACTAGATAGAATTGCTTTTCTCTGTACTTGGTTTCAGATTAATATTTTTGGAAAATTCTTAGTTGTCAGTCCATTCTTCCATGTCTGCCTGGTAGTACACATCCAGTGGAAGCCCACCACTCATTTTCAGAAAATTCTGATGTAGCATTTCAAAATAAAGCTCCTCCAAAAATTAAGATTTATCTGTTTAATATTCTTTATGTCAGATTATAGTGTCGGGGAAATTCCTAATTGTCAGTCCATCATTTCACTTCAGGGTGGTAGTGCACCACAACAGGAACCCCCGACTGAATTTCAGAAAATTTGGATGTAGCATTTCAAAATAAAGCTCATCCAAAAGTTGTGACTTCTTTGTTTAGGCTCAACATGCTTTCAGATTACAATTTTGTAACAATTCCAAATTGTCAGTCTATCTTTCCAGTCTATGTCCAGTGACATAGATAATGATTTATTGATTGGATCACAGTAGTTTCTTCTTCTTCTTGGTCTCTTTGGGTTTCGTCTGAGGTCTTCTTTTGGTTGTGTGAAGCTTTTTTAGTTTAGGTTTCATTTGCTTTTCTTTGGACCCAAATCCCTTTGGTGTAAGCTTGAGTGCATTCAGTTTTGGAGGTCGAGTGGCTTCAGGTTCGTGAGACTTGCCTTCCTGACAGGATTTGAACACATTGACCTCACGAACCTTCAGACCTTTGACTTCAGGAGGGCTACCACAGGTGGCCATTACCTCCAAACCCACATTCTCCACCCACCTACAAGAAACAGCAAGTGGAAAATTATTCCATTGTGTGATTCTTCTGAATATTTTAGAAACAAAGTTTAAGCAAAATGGCACCAACTTCCTCAGCGGCAGCAGTGGACAGTCACATAGCAGTGGGTTGTCCTGCAGGTCCACCACCTCCAGGCCTTTAAGTAGGTTGAGGTCAGGAAGGTTCTCCAGTTTGTTTCCTCTCAAAGTCAGAGCCTTCAGCCCAATGTCCAGCCCCTCCAGAGAATCCATGGACATCTGGACAGCAACACAATTTCAATGACTGAGTACCAATAACTTCCAAGTTTGTACTAAAAGCATGCATACAGCTTCAGTGTGGGTGACTCATAAGAAATCAGCCCCTAACATCATATATCTTAGGCCATGAGAGTCGACAGGCTGACGACAAATGTCCTCCTCTTGTCAGATCAACAATTGTGCTGATGAATAGATGCTGTATAATTAAGCACAGTCATAAAATTTGAGACAGAAATTTTGTCACCATCTTGGTAATCTCTTTTAACCCATTAAATGATGGAACATTCTTTTGATGTTTCACGTGTGCATGAAAACACAAAACTGTGCTAGTGAACACAATATCCATCCATCCAATATTGTTAGTTGCAAGATTGGATATATGGATGGATTCTTTTTTTTAAAATTTGATATGACCATCATATGAAGTTTTTTTTTGTCATGCCAAACATTCCCCTTACCTTCTCAATGCCCATGTGATCCATATAAAGTCTCTTCAGACTCTGGGACACAGGAAGGAATGCCTTAGGTCCCAGGAAGGGAATCAAATTCTTTGACAGGCTAAGCTCCTCCAGGTTAGGAGCCACCGTGAGAGCATGAGTGGGAACCTCTGTCAGTTGATTTGAATCCAGGTGAAGTGTGGCAAGAAAAGCTGAGTCCAGGGCGCCCTTCGCAATAGACGCAATGCTGTTATTGGTCAGGTAAAGTTCTTTAAGGTGAGGCGTTTTTGAGGACAGCAGGCCAGTTGGCTCTAGTTTAGAGATGGCATTCTGCTCCAGGTGTAAAACAAACAAATTTGGTAATAGCGCCAGAGCTGTGTTAAAGACACGAGGAGGGAGAAATTAGAAACAGTTTTTTTGCCATTGTTAACTCATAAAACACACAAAAACTTGACATGTTACTGACCTGATCCAGGGAATTGTCCCAGTCGATTGCCATCCAGGTGAAGGTAGGTTAGTTGTGGGGCACCTGTAAAGGCCCCAGAATCTAGAAATGTGATGTCATTGTCCGAAAGATACAGATAAAGTAGGTTTTTCATTCCCTGAAAGGCACCACTCTCCACTTCGTGGATTTTGCAAAACTGTAGGTGAAGGGAAACTACTTGGCCACTGCCTGGAAAGCTGTTAGAGGGAAGGTAGTGGAAGTGGTTGCTACGGATATCGAGCAGCTGCGTTTTGGCCGGGAAGCCTCGTGGAACTTTGGTGTGGCCGCGGCCCTCGCAAGTGGCATGCTGGGCTTGAATCTGGGGGATGGTAAAAAAAAAAAAAGATGAAGAAGTTACAATAGTAACGATGAATTGGAATCATATTGCGCTTTTGTAGGCACTCAAAGCACTTAACATTGAACCCTTTATTCATTCACACCACATTCACACTGGTGGTGGTAAGCTCCATGTGTAGCCACAGATGCCCTGGGGCAGCATGACGGAAGCGTGGCAACCAATCTGTGCCAAACGGACCTTCCGACCACCACCAAACATTCACTCACATTCGTACGACTTTCCGGTCATTGGACAATGAAAAATCAATCAATAAATAATAAATTAAATATACCAGCTCTCCAACAAGAGTTCTCCAATTCCCTCTGTGGAGAATATCTCATCTTGCTATTGTTACCAAAAAATAAATAAATCATGGTATTAAGTTTGAGGCAATACCTTTAATTTCTTTCTTTTGCCTTTGGCTTTTTGAGGCTTAAAAAAAAGGCAAGTACAGGCTAAAAGTTGTTCAAGGTGTCATTAATGAAAATTACAAAAATCGGGATAATGTACCGCAAGAGTGAACAACTCACATCGCAATCACAGTCCGCTGGACACTTGACTTTCAACTTGGGCTTGGCGGTGGGTGTTTGGGCGCTCTCGTCGTCTTTCTCCAATTCATCCTTCAGCGTCTCCCCACGACTGCGACAGCGCAGATCCAGAAGGGCCACAGCCTTTAGCGGCTCATCTGACAGGTGAGGAGGCCCAGCACAGGCTCCCAGTAGCTTTATCCCACCTGCACTCGCCCACCGCTTCAGGGGCCGCATGTAGCAATTGCAATAGAGCGGGTTGCCTATAAGAAGATTGAATGAATGAAGTGAAGAATCTTCCAAAGTTCACCTGTCTTTATATCGTCCTGCTGCTCTACCTGTCAAGTTGAGGCTCCCCAGGTTCTTGGGGCCCGTGAGGGGCTCAAGGTAGCGGAGCTGATTGTGACTGAGGTCCACGTGGGTTAGGAGGGGGGCCCCCGACAAAGCCTGTTCAGACAGGTCCTGGAGGGACAAGTGGTCGAGGTAGAGGTGTGTCAGCTTGGCCATGGAAACCGACTCTTCGCCGAGGTAGATCATGGGGTTGTGGCTCATGTCCAGCCGCGTGACCTCACGAAGTCTACACGCAGAGAAGACAGTGAGGGAGAAAGGTCAACCCACATAAGCGTTCTCGAGCGTCACAGGCCATTTTTTACGTCACCTGCTCATGGCCTGGGTGGGGAAGAACTGCAGCTCGTTGTGGTCCAGGCTGAGACGGCTGAGTGTGAACAGTCCGGCAAACGCCTCGTGGGCCAAATTGTTGAGGGAGTTGTGGCTAAGTCGAAGCCACTTTATATTGTTCAGGCCCTGGAGGATGCGTTGTATACCCAAAGGACAACTATTCATATGGTGGAACCCTGTAAATGTCAGCACAACATTAATGGAACGTTTTCTAGAAGTCTAAAAGAGTACCTGGAAGGCCAGGTTGGGGATGTATACTAGCTGGTTGTGAGTGATGGCCAGCATGTTGAGGAAACCAAGCTGCGTGAAGGCTCCAGGCTGGATCTCCTCTACGTGGTTGTGTTCCAGGTGAAGCTCTTTCAAGGAGGAGAGGCCATCAAAGGACTCCTGCAATATCAAGAGCGAAGTGGAGCAAAGGTATGTGGCTAAATTAAAAAATGGAACATCAATGACTCCACCCCCATTAAATATGTGCTTACCTGGAGAAGAACGTCGATTTTGTTGTAGGCAAGGTTGAGTGAGACCACGCGGCCCAGAGCTCGAAAAGCACCCTCCTTCACCCTGTTGATGTTGCAGCGCTGCAGGTTGAGGTGGGTGAGGTAGGGCGTGTGAGTGAACGCCCCCCTGGGGAGCTCCTGCAGGTTGTTATTCCTCAGGTCCAGTTTCACCGTTATCTGCGCGTGACAAGACGGTAGAGGTGATTCATGACAAAAAAAAACAAAAAAAACAAAAAACAAAACAAAACCAAAATCTCTGGAAATCTTTTGGAACTGTCAAAGATGTATGAACAGCTGCTCCCCAAAGGCCCACAAACAGAATGGGTCTTGAGTATATGTTGTTTTGCACAGGATTTGTGAAGTTGTTATGTTGCCCTTGTGACGCTTCCTCCTTTTCATTTGGGAGTGGCCATTGACCTTTTGCTGCACTCACCTGTCCGTGCTATGTGTTCCTATATTTATGGTTTCCTGTCTGTGCTTGGTGTTCCTCTATCTTGCAATGCATGCAGGTTTCTGGGTGAAACGGAGGAATGATCAGTAGAGGTGTCCAGCCGTTTCCCAACAGTGATGCTAATCTTTCAGACCAGAACTTTTGGGATCTCCTGAAAAAAGGGGACGCTGCATCTCAAGGGGCTACCTTAAATAGACTGAAATTGAAGCTTGGGAATGGTGCCACCTCACAGCAAGAAGGTCCTGGGTTCGATTTCTGGAATGGGGACCTGACCTGGGACCTTTCTGTGTGAAGTTTGCATGTTCTCCCTGTGTCTGCATGGATTCTCTCCAGGTTCTCCAGCTTCCTTCCAAAAACGAGCATGTAAGGAATCTCTTGTCCATACGTAGGTGAGTGCGAGTGGTTGTTTGTCTCTATGTGGCCCTGCGATGAACTGGCAACTTGTGGGTATTGGAGATGGATGGATGGATATAACCACCCCCCCTCTACCTCTCGTATTAGTATTTAAAAAAAAGCTGCTGTTTTAGATATCAGGTGCAACAATCTTCAGAGTACCTGTATTCCGGTGACGCTGTTTCCTCTGGCCAGACAACAATAAACTCTTCTTTAGAAGACCTTTGTTTGCAAAAATTGATTCCAGCCTCCACCGAGCGGCACGTTTAGGCTACCCACCTCATCCACAGTTTTGGGGACCTCGGTTAAATTCTTGCCGACACACGCCACGGTGAGTTTGGTGCCATCGCAGCTGCAGACTTTAGGACATTTGCCGGCGTGTCCGGGGGGAAGAGCCAGGGAAAACATCAGCAGACAGGACACAGCAGAGACAAAGTTCATCTGCGTACGCGATGGGTGGGTGGGTGTGGGTGGGGGGGGGGGGGGGAGAAAAGCGCTGTGAGAATCAGTGCTGCAGTACCTGCTGTGTTGCAGGCAAATTTTGTGTTTACATGAGTGAACATCTTGAAAACCACAACAAGGCTTTGTTGGAGAGATGAACCACTGATACATTCCGACAAATTTTCCTTGAATTTTTCTATGTGTACATCAATTTTCTAACACCAATTTTTCCTGCACAAAGTGTTGCTGGAGTCTGGAGTTTTTATGTCACTTGTTGTATTGTTGGGGACTATGGATGAAATTTAGCAGCAGTGCTAAGCGTATTTACAGTGAGTGCTCATGTACTCAGTGTTCATCAACTGTCCCGTCTAAATAAACTTATAATAAATAATAATATATAATAATAATAAATTAATATCCCATACCTTTTCCATAAAGCACAGAACTTTAGACCTTAACACTGCGAATGGACTATTTCCATTTCTCTTAGAATTCTTTTAAATCTTAATTCTGAATAAAGCTGTTACTTTGTTAATGAAGTTATTTTCTTGCTGGGTCATATATCTAAATGACCGACATTTGAAGCTCCTCGTGCCAGACCTCATGATTTGGAATTTACATGCGCAAAAAGTAACATCCTAAAAGAAACAGGAAAAACAAACTTACCGTGGAACAGAAGGTCGTCGGACAAGATTTCCTTGCTGGCACCAATCAATAGTTGATTGCAGGTCAATAAAAATGTCAGTTTAAGCCGTAGTTATCTGCTAGCTACTTTAAAAAAAGATCTCCATGTGTACTTTCAGCACTTACAGTCTGACGTCCCAGCAGCCAACAAACAAGACTCTGGGAAATTCTTTTCAGGGACCCCTGATCCCTGTGGCCCTGCACTGCAAATTAACACCTTGGCTTTACATTTTCGCTCTGGGGTGTAGCACAGAGACAGTCGCAGCTGGTTAAACCTATTTGTGGTCTTAAATTTATGGTTAATATTAACTTGGAAGGATTCTGACTTGTTTTTTTTTTTTGCCTATGAGGAATGCAGAAATCAAACTCTGAACTCACAATTTCCCTTTATTATTTTCATTTTCGTTCTTAAGGGGCATACACTCAACTCATTCTTTCATTTCTCATTTTTCCAGGCCTCAGTAGATCTGTCACGCACAATTAATCTAAAACTTGAAATGGATATCCAGTGACAGCATATTCCTTCAAAAAGCCCCGTTTCAGCACGCTGATAAACTGAACAATTTAGCTTACGCTTTAAAAACTGCAGTTAGCAATAGAAGAATACAAGCCTTCTGTGTTCAGTCAGACAGAAAAAGTCTTAAGCAAAATCAAGTCAATTATGTTTAAACTTGTCTTTACTTTAAATTGTGTATGGAGTTGGTTTTATTTCTTAGTTTGTGAAATGTGATCCTTGGTTATCTTGCCCAACGCAGAAGTAGTCACAGAAATGTAGCAAGATGTTTACTTGTAAACAACAATGACAAACTGAAAGAAGGAAGTGCTGACATGAGGCATAGAGACGGAAAAAAATATCCATAAATATTTTATGGGTAAAGAATAGTTCATGCCTCAGTAGGTGCACTGTCAAAACTCTCCCCTTTCACCAAGGCAAATTAGAACTGAGGCAAGTGACTTTGCAAATATTTTATTAACTTTAATTGATAAAACGGACTCTGCTTCAATGATGTTGAAAAAAATTAAAACTTATGAATAAAAGATTGTCGCACTTAATACAATAAAATCAAATTTATTTTCACAACACAGATCCAAAAAACACTGCAAACTATGCCCCAATAAAAGCAGGAAGTACATTTTATTTATTGAATCCCTTTTGATTTTGTCATTCTTTTTATCAGTCCATGACAAAGTTAAACATATGAAATTCAATAAACATTTCCCCCCCCCCATTAAAACTCAAAAACTAGGTGTCAAATGTCCACATGTACATCGGCCGAGGCCCTGGATAAACCTGCTTGAAAGCGTTCCTGGTTTGCACTACAACAAAAACAGTCAACCAGGTGGAAGGAACCAGGGGAACACACCTACTTCACTGGATTTAAGGAAGAGAGAGGTTGTTTTTTTTGTTTTTTTTAAACCAAAGTGAATGGAGGTAACAGTGCTTTAGGTGGGTTGAACGGCTCCACCAGCTGAGTCTCACGCCACTCAAACGGTCAAGAAGGTGGTGCGAGTCCGGCGAAGGCAGAGCAGGGAACCAGCGTCTGAAACCTGCTACTGCCTGGTGTGCTTCAAACATGAGCTTCTGCGTACGGCATTCCGAAAAAGGTCCATAGGCGGTTCAATAGTGCTTGTGTGTGCGTACGTCTGTTTGTGTGTGTGTGTGTGTGCGTGTGCGTGTGTGCAGTCCTCAGCCTTCAGGCCTGACTCTTTGCAGCGTCGACTGAAGGCTGCTTCGGGCGTTGCCGCACAACTCCAGGGCCTTGCTGTTCCTGTGAATGACAGTGCACATGCTTTTATTGTGAAGTTTTCAGAGGAAACGGTTTGCACTTGTTTCTGGAAAACAGACATGAAGGAGCGCCGTAGAAATAAACGCCCGCAAAACACAAACAGCTATTTATCATTTAAAGGTCCAGTGTGTAAAATATGGCTTGATGTATGAGTTTTTTTTATATTGGTAAAAGCTTAACATACTGCCCATAAATGCATTAATTAAAGTGTATACTTGCAGTACAATAAAAGTAGGTTTACCATTTTAGTTTAGCTAAAATGGGATTTTCTTTTGCTGCAGTACTTTGAGTGGCCACTGGTGGAAATAAAATAGGCACGCCACAATATTGCCAGTCCGGTATCCAGTTCTTATAATACATTCATGGGCTCCCAGTGAGTTGCCATCTTGCATGGCCATATTTCTACGGAAGCCTGGTGTGGACAGTCCCGGCCGCTTGGGAGCGCGTTTCGTAATTACCGCGACTGCTCGCCTCTCCAAATAAACCAACGAAGAAGAAGAAGACGGACGAGGGATTCAGGTTTGGGTGAGCGAGCCAATGTAGTTCGCCGGCAAGCTAAAACAAAACCACTTGATGTCGCTGTTTCTTTTCCAGCATCTCTAAATATGACACACTGGACCTTTAAGCAGGCGCATTTCGGTGCTTAAACAGAACGAACGAAATCCTCCGCCAGCGTGCAAATCACACCGCAGTGAACCACAGCAAGAATTGAAACAGTTGTGTGAGCTTGACTGAGGAGAGAAGGACAGGCTGTGTATTCTGTACCTGCGAGTCGCCTACTGGCCGATTCAGTTTACGCCCTTACCGGGACATGAAAGCCTCCAACACAGCCACGTTCTCTTTGGGGAAATAGTCCTGTCGCACCACGTGCTCCAGCGCCTGCAGGTGGCCGGGAACCACGCGCACAGGCTTCACCTTGTCCTCGCTCTGAACACGGAGGAGCACGACACCAATCAAATGATTTGACGCACCGGCCGAACGAATCGTTCAGAGTGAATTCAACTGCGGCGTGAACACCAACCTTGAGGAGTCCGAGCAGCACCAGCAGAGACGACACAAAGCTGTACCCTTGGAAGGAGGGGTGGCGAAGGCTTTCCTGAGGAGTGCATCTGTGACAAAGCAAGCAGTGTTTAGTAGCAATGTTGGTTAAAAAAAAAAAATAAAATGCTAGTGGCTATAAAAAGGCTATTTTCAATCATTATCAAGAGGTTTATGGGAGGAAAAAGAAAAGGAGAAAATCCAAATTCAAAAATAAAAATTCAAAGAGGTGCAAAGCGACATCAAACTTTTATCAGCTGATCAAAATCAAATCAAATCAAAGAAATTGACTGACCGACGCTGTCCAACACGGCGTCCTTCACCTCGTTGTTCTCCTCTTTGTACACAGACGCGATCTTGAGAAACGCTTCGGCTGTTTTGGTGGAATCCGAAACGTCCACCTGTGCGGAAAGAAAACAGGACCGCCAAGTCAAAAATCAGCACGTACCACCCCGTGTCACTCTTGGCAGTATTCTTCTATCTTTCTCTCTAATCCAGGTACCTGCTGCTGGATCAGCGACGCTCTGGTGGCGCCCAGCTTGAGGAGTTTGTCTGGAGACGGGAAACTGAGGAAAGAGGACACGTCCGGCGGCCGAGACGCCGGTGCGGGTGTGGAGAACTGCGGAGAGCCAGAGAGAGAGAGGGAAAAAACACAAATTCTTCAATGATGGCACAATGAAAAGCCGGCATGCGTTGCAACTGGAGCACCGCTTGACCATCAAGGACGAACCAATGAGATTCTGCACAGAATTCAAGCAACAAGGACGACAAGTTGGCCATCATCACGTTTCTCTCACCTTTGTGCTGCTTTTTTCCCGCTCCCCCTCTTCTTCTTCCTCCTCCTCTTCCTCTTCTTCTTCCTCCTCATCTATCTCCTCTTCATCCAGGTCCTCATCTCCATCCTCCTCATCCTCCTCCTCCTCCTCTTCCCCCTCCCCGCCCTCATCATCCTCGTCGTCTTCCTGGTCGCCTTCATCATCGCTGAGGCAATTGGAAAGAAAGAAAGAAAGAAAGTTAAAGGCAGTTAAAACAGAAATATGATCACAACGAGAGAAGGGATGACGGGAAAAGTGTAGAAAAGAGTGGTGTGCACAGCGCTGTACTGTAGTATTGTTCAGTGGCACTGAGGGAGAGACAGGAGGGCAGAGATGGAAGAAGAGAAAGGGGGGAAAGGATCAGGAATGAGGAAGTCAGAGGGAAAGAGAATGTTACACGTCTTGGGAGAAGTAGAGCCAGAGAGGCCAGACTGAGGAGCCTGAGGAGGGACTGTGAATATTATGGGGTAGAAGGATGGCGATGTTTGTGTTTTTATGTTTAGTCTTTTTTAATTCAACGTATTTCATTCCTATTCAAAGACATTTACTATGGTTTTATGCTGCTATTATGCGAGACAACCACGTTGCTTTTGCCCAGAGCCTTTAGTTTAGTTGTCACTCAGTAGTCGCTTAGTTGCCTCTTTTTTTGTTTGCTTTCTTATTATAAAATGCTGTCATTTAAGTCATTTCCCCGGGGGATAAATAAGATTTACTGATTCTGCGTACGCACAAACTGCCAGGCCACAGAACTGTGGATGCACGGATAAACAAAGTTACCGCTACCGGACCGGACGATGACGCAATTACCTGAGCGAACCAATAACACCACCCATGTTCAAGTCTTCCAAACAGTCCTTGAGAGCTTTGCAGCCATCCTCTCCGAGACAATTGCCTGAAAAAAAGGAACAGAGTTCTTATGTTTTTGACAAAAGTAATTCTTCAGCATTTTCACCAATGATGAAGACATCAGTAAATTAACCACATGAGGGCTTGAGTTAACAGGTTTGTACCGTTTAGGTCAAGTTTCTCCAACTGGTCCTTGCCCTTGACGGCCTTTGCTACAGTAAGAGCGGCTTCCCCTGTGATCTCTCCAAAGGACAGGTTGAGTTCCTATCAAACAGGTGAGAGGATTATTGATTGCGGAAGAGGTTCGTCTGCATCGCAGCTTTCGAGGTGAATCGGTCCCAACAACTGTTTTCCCGTGCGGGCGCATCAGGACGTCACCTTCAGGATGGGGAGGCCTCCCGACACGCTGTCAGCGATGGCGCTGGCCCCGGCGGACCGCAACAGACAGTCGCCGAAGTTGATCACCTGGACGCTGCGCAGGTGCTTCAGGGCCTGAAAGAGACGCGAGCTGTTCACCTTGCGGTTTCGACGACGTCACACCGTGAAACAGGCAAATCTGATTCCTCTCGCTTTGCAGAACATACAGTCTGTAGTTGCAGCTAAGGGACAATAAAGGCTTAGTTTTTCTTAATTAACACCCGATTCAGAACTGAGCATGATTTGTTAACTGCCTGTCATCATTTTTAAAAAACAAAAAATATACGAATAATAAAAAATATTGAAATGACTGACAGATAAATATATAGATAGATAGATAGACAGACAGGTAGAAAGATAGACAGATAAAATAGACCAGGGGTGTCAAACTCATTTTGGTTCACGGGCCAGATAGAGGAAAATCTATTCCCAAGCGGGCCGGACCGGTAAAATCACGGCATGGTGATAATAACGTGAAAATAACAACAACTTCCAGCTGTTTTCTTTGTTTTACTTGTTTGTTTGTGTTATTTCAGCACTCTGCATCAGAGTTGACAACTGCTCAGTCAGGAAAGTCGCAATTGGCTGTCCTAAAAGTAGCCAAATGACGTCATTGTTTGCATTATTGACAATTTGCACTTGATCTCAACGTGATAACACCAGGAAAAGTCGCTCGATTTGTCGCTAGTAGCTTTTGACAAACAAACAAACAAAAAAAAGTCACCATGGGGAGTTGGAAAGTCGCCAGATGTAGCGAGAAAGTCGCCAAGTTGGCAACACTGCTCTGCATCAACTTTGTCTGTTTCGACAAAGACAATGAGGCAATGAGGGCAGCCCATTGGAGACGTGAGCGGCTGCACTTGTGCCGGTTTGCTCAGCCCCAGTACTGAGTTTGTTTGTTTGCGAAGCAGAAACGATATTGCGACACCAAGTGGACACATTTAGAACCGCACTTTCTTTCATTGGTAAATTGCAGTTTTTATATTTTGCAAAATCCTCTTGCGGGCCGGAAAAAAACAGTTTGCGGGCCTGATCCGGCCCAGACAGATAGACAGACAGACAGACAGATATATTTTATCAAAAGTTAGAAGGGGATTTACCTGAGCCATTGCCATAGCCCCCTTCTCAGTGAAGGTGTTGTCGTTGAGGTTGATGATGCGGAGGCCTGCGTTGTGCTGCAAAGCTTTGGCCAGCGCCGTCACACCAGGATGATTGATGCCATTCTGAGGCATGTGAATTTCTTCCAAACTGCCGATCAACTGGGCAAATAAATAAATAAATAAATAAATAAATAAATGTAATCACCCTCCACTCTGTTTTAAGGTGGAGATAAGAGGTTCGTGGTAAAACTTGTCTTTGCACATCGAGCATCTGCTGCAAGTTCACAGAGCAAATCTCTATGAACCGCAGCAAAACCCCTGAAAGGTGGTCAACGTCTTCATCCTCAGAGGAGCCTAAGACCCGACAGAGGATGAAGAGTGTGTTCCAAACCTGGAAGGCGTGTGCGAGGGCGGTGGCTCCGTCGTTCTCCAGCCGATTTCTTCCAGCCACGAAGACCTTGAGACTAAGCGGGGCCCCTTCCTTGCTGGATAATTTGTGGCAGTGAGTCAGTGCAGCAGCCAAGATCTGAGGACGCGCACAGAAGAGGAACCCGTTAATGACACGGTTGAATTTGGTCTCATTTTGACATTACATTTTAATGTGCTTTTATTTTGACATTTGCTTAACCTGCCCAGGAAGTTGTAGGTTCAGAGGTAACTTTAGGTTAGTGTTTTTGAAGGCGTTAGCTGAATCTGGGCACCTGTGTTTCTGTGTTCATCGCACACCATCCACACTGTAAATGCCATGGAGGCAATGTCGTAAGTAAATAATTCCATAATTGGAAGCATGAGATAGCATTAAAAATATTATTTACATAAATCATTTTATTCCTTTTCATGTTTTATTGCTAATGAGTGTGAGTATGGCTGTATCTGTTGTATCTATATATCTATCCATCTATTATAGTTTTTTCTCTCAGATATCACATATTTAATTTAGCCTTAAAATGATAAATATATTTGAGCCCAGGGGTGGGACGAAATAAGTTTGTACTTCTTCCAATCCCCTTAGATTCTTTCTTTCCTTATTTGCTTGACTTTGTTTTTTATTTTCTGTTTATATTGTCTTCTTGTATTTTTCATTACTGTTGTCTACATGTTTGAACTAAATCAATACCTTATTGGAAAATGGTTGAATTTGATTCTAGTGGGGGGGGGGGGTCATCTTTCAATGACACGAGACCACGCCTGCCTCGTGACAACGTAATGTTGGCGCGTGGCTACAGCGACGACGCCGGATGAGAAACGTCTGACACCTTCTCCTGACTCACCTCCCCTCCCCCGATGCCCATGCCGCAGTTGTTGAGCCGCAGCTCCTGCAGAGCGTAGCAGGTGGGGCTCTTGAGCAGCGTCTCGATGCCCTTCACGCCGTCCGGTCCAAACGCGTTGTCGCTGAGGTCCAGGACCGTCAGCCGGGCGCCCGCCAGGATCAAGGCGTCGCCCATAGAATTCTGTGATAGACGCGTGCGGGGAGGTGCAAACACAGTTTAAGGACCCGGTGTGCAGGAAAAACTCCAGAAACTGAAGGGATTTAATGGTGGAGCGTGAAGCTGATAACAGTGGAGAGTGATGCCAGAAGCACTTTACCAGAGCGGGCGGGATCTCAGGACGGAGACGACCGGTAAACATGTCACTCCAATAGCAGCACTGACAAAAGAGGAAACAAAAGTTTGAAGCGTCGGAGTCAATCTGCCATCTTCCATACGGGCACACATGACCCAGCCAGTGAAGATGTCTTAGTTTACGGAGCGTGCGCATGGAGGGTATTTTTGCCCGGGCCAGAACATCCCTGCTGGGCACCTTGTCTTCCCAGGAGATGCAGAGTATCCCATCTGTGAGTATTCGCAGCGTCCATAGCTGTGTTTCCATGACGTCTGCACAAAAGCTAAATATTGCAATAATAAAAAAAAAAAAAATGCTAATGGGAACCTCTCAAATATGGCAAAAAGGTTTTGACGCTCTCATGAGGTGGTTTTTCAGACGCATCGCGATAGAGGTATGTCGCAAAAGTGTCATGGAAACACTTTTTTCGGATTTATACGTGACTTATGTGGTCACGTGACCAGTTCACGTCAAGTGAAAAACAGAAACAAACAATAGCAGACGCAATTCTCATACATTTCGGGGGACGAGATTTTACGAGAGTTACGTCTTGCGATTTTACAGGAATTACGGCTTTTGCACATTCAATGGAAACACCTGCAAACTGCGATTGTACTTTGGCGAAATGTTTTGAAATATTGCTTTTATTTTACGAAAAAACCTGTACTGAAAACACAGCTCATGTCTCACAGGCATACAGGAGTGTGCTCACTACACAGGCCCTGCATACCTGCACTTTAGTGCGCAACTACAACAGAATTGATGTTGAATTGATGTTGGCTTTACATACAGTTGTAAACAACTGAAAACAATAAAGCAATCGCAACAAGTTTTGTTATTTCTCTGCCTTTCATTCAACAGGAGTTTTTCATTGCAACTGTTCTCAACTTGAAAATGTCAAACTGAGACTCCAATTAAGAAGACACAGGGGTGTAAATCCTGGTACCTTCATCTCGCTCTTGGTCTCCAGGGCCTTCGCGATGGCCTTCGCTGCCTCCAAGCCGATTGTGTTTCCCTCGAGCCTCAGAGCCTGCAAGCCGTCAAACTCCTCAATTTCTTTCACTACGTCCGCCACTGGAGAGCAAGGAACAGGCAAAAAAATGTACAATCAATAGAAGCAGGGAACAAGAGCACGTGTAGGCATATTTTCTGAGACGCATGCCATGATGATCGACTGACGGCCCGTACCCGAGTTGGCATCGTCCCATTTTTTGCCCTGGCCTTTGTAGCTGAGCTCTTTTTCTTCCACTGCAGTCTTGGCCAGGGAGTTGGCCAACTGTGTAACAATATCTGTTGCCATTGGGACACCTGATGGACCAAAATCAATAGTTTACTTTCAATCAGCTTTGTTAAAAAACAAAGAAACAAATGAAAAACAATTTGTACAAAGGAACAATATTTTGTCTTTCTGTCACTGCTAAAATAGCAGTCCAAACACACATATTTATTTATTTAGTGCAGCGCAACTTTGGAATTCACTGCCTAGGGATCTTAGGCAGGCAACTACGTTGTCTGTTTTTAAATAGCTTCTTAAAACTCACTTTTATCGTTTGGATTTCTCCTCTATTTTGTAAACTGTTTTAATGCCTTGGTTTTTATTGTTTTTCTGTTGTTTCTCAGTTAATGGGGTTGTCTGTATGATTCTCTTGTTTTATATGTAAAGCACTTTCTTAATTTTATTTTTTAATAAGTGCTATACAAATAAAGTTATTACTATTATTATCATTGCAAGGGAAGTATCATGAATTTTCCAGATCTGAACCGAATATTGTAGGAGGTCAAAAAACTTTCGCAGGAAACTGCTGAAATCGCACTTTTCAATGAGGGACATGGAGTATTGAGATTATGTAAGAACACATAGCTGTGTATCTTGATGCAGTTGATGTAACTAAAGTTGGTATTGATCGTAGGTGATAGCTGATTCATAATTTTTGTACAAGTGTGGTATTTAAAAAAAAACTAAAGTATACAATGTCATGGCAAAGTTGCCGTATAAGGACAGGAAAGTGTATGAATGCAGCCCCTGAGTGTGTATGTTATTATACATGTTAAGTAAAAAGAAAGTTCCAAAAAAAGAAGTAAATCTAATCATATGGCTGGGTCACTGACGTTAGCGGCTTACATTTGTCCACTCGGGGGAACTGACGCTTGTTTTGATGTGCGTTGCTTTCTGGAAGAATTCGGCTAGCGGTCCCTGCTGAGTGATGCTAACGGCATGCTAATACAAAATGCAGGTGGTTTTTTACCGGCGAAGCAGTTGACGGTTGTCGCTTCAGTGAAACATCACACGCATGTCCACCAGTGACACGGCATCGAATCGTGATTATAAGTGGAGTTATTGACAGTAATATTAAGAGGGGGGAGAGTTTCTCCCAGTTAACACAGGTGAGTGCGGCAAAGCGTGGCTCACTCGGCCTCTCACTCGGCTGTCAGCTTAGCTTAGCTTCGGCTAATTGACCGCTTATGTTGTGTTAGCGTTTTTATCACCGAGCGACCAAAAACTCGAAAGCAAGACTTAGTGCAAGACGCGTGACAAAAGGATATGACGGCTTACCAGGTACACAAACGAGGTACGTCTCCAAATCCAGACGGGTGTCACACTCCCGCTCGCTGCCGACGTTCAAAACACTCAGCAACAACACACGACTTGACGACTGCACGGCTCGGAGACAAGGGACCTGTAGTTCGATAGGACTACAAAAGCACCGGTCATGTGCTTTTTGGCACCCGTCGAATAATCCAGTCATTCCCAAAATTACGTTGCGCGCTAGTATGATACATATCCAAAACGGTTGGTTTTTATTGTCTTTTGTTTTTTTTCTACCTCAACAAATGTTTACACACTCCTTAATAGTTTGTTACGGCTGTAAGTGTATAAGTATGGGATTGGTTTCAACAGAAATAACGGTAACCGTTCTTTTTCATTTTTATTTCTATTTTAATTTTTCCATAAAATAAAACAAAACACGGCGAAGCGTTTTTAACTTGTGGATCCAACACTAGTAACCTTCATCTATCTAAAAAATTGTATATAAAATATTACAGTTATATAGTTAATATAGTTTATAGTTAATATAGTTTTGTATGTTCTAAAATTATTATTAAGACTATAAAGTTAGTCTTTGTAAAGTACGTTTTCAAAACTTAATAATAATAATAATAATAATAATAATAATAATAATAATAATAATAATAATAATAATAATAATAATAATAATAATAATTCATTCATTCATCTTCTATACCCGCTTATTCCAATTCAGGGTCACGGGATAATAATAATAATAATAATAATAATTAGTGCCATGCTATTTTATCCATGTGTGTGTATGTGTTTGTGTGGAGGGGCGGGTCTTTTATTTGTTCATTTTGCTGCATGTTTTGCCATTTTATTTTGTTTTTAATCTGTGAAGCACTTTGGGTTGCATTTTTCATACATGAAAAGTGCTAAATAAATAAAGTTTGAAGTTGAAGTTAATAATGAAAGTGAGAAGGAGGAAAAAACGTCGTCACGAATTCGCAGAATTCACATTCGCATGCAGACAAACACAGTCACGTATCACCCTCCTAATATCACCACGCAATGTCTTGTAAACTTTACAAACCAAGACAGGTCACTCGAGGTCGCTCCTATGTCCTCCCTGGCAGTTAGCAGCAGTATGCAGCGCAAAAGTGAAAGTCAATAACAGACGAAGAAGAAAACGTGCGCGGAAGATAATGGGGCTGTTCTTGGTAATCGCGCGGACGGAATTTACGGCTCCTGCAGCTGAAACGAAACTTATCTAGAGCTTCTGGAGTGGGACGGTGCGGGTGCTTCTTCCGCATAGCGTTGCGTTGCGTCGCTCTGGTTTGCATGTCGCAGAGATTGTCTGTGCGTCTTTCCCTACATCCGGACACTAAATCGCGCGCTTCTAAACTCTCAGGGTAAGTGAAGTTGCCCCCCCTCTCTTCCCACACATCTGTTGAAGGTAAGTTGCGCACGATCGCACGTTCACTCCTTCAAAGTCCGTGTTGGCCAGTGCGAAACGCGTTACGCGCAAGCCGGTTTTTGAGTTTGTAAGGCGTGTTTGCGTGTTTTATCTCAACCTCAGAGTTTGACGTTTGACATTCACGGTGATAGGAACTGATCGCCCAGTGTGTAACATCAGCCCGCGAGCGAGATGACGTATTAATGATCGGCAGTGGCCTCTCCATAGTGTTCAAGCGATGGACCCCGCCAGACGGACACTAAGGTAGGCCGTGAAAAGTGGAAACACTCCTGCTGTCGTCTTTTAAAAGAAACACACAAACAACTAAGCAGTCTCAAGCACCTTTCTCTTCTTTCAGGACTAACCCTGAACATCGGAGTCCCGAGGTACCAACTACTCTCTTGATTTCCTGCTTGCAATTTTCTTGCAAACTCATGCTCATTCTGTGTTGTACGACGTGCATTGTCCTAGCCAATAGATTGCGTGGGTTCGTCAATTGGCCTCTGGGAAAGATGGGGGTGCAGAATTCGTTGAAAGATTTTTCATTTTGGAACTTTTGGAAGGAGGAATGTTTACGTTTAAGATGAAAACAACTGTCCGAGCAGCCTTGGTGAAGATGTTGCTTGGTGTAAATGACGCCTTTTTTGAATTCATTTGGTGAAGGGATCTCCTGCATGGATGTTCAAACCATCCAGCAGTGGACCTGACACCATTAGCTGGCGTTCCCAGAGCGTGCGAGTGTGTTGTCTCGAGGAAAGACTCAGTGGGGCCAGTGCAGATGTCTTCGGGTCTTGCTGGACAAATCATGTTCAATAGCTCGTTCGTAGTTGAAATAAGGCAAAGTAGCCGAGGATCAGAGTCATTTCTCGAAGGTTTACTGTTAGATGTACAGCAACCTTGGGGTCATCCAAAATGATCACAGCAAAAGCAAAACGACAACAACACCCAACTGTGAACCGACGATGTGACGAGGTCCGTGCAGACCAGGCGTGGCAAAACCGCTATCTCCGGTCTTGTGGGCATTCCAAGAATAAGTTGTTTTTTTTCCAGTACAGTGCTCCTGCCAACAGATCAATAACTGATGTCGCGACAGGTGGCACCGCAACGTCTGACCTACTTGCGAGTATTTTTGTACCGTTGTCAACTGCGTCCAACAGACAGATTTTCTGACATCATTTTTTTTTTTAATGGTTTCTTTTTCGGTTTGCACCAGACAGACACTGAAGTTCAAAACTAGCGCAAGTGACATGAGCGCGGCATGCCGTAGCTAAATGTTTGTATCTGGTTTTTCGTTGAGTCATCCAGTGCAGTTGTTTTTTGTTTTTTTTTAATTCCTTCCAAAGGCGTGATGACGGTGAAACAAGCAGGGCAGATACCAACGCTTTATTATGACTGCGGTGGTGACAGGGCCATAACATTTGGGGCGGTACTCTTGCATTCCCTTCCACTGTTCTGCTCCTCCCAGGAGTTCATGACAAAGCTGGTGAGCGACCTGCTGTGTAGGGGCAACGACTTCCTCACAGATGAAGATTGGGAGAGAGCGGCGGGGGAGTTCAACAAAGGCCTGGACATCTGGCACAACGTGAGAGAGAAGAAGATCCACCTGTCCGAGGATTTGCTGGAGTGGCTGTACGTGGGCCGGGCTGCCGCCTATCACAGCATGGTAAGACGCGTTTTCACCAGCGAGACGGCGCTCCAGTGCTCTGCGAATCAGATTCAGCGGCAGAAAAAAAATTTATACTGATATTAAATATTATCCTAATTGGAAATACCAGATTGATTGTTGTCCAGATCTGATGAATGAGCCTTGGCATGTAGAACAGGGCCCATTTCTCTCCCACATGATGGGTCAGGATCGTCAGCTTCAGTCCTTTAGATTCTAGAGTTTCTGATGGGATCGGACGCACAGTGAGGGACGCAAACGTTAAAAAGGAAGCACAAATGAATTACAAGTCAGATTGGGGAGTGAGTGGAAAGAGCCTGTATTTATCTTTTGGGACCTGCGTAGATTTTGCAACAGACTGTTGCTTTGTGTGTACCGAGGCCACAGCTATCGGAATCGCTTTGCCTCTCACTTGAACTTTGAAAAGCTGGCGTGATGAGCTCAGACGGGCTGGGCGATTTTGGACAAATGTAAAATCCAGATTTTTTTTTTTTTCTTTTTCTCTGAAAACTCGATTTTCGACTGCAATTTTTTTTGGTACAACTACAAAAGACAATTGAATAAGTTATTTCAAATATTTTGTCTTTATTTTAAAAGAAACATAGCAAACAAATTTCCCTATTGGGAATGAAGTGCAACTCAAACATACTGCAAATCCTCATTGGGTTTAGTGAAGTGACAACATTTACAGTCTTCTTGACCAAACAAAGATGAATCCATTGGGATTCATGAAGTGAGAATCTGACTTTCACCCAACAGCACTTGAAAATGAACAGGTTTTTCATAAACAAAGGTAAAGTTCTCTTTATTTGGGAATAAAGTGAAAACTTAAGAACCAAACACGGATGAATCCCCCTGTGGATAAAGTGACAACCTTGACTGACGCAGGTTTTTCTATCATCTTGAACAACGATGAATGAATAAGGTGCAAAACTTTCACATTTTGTAAAATAAGTCGCACAAGCATGCAAGAGGAAAATCGATTGTCAGATTTGCTGTGCGATTAATCGATTTAAAATTGATTAATCGCACAGCCCCTAATTCAAACCAGCATTCTGAAGACAGAGTTGTAGGAGGAGAAAGGTTGAGTTGTCCTTCGTAACTACACTGAGCTATTTAAATTAAAATCATTGTTGAAAATAGAGAATTCAACGTCTTTATGGAAAGGTAATGCAGAATTTAACTCAGTTTTGTGTTCGCTCGCATTTTGAGCTTGCGAGCTTAAAGTTTAGTTTGATTCTCGTGTCTTTTCCTTTCATTCCCCCCCCCCTTTCATACGTCTCTTTCCAGGGGAAGTACGACCGGGGCATAAGGGACTGCGACAATGCCCTGACGGTGTGCAAGGAAAGTCAGCAGGCCCTGTACAGGAAGGCGCTGTGCTTGAAGGAACTGGGGAGGTACAGGGAGGCCTACGACTGCACCACAGACTTTCTGCTCATCTCTCGACTGGTAAAGAGACCGGCCGTCACTACTGTGTGCTCCTTCTCCGACTGAGTATATGTTGCTCGTTGCGAGGTCTGCTTGGATAGACTTTTTTTTTTTTTTTTTTTTTAATGCATTTGGATTATGGGATGCTACAAAGTCTCGACTCGGAAGTAAAATAGCAGCTGTCATGTAAGACAATTTGATGTTGTAAATTAGCTCCAAGTTGATGTTGAAGACCCAGACGGTCACTGGTGTGCACTTGACGCTCTTGCAGAAGCTGATTTGTATTTACATGTTCACAGGACAAGCATGTGAACGAGCTGGCGCAGGAGCTGGCCGTCCATCTGGAACTGAAAAACCACAATTCTACAGGGGTAAGTTAAATGACTTTACTTTAAAGCGGCAATGCACTTTTTTGTCGTTCACTTCATAAGAAAAGGATTGAAACAGACAGAGAGGGTGCATGATGTGACACTCTACCCTAGAAGAAATGACATCCTCGCATACCAATTTCTATTACCTTGCATATGACAATGATGGAAATCACTTATTGCCCCTTTAAACCACCTTGTTTTTCTCTCTAAATGCTACCACATGCAGCTTTTTCGCTCTTATTGCCCATTATTCCATCTGTGTCTGCTGCATCACGTCTTCCGTTTTCTTTGGCAGGAAACGGAAGTAAACATGAACGTAGAAGCCATCAAGGTAAGTCCTATTAACAGCATATGCATGACAGCGTATATGAAAGTTCCTCTGAGTGTACTAGGGGGTGTCTTTACTTCCAGGTGCCCGGCGCTCATGCGGAAAATGGTTTGAACCCTCTGCGTGGCATTCCACCTGGTGATTTTTTTTTTTTTTATTTTTTTTTTTTATTTAAACCACTGAGTTTACAAACCACAATCTCTCATAATAATACAATTAATACTCATATCAAATGAACAGCGATGTGAGAGCAACGTGATGGTTAAACTGCTAGCAGGAAAGGTTGTGTTTGTTTTGCCCCTTTTAGTGTAGCGTCTAAATAAGTTCCTTCCTGCTTTCCTAAAGTAAGTTTTCCCAGCATGCCCTGGGGCACCATTCCCTCGACAGCTCCTTTGTCCCCTACAGCTCCCGACTCACTGGACGCTCTGGACGACTTTGAGCTGATCGGAGACGACTTGGACAGTCTACTCGACTCCGTCCCGAATGGTCAGGATGAAACTGAGGTACCAATCAGGTTTTATTTTTTGTTTGTTTTTTTGTTTTTTAACCTGCAGACTCCAAGCTTCTTCACTGACCGTAGGACAAAAGGCATCTTTGGCTGTAGAATGCTTGATTGAAACTGATGAATTAACTTATTTATGAAACATTCCAGAAGCTTAATTAGCACGGAGCAACACCACAGATCCTCTTTCTTTTTTTTTTGCTGGTTCTTACCTTTAATTTTTTATTCAGCTGCCACTAGAGGGAGCAATTCTCCCAACTCGACATCTCTGCACAATCGATTGTCAGACATGCAACACGTTTCTTTATCCTGGCTGCCTTGTTTATGGCCTCTTCAAAGCACGTATAAGGTTTAAGTGTTTTCACAGGAGGCTGCAAACAGAGGGCTAAATAGACTACTTCCTGATCATTCAGAGTTGACGTTATGTTATATGGTGATATTTTAAGTGACAGCTGGTCGGAGCTCTTTTAATGCAAACTAGTGACCTTTCTAGAATTGATGCCCGGGACTGTTGGAGTGCTCTAATGCCATCGTTGCTTGCAACCGAAAAAACACATCATGAGCAAACAGTAGTTAAAACCCTCCCGCCTTAAATGGAAATTGAGTGTCTGTTTTTTTCTCTTGCGTCCGAACGCCTGTTTCCAGATCTCACTTCCTTTCAGGATGTCCAATTCCGGACTTCCGTTGCCAACACCCCAACTGCCCCCAACCTTCTTCCACTCCCCCATCGGCCCTCTCAACCCCCCGGATGCCATTTCAGGCGGCAGTGCCAAACCTGCAACACTGGACACACTGGACACACTGGACACACTGGACACTCTGGACGACTTGGACGACCTGGATGACCTGGTCGACCTGGTCAACCTGGGCAACCATTCATACTCTGTAAACGGAGGCGTGGCCACGCCTCACTGGGAGCGCTGGATACTCTAGACCACCTGGATTGCCTGGATGAATTTCCCAAGACGAAGCCGAGTGTGTGTGAGTGAGTCCACATCATAACTGCATAATTGGGGAGATTGGTGATGTATATTTTGGGATAAATGAATACGATGATGTATGTAGGTGGTTTGAAATCCATGGAGCAACTGGACTGCCTTGACGTTCTGGAGCCGTTCCCCTCAGAGGAAGTCGTCGCAGTGCCTTTACCGGCTGTACCGTTTGGAGAAACAGGCAGGAAACCCTCTTGTCCTCTGTTTGAACAATCACTGATTTTAAAGGTCCAGTGTGTAGAATTTGGCCTGATTTATGGTGATTTTTATATTGGTAAAAGTTATTTTATTGTACTCGCAGTACAATAAAATAACTTTCATATATATGTCTATGTGTGTGTGTGTGTGTGTGTGTGTGTGTGTGTGTGTGTGTGTGTGTGTGTATATATATATATATATGTGTGTGTATGTAAGTGTGTATATATATATGTATTTATATATATATATATATATATATATATATATATATATATATATATATATATAGACATATATATATATATATATGTGTATATATATATATATATATATATATGTATTTATATATGTGTGTATATATATATATATATGTTTGTATATATGTATCTATATACACATATAGAGATATATCTCTACATATGGCAAGCTAGTGAGAGGGAGGGTGAATAAAAGAGTGCTGCACTCTAAAATATGACCACTTGATGTCACTGTTTCTTCTGATAAAATCTCCCAACATTACACACTTGACCTTTAAGTGGATGTGACGGCTTTCTGAAACATTATTGTCTCGCTGCAGGAACCAACGGTGGTTGGCTCTCTTGTCGTCCCTCAGCTCCTGCAAGCCGTCGCAGTAGCGCATCATCTGCAGCGCAGTCACCCAAGAGCGCCAACAGCAACGTAAGGCCTCCTGGCTTTGGAGTCCCGCCAAATTGGGACTTTTTGCCGTTTTATGACACTTTTGACTGAAATCTTTGTCACGCCACCAAAGGAGAGAAACGGCCAGGATCTGGTTGCAGTGGCAAATCCCCTGTCCGCCACGCACGACTTCTTGCAGACCTGCTCCGAATGTTACTTCCTGAAAGGTATTTCCAACTCTCTTGTGCATCCTCCTTCAGTTTCAGCCGCTGTCAGTGCGTACTTTGTTGTTTATTGCTGATCCACAAAGGACAAGTGAAGAAAGTTTAGATGTCTTCAAAGTTTTCACCACAGTCTGCCTCTTCCTTTCCTCACTTTTTTTTCAGACCGACGGACAGACTCTTTTTCTCACAAGCCAGACCTTGTCCACGGCTGCAAGCAAGACATTCTGTTGTGTCGGCGAAAGACGCAGCCTCCCTCCGAGTGGACCAGGGTGCGACCCATTCCCAGGTGGATGGGCTTCACTGGGCCGTACAAGCTCTGCAAGGGTACGAATTTGCCAGTAGCATGGCTGATTAACATTGAGAGTTGCTCGTTTTTTGATTTAATAGTTTGCTTCTATTTAAATTTAAAGTTTTATTTTTCTCATAATGCAGTGAAGTTTTTGGACAACTCAAGTGTTTGGGATATATTTGGATTAAGAATCATCCTTTAGTCCCCCTTAACATGTACCGTATGTGTCTCCACTAATTTGTGGGTTGAGCCTCCCTCGAAATAAGAAAAGTCCAAACTGTCTATTCACACTTCTCAGAAAGTCAATTCTCTGTGATGTCACAAAGGGCACAGATACCTTACTAATACCTTTTTCTAAGCTAGTGACAACACTCTCGATTTAGAAGGTACACCAAGGTATACATTTTTAGCAAGCTGCTGCATACAGAGGGCTAAATATGACGTTCTCCATA
This sequence comes from Thamnaconus septentrionalis, assembly GCA_009823395.1. Lineage (NCBI taxonomy): Eukaryota > Metazoa > Chordata > Actinopteri > Tetraodontiformes > Monacanthidae > Thamnaconus > Thamnaconus septentrionalis. The sequence goes on from CM020515.1 coordinate 5,582,523, forward strand.
TTTATCAATGACTGGAATTTTTGGATAATTATGGATTACAAGCATTATCGTGCCACTGGAGTCTGGGATGAAAAAAAAAATATGGGTATCATATGGTACTTGTAGTTTACAACCTATGCCAAGAAGATGGTCTGTTTTCCTTCGTACCAGACAAGCCGAAGGGCCTGTGCAAGTACGGGGAGGACTGCAACTTTGCCTTCAACCAGCTGGAGATCGACGTCTGGACAGAAGAGAGGAACGGGAGGCTGGACAGGAAGCGGCTCTTTGAAACGGCCGCCCTGAAGATGGACCCCGTGAACAACATCAAGCACCTCCTGCAGGACCACGGTGGCGAGTACGTCTTCCTCTGTCAGGTCAGTGCGCTTGCCCACACGAAATGATTAATTGTTACAGGCTTATTGTTACATTTTCGAAATGAGTGTTTAAAAAAGTGTTTGGGTCATGTGTGTTTGTAGCTGCGTTCAGACTGCCAGCCAAAATCCGATTTTCAGCCCATCCAGATTGAAACCGGATGGCTCTTTTGGTAATGTGAACGGTCAGAAATCACATGAAATCCGATTTTTGTAAAACGGATTGAAACCACATCGGTTTTCAGCCCTAAAAATCTGATCTGAGAAGGAATCGGATTTGAATCGGATTCGCCTGCAGTCTGAACGCAGCCTATGTCACTTACAGGCGTTGTGCACATGGCAAACAAAGCAAATAAAGTTACACTTTTTCATTTAGGAATGCTTTGACAGTGAGCCAAGAATCATCAGTGAGCGCTGCAAAGACGGACACACTTACTGCACCAACGCGAGCGCCCGCCACACTTTTGACGCCAACAAGTGAGCGTGTGGACGTTTAAACCCCCGTCCTCATCTTGTGACTCGTGCCCCTCCTTAATAGACTAATTATTAATCTCTTAACTTTTCATTGTTCAGGTGCCTGGTGTTTGTGGGGAAGGGCTACAGAGAAAACCACACCAAGGTCCGCTCCTTGAGCGTCCTGTGCCAGATGTACATGTGCCGCAATATCCGTCACGGCTGCGTGAAAGAGGACGAGTGCATCTTCGCCCACTCCTTCATCGAGCTCAAAACCTGGAGGGTGCAGCGAGACACAGGTGAAGACATGACGCGGCAGTGGCAAAACCACCTTGATAGGTTCAAGTCTTCGGGAATGTAAACGGACTGAAGGTGTCATGACTTTTATGTGCAAAGCTCTACAAGTTTATGAGAGTATTTGTGTTTTTTCGACTTTTTAAACACAAATTTGAGCTGGCAAAGTCTCATACTATTCAAACATGACATTCAAGCAACAAAACTATTTTTTTAAGGAACCAGTGTTAATTTTGACAGCAAAATTTGATTTAGTTTTAGTCATAGTCTTTTGACTAAAATGTTATTTAGTTTTAGTCGTAATTTAATCATCATTGATCATCAATTGTTTCAGTTTTAGTGACTAAATGTCATAATCATTTCAGTCGGCTAAAATTACAGCAGATTTAGTCGATTCCTGATATCTTGGCGCCACAGTTTTTAGAAAGTCTTTTGTTTTCTTTCATATCAAATGTGAAGTGCGTCCAAATGTCCTGTGGCCTCTCCCTCCCCGGTGTTGACGTCTCAAACTGGTCTGTCCCAGATAATCTCGTTGACGAAAATGTCAATACACCTCGTCATCGTCTCAGTCCTTGTGAATTAATTTTTATTTAGTTATGCTCTTGTTTTAGTCAGAAATAAAGTTCTTTGACGATAACTATGATGAAAAATTTTCTTCAACAAAATGAACACTGTAAGGAACAAAATTGAATTACTACAACTGAACATCTTAATGAAGAAACAATAAAGGGCCTGACAATTTTTTATGTTACATTTGTAATTTGATGGATAACAATAGTAACTATATCTATGCGTTCATCCTTCAGCTTTCATTTCCTGCCCTGATCATCATGGAATTGGAACAAGTTGTTTTTTCTTTTCTCAGGCATCAGCCACGATGAAATCGTGAAACTGTCCTCAAAGTATCGTGTTAGCTCGAGTCAAAGCTCGTGCGAACGGAAGGAAAACAAGGTAAATTCTAACTGTCCAGCTTCTCTTTTCAGGGTCTGTTTCTCCACAAAATGTTAAATGGCACGTTGGAGCAGCGACACAGCAGAGCCATACTCAACCGTCTTATTTTCTAACATGACTGCTAATGGATTGAAATGCTTCAAGTCAGACTTTGACCAAATAACTGATGCGGATTTCTCTATTTTGATTTAAGAAGCTGCCCTACGGCGAGACGAATAAAGCCAAAGGAAGTGCAGGAGGCGGTTTGAACCTGAAGCTGAAGTTCGTCTGCGCTCAGTGCTGGCGGGGCGGCCTGACCAACGAGCCGGACGAAGCGCTGCAGTACTGCAGTGCAAAGGCCAGACACGCGTGAGTGATTGACGCCGCGAGAAGGCTGCACTTTGCCCACACGACTCGGCTGCAAACCACTGGGGGCCCGCTGGGTCTGAGATTTGCACGGCCGCTTTTGACCTTTTGCCCTCTGTTACTCTTGGCTTCTCGCTGTGACCCTCAGATGGACTAGAGACCGATGGTTACTGCTGGTCAGATCATCCGAGAAGAGTCGATGGGTTCCGGTCCGACCTATACCACATTCCAAGAACTTCCCTTTGCACTACGATGTAGGTTTGGCCTCCTCAAACTCTGGCCCACGGGCCGAATTTGGCCCGCAATATCATTATATTTGGTCTCAAGGCAACAAAAAAGTCACTGCTAGAGCTGCTGGCCCGCCGCTATTACACAGCACGTGTACCGCTAATACTACAAATTCCAGAATCCTCTGCTCAATGAGGACAGGAAGTTCATTGAAGAATATTATTATTCTGACTTTATTAGTTTATTGTTGTTATTTTACTTTTAAATGTATTATTAGCCCGTGGAAAAAGGTTACTGTTGGAAAACTTTAAATTAGCAGGCTGCAAATAATAACCAGGCGTACAATTTTTTTCTACATTTAATTTATTTATTTGGAGTTTTTTTAATTTGAAATTCAATTTTGCATGTGTGCAATATGAATTTATTTATTGTGTAGTATTAAGCTTTGCTTGTTCCACATTCAGGTGGAAGCAAAACTTGTTTGGGTCCATATAAAGAGTTTCACAAGATTTTTTTCAATCAATATCAATTTTGGACCGAGACTTTGTCCAAGTTTTAAATTTTGGCTCCACTGAAATTAATTGATTACGTCGTCATCCGCAACCTCGATAGGCTGCGTATCGTTTGGAAAATAAATGACTGCTCCACTCATTTCAGAACTTGAATTAAAAACAGAGAGAGGACACTGCCCTGCTACGAATGGAGAACGGCGGCGACTGAAAGAACACGTGCCGAATTTTAAGATTGGATTTGCGTTTGGTTCTTCTCTCGGCAGATATGTCACCACATTTTGGAGAAGAAGAAATGCAGCTACTCCCCTTGCACCTACGCTCACAGCCAAGAGGAGAAGGAGCTGTGGACGTACATGAAGAAAACAAACTGTGAGTTCTGCAGTAGATGTTACAAGTTGATTGATAATGCCAAATGCCAAGATATTTATTTTAAGACACTCTTTTGATTTGGGAACCATGTTGAGTGAGGATGTGAAAATTTGAGCATGTGTTACCAGAATGTGAGAAGAGCATCCATTTAGTTTTATGTGAGTTCAGGGTGAGTTTAAGATGAATAATTGCTGTCTGTAGAGTATTTAAAGAGGCTTGCAGGTTTGTTATGGCTAATTCAGGAGAGTTAGCGATGAAGTATAAGATTGTATCATCTGCGTATAAATGAAAAAAGCAATAATAATGACGAAAATATGTTGTATAATATATAATGTGTAGTTATATATAATGTGAAGAGGACAGGGCCCCAAACTGATCCTTGTGGCACACCTTTTTTTGACCGCGCTCCCTCTTTTTTTTCTAGTCATTTATTTTATTTTTGTCTGCGTTTGTGCCCACAGTGCTGGACATGCAGCAGATGTACGACATCTGGCTGGACAACCGCAACCGCCAGTCGGGTGAAGCGACAGCCACGCCAGCACCGTCTGCCGTCGAGAAGAAAACCATCATCATGCCCACCGATTACCCCGAGCCACAGGTGGGCGCCTTTTCTTTCGTTGTTCACTTGCAGTTCAGTATGTGAAACTCGGTCCTAAAGACGCCACCGTTAACCAAGAAGTGTCCTCTCGTTTCAGAACGCCTTCTACTGCCATCTGTGCGGCAGGCACAGTAATGGCGAGCGACAGTGGCAGAGGCACATCTCCACCGAGAAGCACAAGGACCGAGTGTTCAGCTGCGAGGGGGAGGAAGAAGCTTTAATGTGGAGCCACCGTTTTCCTGGCAGAAGCTTTGAACTTTGCCCAAAGTAAGGATTTTTTCTTTCTTTCTTTCTTTTTTTTTTTTTTAATGAGACCAGAACTTAGATTTGACATTCTTGCATTCAGAGTGAGGGGGCAACTCTGAATGTAAGGCAGGATTGGGGGATTCAGAGACAGCAAAACAAAAAAAAAAATACCCTAAATACTTATTTATGTTTGTGTTGGCATGTAAATATTAGAAAATATACAAAAGGGTCATGTTTTTTTTCTGTAGTTGTACAATGAGCTTATTTTGTCTCTAGAGGGGGCTGTAGGGCAAAGGGAGCAATAGTGTGATTTGCTTGTTGCAATAATCAGAGATTCCTCTCAGTGATGTGAATGTCTTTATAAAATGCCACCTTCACACACAACACAATACAACACAACAATACACAAAAAAATCAGCTATTAACATATAGACATATATGTATGCAAAAATCTGCACTCAGTTACCAGTCTGGATAAAAAGGACTGCTAATAAAACATAACTTCAATGTAACTATAAATAAATAATAAAAAATATATATTTTGTAAGAACCTATTATGTTTGAGGCCATTTTATTCTGACAGTATTTCATTTTTCTCTGCTGATGAGGCCATTCTAGTAATAATCTCACTAGCGTTGGAATACAACATATTTTTTGAACGGAGTGAAAAACCTCATCATTAAAATCTTTCTCAACAGGTCAGAGGATGGCTGCTCTGATGGCGTGAGCTGCGACTTCGCTCACGGTCAAGAGGAGCTGCAGGAGTGGATAGCGAGGCGGGACTTCCTGAGACAGAAGCTAGCCAAAGCTAGGGAAGACATGCTCGTCATGCCCGATGACTTTTATTTTGGCAAATACAACTTTTTAATTCAGGATTGAGTGGATGTATTTTTCATCCTCTTTAGCCATATTTTTTGTTATGTTATTCTCAGTTTTTGCATTTGGGCACAAATAGCCCAAATGAGCCATGTGTTCATTTAGGATGTGTTCATTTAGCAGGCTGGTTGGAAGTGGTTATTTTTGAGGTAGTCAGGTGGGTCTTACAAATATCGTTCTGCAGGGCAATAATGAGGAGGTATAATGTGAAAACAATAAAAAAAAAAAAAATAACTTGGAAATTGCTTCTCAAAGTTCTAATCTTCAACAAAATAAAAGTCTTAAAGTTTTAAACTCAAACAAAGACTCAAGCTTGTGTATTTTATGAGGACGTTTTTACTTACTCTGTTGTATACTCCAAAAAGAAATGCATAATACGGGAACATAATTACGGTTTAGTCATACTTTTCAAAATACAGCCACCAAGGGCGCCATCTTGTGGTACAAGCCTCGAAGTGCTCGTCGGACGCTATTAAAAATAAAATTATTGAAAAATAAATATAAATTCTGTTGTTCCGTTATCTGTCAAAAGCAAAAAAATCGATACAATTATTTGGTAATGATAATGAAGACAATGATTCTTTCACCTAAAGTTTCTTCAGCCAAACACTAAAACAAAAACAATGTGCTGTGTTTTACAGTGAAACGTAAATGTGACGTATCGTCTTCGGCACTGTTCAGATCAAATAAAGTAGACCTAAAGCAGATTTCATTTTAAATCAGAAACCGTAATGAACAAAATCAATGTATACTTTAGATACCTGCATTTTGTAATGAGACCAGACAGGGACAGGAAAAAGAGTTTCGCTGTTGTTTTCTTTAAATGCACGCGAAACTACCGGGGTTGTCGCGTGAGCTTGCAATCCTCGCGTAAACTGATCGAGACGCCACGCGGGACGCCTCGCTCGGAAAATGCGCTTCAAAGTGCGCACGCACCGCAGACGCGCCGGAGATCCTGGGAGATGCTGCTGGCAAAACGTCTGCGTCACACACACACACCAATTATCCCTAACCTCTGTGCTGAAAAACACAAAAATATGCAGCAAAACATCTTAACGTAAACATACTTTTACTGATAAAATAAAACATAGGCAGATATAACCTTAAGAATTTTGAACCATGAGCAATGATAAGCATACATGAACATGGGAACATGTTGACCCACTTAATCCTCTTTCTTTCCTTCTTTCTTTCTTTCTTTCTTTCTTTCTTTCTTTCTTTATCACTGGACTACAAATATATTTCTGAATTAATATGTTTTCCTATTATATAGTAGTTGGATCTTTTTGACTTGGTCATTTTAAAAGTAGCTCGCATGTTGGAAAAAGTGTGAGCACCCCTGAACAACATGTTTTGTTCAAGTGCACCTTAAGCGTTCCCTGAATGTTAAATCATCATTTGTACCGACGTGTGTTTGGTTGTGTTTCTCCATCATCGTTATTGTTGTTATTATTTCTTTCATCGACGTCGTGGAAGACGATAGTATGGGAAAATGAGAGGAGAAAAACAACATGAAAAAATGGCGTGCCGGTGTTGCGTCTCTCCTGGTTTCCGATTTAACCGGTCTCCTAGAAGAAACAGCCGCAGATATGTTGCGTCGTCGCAAATTCACAAACATGCGCAACATATTACCGGCGATTTAAAAGTCGCAGCCCACATCTACCACAGCGCAAGGAAGTGAGCACTGCGACATTAAAAATAAATAAATAAATAAATGAAAATAAAACGAAATGTGAAATAATTCATTTACGTCGAGCTGGACGTATATCACCTGCCTCCCTCCCGTGAGCCACCGAGACTCACAGCAGGTTCGGCATTAGTAAAATACATGTTGGAATGGTGGCCAGCGCCTTTGTGTGTTGGACCTGCTTCTAACTCTAGCGCCGCCCCCTGGATCTCGTGTTGTGCTGTGAAACTACCTGGCTCCTCTGCTCCGCACGTGCGGTCGTGCGTGGAGGGAAAATGTGCTCCCGACGAACCAAAGGCTTGTTGTGGTTGTGCCTAAGACGGCCCGCCCCCTCGCGTGTCATTGGCCGTGTGGTTTTGACTGACGGCTGAGCGGCCCAGTGCCGTCAGCCCAGTCGGATTCCAGAGGGCTCGGTCTCTGCGCTGATTAGCATACAAGTTGTTTGGACACATGCAGCCGTCCCCGTGATGTGACCTACCGCAAAGTTGTTCGAAAAAGTGACTACAAGTCGGCAGCAGACTCTGACTCAGAGGAAATTCACTCCTGTCGAGGTTCCACTCGAGTCGGGCTTCTTTCTCAGATTGCTATCGATAGTTTTTGTTTTTGTACCGCATCCTTTCACTCTTCCAACATGTCAACGGCGAACCAACTCCTCGGGGAGAGAAGCGACGTCCCTGACCTCCTGAGGTCTTTGGCTGACTACCCCTTCTCCTTCCTCTCTTCGAAGACGCAGGTAAGCCAGTTTATTAGCTTTTTTTTTCATGCAGAAAAAGATCCTCGAAACACGTCTTTAGTCTGTTTATATGCCGAACGCATTCGTAAGCAAACTTTTTTTTTTTTTTTTAGGGAGTGCGTGTGGAAGGAAGTGCGCACTCTCGATAACAACAACAACTTGACATGTCATATACAGTTGCAAAGATACATGACCTGTGTATGCATGACACGAATTGAAGTCATCAGCTGCTTGTGAAGGACTTTTTTCCCCAAAATTATTATTATTGACAGATGTCCAAGTACCCGTTTATATGTTGATTTGAATGTATAAAAATGAAGCAGTCCTATTTGTCACTTTGTTTTCAAGTTCAACTGTCCCTAAAGACAGTGTAATGCCAACTGGATGAATACCCACGTACATACACACAGACAGCAGAGTGAACACAACATTAAACTGTAGAAATAAGTAATATGAAATGCAGACTATAAATAGTAAAACTGTAATCTCAACACATCACAGCCTTAAAGTCAGATTTCCATCTGTTAGTTTTGAAGGACATACCACTGCATTCTCAAAAAGTAATCGTGGTTGCAAGGCAGATCCAGGCTTATTGGAACTAGGGGTTCTGCTCTCTTAAGAATTCAAACTGCGCCTAGTGATCAAAGGCAGCGAGCTGCTCTGTATCAGCAAACTGCATGAAGAAAATGCTGACAGCCAAAAGACGGCAGCCTCCAAAGTGATGCAACGGCACTGAAACACTCCACTCTCAGGGTGGCGTCACAATAGATACTCGGAGCGCTTGTCTTTTTTGTGATTTATGTCTATTGCTCTATTTGCCACAGCTGTTATTGCTACTGTTTTGTATGTTAGTCCTCATTTAACCTAAGATGCACACACACACATAGGAAACGTAGGTCGAGTGTAACACTTAGATGAAAGTGGTATATCGCAGAATACATTTACAGACCACATCCATGACTCCAAATTCTACTCTTTGTGTACCACCTATTTTGGGATGGTCCTTCAAAATGGGTGTGCAAGGCTTCTCCATCTTGCCATCCTGCTGTCACTTGGTCGAGAACCAGCATCAATAGCAGCAAACGTGTGACCTGTGAAAGCATGTTTCCGATGGCAGATGGAAAAACTGCCATATTTTCAAGGCCTTATTGTTTGGAAATCTGTTCTTGGGCTGGTTTTGAGGGCTGTACATGATCCCCTTCAGATAAATGGATGCACTTGCTCAGTTGGGAAGAACATAGCAGTAGGAATTGGAATTGGAGTATCTTCATTACTTCATTTAGGAATTAATATTATTGGTAATTTTGCAATAAATCCACCCAGTTTATATGCCAAAACTGTTGTTGATGGCCGTTTTGTGTTTTGCCAATCAGTATGCTTAAACATTCATGGCATGTCAATGGCAACTGAAAGCAATCCTTTGCAATTCTAGAAGGAACGCGCGCACACACATCTTCTCAATTAACGAGACTAAAGTATAATTACATTACTGCATGCTCAATTTCCACACAAGCCATCATAAGGGCAAAAGATTGGATACCATTCTTTAACTTGTGTGCTTCAGTAAGATAGATTTTTTTTTTTGGTTTGATTAGATGGAAAAAGCCAGAGTAGAACTCCTCCTAACCCTTGACCTTGACCTTTCATGGGTCACTTTTGTTCTCAATAAGTTTCTTGTTTCACCTGTAAAACACTTTTCCATGTGTAACTGAGTTTTTTTTTAAGTGGTGCCGTTTTATTCAGATCGCCTAACAAGAGCAACTTCCCTATAGTCAAGAAGATAAAGTACTCTTCTCACTTTCAATATTCATACATAGTATTTGAAATTATTCAACAAACGTACAATATTCATTTTGGGAAAAAAATGGTGGTGCTTAAATTATGCTAATATCGGTATTATGTATCTGGTGTGATGCTTAGTGCCAAAATTAGGCTTGTAAACAAATGCATCTATTTATCAGGTGTTCATATCAAAAGGACATGCAGTATTTCAATGATTTTGAAACGTCCGAAGAGGTGGAAGCTAATGTAAATACCAAACCGGGTTCCAAAAAAAACTTGCAGCGCTGCCTCTAAGCAATTTGGAATTGGATCCACCAATTTTGCAACTAACACGCATGACAACCGTTTAGCGTCTAAACATTTCAAATCACTTTTGGAAGGTGCCTGTTTTCTGCAGTGAACAATTCAGACGCATTACAATATCAAGAGAAGAAAAATAAACTGATAGGACATTTGCATGCCGAGTTTTTTTTTTAATGTTATAATATTAGATTAGTTTATTATGTATTTGTAAAGAGAGAAGTGTCATTGGCGGGGTCTGG